>OY744535.1:14577797-14735297 GCA_963556195.1 Sepiola atlantica
AATCCAGGTAATCTACAGGGTAAAAATCCAGTAAATCCTTACTGTGTTTATATAAAAGTGCGCAATAATAAATAGAGCCAGTTATTAGATATAATTTTTTATTCATACAAACAGTATTTGGCTACACATTTGCAGACATGTTTCGATCAGGAGAATGGATCGCTACACCTTCGGGCCAACACCATATCCTTACAGCTGTTTTAGGTTGAACTAGACAAAATTTCCTTCTGAAACTGAACACGTGATCACCTCTTCAAAAAACACTTCAAACTGCATACGATGTTTGATCCGTTAGATTTTTACATTATTTATTAATTTATTTATTACTAGCAAGGCTACTCGGCGTTGCCCGGGGCAAAAGTGTAATATATTTCTATTAAAACATCTATCTTTCTACCTATCTGTGTTCGTATCTCTATTTTTTCTCCCCCCCTCCCCTTTTTCCTTCCACCCAACCCATTCCTCTCTGGAAATACACGCAAACATGCAACTCACCTTTATAAAATAGATTTCTCAAGGAATGAGTCGACATTTTCTTTCAAAATTAGTACATAAAATGGCTGAAAAACCGACCCCCCAAACGAAACTCGGCCCAGTTGACACCCAAAAAATGAATAATGTTTTTTATTAATTTTAAATATTATTCATCTAAGGCAACGCCGATCAAAAAAATTCCAACTTTGCGGTTGTTTGTTTTTTAGTTTTTGACTTTTAACTGGATGCACACACACACACACACACAGATAACTGTCCTTTATATAATAGATTAATATAAATAAAAAATCCAACAGATAGAACATCTTATGTAGTTTGAATTATTTTTTCATGAATTGATCACATGTTCAGTTTCAGAAGGAAATTTTGTCTCATTCCACCTAATGCAGCCTTAAGGCAAAGTAGTTGGCCAGAAGGGATCTATCTACCCATGGCTCTGACCGAACCATGTCTGCAAATGTGTAGCTAAATAATGTTTGTATGAATAAAAAAGATTATACCACATATATGTATGCATACCCACACATAAGCAGATATGCTCAAACACATATCATTAAGTTTGTACCTTAACTAATAGCTTCATCCTGCACGTAGTGATGGTGTGTCAAGAATTGGGAACTTAATTGCATCAGTGAATTCAGATGAAAACCTGCTACAACTAAAATCAGTGTTTGTAGCAGCAAAGAAAAACATTTTTTTAAGAAAGTTTCAATCGAAAAAACATGTGCAATTTTTTTGTTTACAGAAAAATCTTCAAGTTTAAACTTTTCTTTTTGAAAACTGCTTTTTGGTATTATCCAACAGAGATCCAAAAATCTATGCCCTTTTCCAAAGTCCAAATAGAGTTTATCATTTTCATATAGCCAGGGTAACATCATTTAAAAAATGTTATATATATATATATATATATATATATATATATATATATATATATATATATATATAAATACTTACATGCAAAGATGAATTTGAACAGACATACAAATATACACCTGCCAAAAGAACTAAAGAAACGACCAATCATATATGTATATATATATATATATATATATATATATATATATATATATATATATGTATATATATGTATATATATATATATGTATATATTAAATAATGATAATATAAAACGAATTTTATATAGTTAAAATTGATTCGTATATGCTAAATTATACGAATCTGTTTTATATTGTTAAGTCCCCTTGAAACATGTAAATTCATGGTTTATGGACATTTTTTATCCCAGAATTTGATGCAAAATATAATAAATTTATATATATATATATATATATATATACTACATATTGAGCACTGTTGATGTAAATACTGAAAATATATACACAATATATTATATCACCTTATGATATTATATTTGTATATACATGAAATAGTAACTATATATATATATATATATATAATTCTGTTATTTATGCAACCATTGTTAAAAATAAGAAAATGCTGCCTAAATATACACTAAATATATATATATATATATATATATATATATTGTGTATATTTAGGCAGCATTTTCTCATTTATGCAAACATTGTTAAAACTAACAGAATTCGTCGGTTTAATTATACTTTTTTTTTTCTCATGGTCTTCTTTGTATTAAAATTAAAAAAAAAAACTTAATAAATGTTCCATAGGTTTCACAGGCATATTTCTATTAAAACTTTCGACGAAGAATCGAAAACGTTTGTGAAACCTATGGAACATTTGTTAATTTTTAAATTTTCTTTTTGATTTTAATACAATCATCAGCAAATTAAAAAAAAAAATGAAAACAGTATAATTAAACAGACGAATTCTGTAATTTTAAACGATGTTGACATAAATATATATATATATATATATATATATATTTCATGTATCCACATACAATTCTATAAGGAGATATTATTTTTTTATGTATTAATTTTCAGTATTTACTTCAACAGTGCTCGACACATAAGTAGAACTAGATAGTAAATTATGAAAATATATTTATGGCAATTAGGCTACACTGAGCCTCTGTGTAGCTTAATTACCATAAATATATTTTCATAAATTACTATATACATATATATATTCATAATACAGTAAAGGTTTTTTTTTCATTTAATAGTTAATTTCTTTTTTCATCATGTTTTCATTTAAACTATCCTTCTGCAGAAGAAAATTGAATTAATTCAACACACACACACAAACACACCCGTATATATTGTTGAATTATTTTTTTGAATTTCTTTTTTTTTTTTCGTACATCTCACTAACCGTGCTACAGTAATAAGCTCTGGGTGTTGTAAGCATCAGGCCTTCCTGTCCACAGAAATTGTGGTTTTTGCATTCTCAGAGAGCATGCTTCTCTAAATATGTTGTACTTCCATCATGATTGACATTTTGTTGTTGCTTTTCTAGATTAAAGAAATACCCTTGATTTTGTTGCGGGCGGCGGAGGGGTGGGCTGGGTCATCGGGCAGACGGGAAGAAGGAACGGGTTGGGCAACAAAGGAAGTCAAAGAGGAAACATAAGTTTGGTCCCAAAACGGAAGCCATTTTGTTTTTCTCGATTTCAAATCGCTCTAAACTGGTGAAACTGTAAAATACTTTGTTATGAAATAAAAGAAAAAAACTTGACTAAAAAGAAAATTGAAGCCTTTTTTTTTTCTTCATTTTTTTTTTAAGATGGTTATTCTTGTGGGTCACCTGCCTGGAGACAGAAATTGACAGGTAACGGGTCGTGTCAGCCAACACTACCACGTAGATGCATACTGTAATAATTATAATACTTAAGACTTTACTTTTTTCTCATTCTAAAATAATGAGTTTCAGTTTAAATAAATTTGAAGAAAGAACAAGTAAAAATTACATTTTTTTTTTAATAGAAATATCCCAAATACAGAATTCTATAAAGTTATGCAATGTGTTTAAAAATTAAAATTAATAATTTATTTAATTAATTAAAATTTAAAATTCATTAAAAGTTAATCAACTCAGTACAAATATAAAATATAAATTATTTGAATATTTACTGATTAAAGTTGTATTTTTCATGTAATATTCATTCATAGATTTAATATTCTGCTTCCTTTGAAAATGTTTTAAACTAGTCCAAGACTACATAAAATATATGAACATACTTGTATAGTTTATGTAAACACATACTTCTTTTGGCTAAGATCAAAGTGTAGTATCTGTTCCGATGGATACTGCACGCCTGTCCTGTGCAGTTCTAGGAGGTCCACCCTCCCAGGCTTTGCCTCCCCTCTTTGGGGAGGAGTAAGTTTATTGCTTACTGTCTGAGGCGTCCCTACCGGGGAATGCCGACAGGGCTGCCCAGGCAATTTTTAAATGGCCAGAGTGCTCACCTCTCGAGCGCTGGCTTTTCAAACCCCACTTTCTCGACCCGATCTTGGGTCACATCTTACTTGTGGGAGTAAGATAAAACTGGCCTTGTGCCTAACTCCTGGGGAGGAGTAAATAAAACACATACTTCTGAGTAATTACCAAAACCGATATTATGTTTAACAGTCTCATACAGAATTTTATAACTTTGTAATAATTAAAAAAAAAAAGTAATTTCATGTTTGTATTATTATTAATATTAATAGTTTTATTATTATTATTATTGATATTATTAAACACAAAATGGAGCTTTTTATTTTGTTTTAAATTGTTCTGTAGGTTATAAAATTTCAAACCTTAATTAAAATTTCAAATATTATAAGAATCTCTGAAAATTAATACAATGTTTATTTTTATGTACACACATTTCAGAAACACACTTTATTATAAAAAATTACATTTAAATAAAGCTTGAAAATGTATATGATTTTCATCTTCAGCATATAGATTTCATCAATTACAATTCAGATAACATCCAATGGAGATATCTGCAATCTACCGAATTATTATATGTAAGCTCTGATTGATAATCATTGAGTTTCTTTTTATCTGCAGTATTTAAATATATCCTGGGAACTTGATAATATTTAATTTATTTAACAAAATTATATGAATTAATTTTACCCGGAAATTTCTCGAATTGTGTTCTTTAACTTTTCCTGAAATATATGAATATATAAATATAATTATATTAAATAGGAAGCTGATAAGTATGTGTTACCTGAACCCTGCGGTGTTGCTTGAGAGCCTTTTTTCTTTCATTTTTGTTTTGCTTTTTTTATTTTAAAACTATGCTGCTTTTTTTTTTATTTACACAGGATGTTGAAAGTTACATTTAATTATTAAGGTATCGTTTTGTCATTAAATTATTATAAATCTATAACTGTTATTATGGTAATATTGTTTTAATGTCTATTTGTAAAATTATTAGATGCAAATATCTACCAAAACTTTCAATCTTTTAATACATGAGGATTTGCTTAGAATTTTAAAGCCAGACATTACTTTCGACAGTTTAAATGCTTCCAAATTTCGAAGGGTCACGGTGTAATTATTTTAAACTATTAACAAAAGATTAAAATGCCTATGATGAAACAGAAATGTATTGTGGTGAACTTAATTTCGTAATTAAATTATTTGTTTTTAATGGAATTAAAAAAAAAGTTATTTTTGGTACTTTATGCTATGCCTTTTTTATTTCAATAAATAATCAATTAAATAATGAATAATTAAATTATCAATTAAATAATTAATTAAATAATGAATAATTAAATAATCAATTAAATAATGAATAATTAAATCATCAATTAAATAATTAATAATTAAATAATCAATTAAATAATTAATTAAATAATAATCAATTAAATAATGAATAATAATTAAATAATTAATTAAATAATCAATTAAATAATTAATAATTAAATAATCAATTAAATAATGAATAATTAAATAATCAATTAAATAATGAATAATTAAATAATCAATTAAATAATTAATAATTAAATAATCAATTAAATAATGAATAATTAAATAATGAATAATTAAATAATTAATAATTAAATAATCAATTAAATAATTAATAATTAAATAATATGTAAGTCACACAAAGGCGAGAAGCATACACAAGAAGTTGTCGTCTTATCGATATAGATATGAAACTTGATGAAACTTGAACAAAATTAATTATATCCAATAAAAAGCTGACAAGTATTTGCTAACTTTGAATTGAAACCAGAATGTTTTATTTATTAGATAACCCTAACTAACTTGTACATTTATTCTTTTCTTTTATATTGTAAAATGTGAAAGTAATCACTAGCAAGAAACGTTTTAGAGAGGAAATTAAAATTTGAAAAAAAAAAGATGACTTGGTAAATCTTCATTTATTATTTGGATTATTTGGACTACTGTTCTCATCTTGGATGTTATTCTCACAACGTTTCAGCCGATGTAACCTCCGACCTTCTTGAACAGAATTTCAAATTTCAATAATCCAAATAATAAAAATTATCAATCCTCATCTGAAATTTTTTTTCAAAACAAACTAAATCGTATTTACTTTTGCAACGCTCATGCATTTCTCTAAGTATTGTTTGCCCTGGCAATACATGTTTATTTTGATTATGTTTGAGGACTATTTTCGTTAGTAACTATGTTTAGGATTCTCACCCTTTTATGTATCGTGTTTTATTATGTCACTTTCACATTTATCTGTGAGAAGTAAAAGGTATGTACACGTATGCAAATCCAACCATCTCTTTATTATTACTGTTTATTCACATTATTTGTATTATTCGAACTACTGTTCTCATCTTGGATGTTATTCTCACAACGTTTCGGCCGATGTAACCTCTGACCTTCTTCCGGTGTATCTTGTCGAACTTGGAAATTTGTACAAAATTTCGAACAGGACCCTTTATTTAATCCACTGAGGTAGCTTGCTCTCATTCAGTCAGCTATGACCTGGTAAGTAATTTGTAATTGTATTCTTAAGATCGTCCTGACTGAGGATTGAACCTTCAACCTCCAGAAGTCTGTCACATAGAACTGATTATTACTTTAGTACTTTATCCGTTGCGCCACGGTAGTTTCATCATCATCATCAACCGGTTTATTTGTTGAATCAGGCCACAATTAATCCTCTGATGAGGGTGGGACCTGATTGTCTAGTCTCGAAATCTAAGTCTTCCTCTCCACTCCTGTCTTTGGCAAGGCTTGATGGAATCCATACCCATGGCCTTCCTATCATGTTTGACTATGTCCTCCCAAGTCAACTTGGGTCTGCCAGTGGTGATGTTCTCTGCTGGCACATTCAACTGTCGGACTTTAGCAATCCAGCTTGAATAATCTAAATTATCAGTCCACATCTCAAAAATTCCAAAACTTCAGTTAATATTTAACCATTTTGTGTTGCAATTAATTTTCTATTATAAAAATGCGTAAATATAAATTTTGTTTGTGTGTCCGACCGTCTTTCACAAGAACAAAACTGGTTTTAACTGATTTTGAATATACTTGAAAATGAAAACACAAATTATATGGTTAATTCCATTTAAAAATATATTCGATTAAAAAAAATTCTTCAAATAAGTAAAAAAAAAAATTTTTTTAAATCTGTTTAATTTAATATTTTTATTGTAAAATTTTACTAAATTATTTGTATTAATAAGAATACTCTGGTTATTTGATTAATTAATAAATTAAATCTGTTAAGTTATTTAAACATTACTTTTTCTCTTTTTTTATCTTCTATTCATTTAATGTCACTTTTCATGTCAGACGTTTTCTGATATTATGCAAGCTCACTCTCCAGTTCTCATGATTCAGCAGGTCAGCAGTCTCCAAATTTCATTCTGTGCGGTCCTGTCTAATCACTTGCTTCTTTCCTTGACCAGTCAACCGTCCTATGATTTAAGACATCCATGCTTAACGCTGTACATGACTAAATCTCTCTCGATTGTTTGCTTCCGGTTCAATTTTGGTCTTCCTTTTCTTTCTTTTTTCATCAGGGTTCCACTAAAGCACTTGGTTTGCAAATCTATCTGGAGCCAATCTTAGGGCATGTCCGAGCCAGCCTAGACGTCGTTTGCAGACTATTGACGATGCCACCTGTTGGTTAATGCGGTCTCTGACTTCTTGGTTGGTAATTCGATCACTCTATTTGATCCCTGGAATCTTTCTACGGCATTTGGAATCAAATGTGTCTCATTTTCTCTCTTGGCCAATTTTGAGATGCCAAGAAGTTCCATTTCCATATAGCAGGGTGGACAAAACGTTGCCGTCATAAAAAATCTTAACTTTGATCTGAAGGTGAACTTTTTATTTTTCCAGATCTTCCAGAGCCGATTGAATGCTGCTGGGGCTTTTCCTGCCCTGCAACGCAACTCGTGGTCCAAATTGCCTTTTTCGTTATTATTTATTTAATCTTATTCTAAGTTTTAGATAAACTTTAAACTAAATAAGATTGTCTTTGATTCCAAGGCATAATATAACATATACCTGACTTTCTAACCAAGATCAAAGTGCAGTATCTGTTCTGCTCAGCCTCAAAAGCCCATCTTTTCAAGCATTACCTTCTCCTATGAGAAAGGTGGTTTATGACTGATCGTCTAACGTACACCCGTGGCATAAAACTAAATTAAACTAAATATACCCCACATTACGATCCCTTATGCATAGCAGTTGTATAAATATCTAAACATATATCCATACCTAATTTATTTGACTAGAGATATTAGTCTTAGTCTCATGATGCTGACTTGACTAATTTTCATTTACAAAATAGAATTGTTTGTGTCATCATATATATTCATCTTTTACTTCTGGAAACTCCGAATAGGATTATTTTAGTCGACAAGAATTAGATATTCTTGAGATGTGTTGAGTTAATCTGCTAATTTAATGATTAAAATGCTATTGCAGACTTAAGCGTGACGGACGTGCAGACAGAATTTCTTATAGAGATGCATTGAAGAATCTAAAAATACCATTTTAAACTTAAGAGTGACGGATGGATGGATGGACAGACAGAGGCTCTTATAGAGATTCTTGGACAAATCTAATAATGCGATTTTAAACTAAAGTGTGACAGACACATCTAAAATTGCTATTTAAAAGTTAAATGTGACGGACGCATCTAATAATGTGATTTTAAACTTAAGTGCCACAGACGCATCTAATAATGCGATTTTAAACTTAAGTGCCACGGACGCATCTAATAATGTGATTTTAAACTTAAGTGTGACGGACACATCTAATAATGTGATTTTTAACTTAAGTGTGACAGAACACATCTAATAGTGTGATTTTAAACTTAAGTGTGACGGACACATCTAATAATGTAATTTTAAACTTAAGTGTGACGGACACATCTAATAATGTGATTTTAAACTTAAGTGTGACGGACACATCTAATAATGCGATTTTAACCTTAAGTGTGACGGACACATCTAATAATGCGATTTTAACCTTAAGTGTGATGGACTGATAGAATCGTTTCTAGAGATTCATGGATGCATCTACAAATGCTATTTCAATTCTAAGTGTGACGGACAAACGAACAGAGTTTCTTACAGAGATGCTTGGGTACATCTAAAAATACTATTTCAAACCTAAATGTGATGGATGTAGAAACGGACAGAGCCTCCTATAGATATTCTTGGCCACTTCTAAAAATGCTATTTCAAACTTAAGTGTGACGGACTGACGGACATAATTCTCTTATGAAGATGCATGTACACATCTAAAAATGAACCTCAGTGTAACGGACGAATGAACAGGGCTTCTGGTAGAGATGCATATGTACATCTAAATATACTATTTCAAACGGACAGACGGACAAAATATTTCAAACTTAAGCATGACAGACCAACCGAGCCGCTTCACTCAGCAGTGATAAAAGAAGTGCTTTAATTTAAGTTAAAACCCACTTTGACACCGAGTAGACTGTATTGTAGGTTGATTTAAAATTTGGTGCCGCTTTGGTATGATATCAACGTGTCACGAATCTACTTTGGTATGATATCTACGTGTCACGAATCTACCTTGGTATGATACCTACGTGTCACGAATCTACCTTGGTATGATATCTACGTGTCACGAATCTACCTTGGTATGATATCTACGTGTCGCGAATCTACCTTGGTATGATATCTACGTGTCGCGAATCTACCTTGGTATGATATCTACGTGTCGCGAATCTACCTTGGTATGATATCTACGTGTCGCGAATCTACCTTGGTATGATATCTACGTGTCGCGAATCTACCTTGGTATGATATCTACGTGTCGCGAATCTACTTTGGTATGATATCTACGTGTCGCGAATCTACTTTGGTATGATATCTACGTGTCGCGAATCTACTTTGGTATGATATCTACGTGTCACGAATCTACTTCGGTATGATATCTACGTGTCACGAATCTACTTCGGTATGATATCTACGTGTCACAAATCTACTTCGGTATGATATCTACGTGTCACAAATCTACTTTGGTATGATATCTACGTGTCGCGAATCTACTTTGGTATGATATCTACGTGTCGCGAATCTACTTTGGTATGATATCTACGTGTCACGAATCTACTTTGGTATGATATCTACGTGTCACGAATCTACTTTGGTATGATATCTACGTGTCACGAATCTACTTCGGTATGATATCTACGTGTCACGAATCTACTTCGGTATGATATCTACGTGTCACAAATCTACTTTGGTATGATATCTACGTGTCACGAATCTACTTTCAAAGAAGAGACCATTCGACACTACAGCCAATTATTCAACAAGAAGTCGCTGAAGACTCAGTAATCGATTCTGATGAATGGATTTTAACGAACTCAAATTTAGTCATTTTTTAAGTAAATCATCATCAAAATTTCGTCGCTCCCAACACCGGAGCACATACACAATGACTTGAAAGATCATGGCTTGTTGCGGAAATTCGTAAATTGAAAAAATAAGAGGCGTACGGTGTAGATATTTCTTCCTTATAGATATCAAGCCAAAGTAGCACCCGTACAATGTAGATATTTTTTTTTTTTCAGATATCAAGCCAAAGTATCATGTGTACAGTCAAAATAATTTTACTTATGGATATCAAGCAGCTGTACGGTCAAGATATTTTTTACTTATGGATATCAAGCAGCTGTACGGTCAAGATATTTTTTACTTATAGATATCAAGCACCTGTACGGTCAAGATATTTTTTTCATTATAGACATCAAGCCAAAGTAGCACTTGTACGGTTAAGATGTTTTTTCTTATAGATATCAAGCCAAAGTGGCATTTAAAATTCTAACAGAATAGCGAAAACCCCTAACCCCGAAAACACATTTTATTTTATTTTATTTCGATAGAAAACGTGCGCTGCGAAAACCACATGAAAGTTTCAATAGTTTTGAATTTTAAATCATTTTGCTAAAAGTATTGAGAGTTTTTCTCAGTAGCTGGGAAAATCAGATGGCATCTTGCTAGTGACTCAAAAAGATTAAATCAGGAAAACAAGTTCAAATGCCAATCAAAGTCATTGATTTTATTTCTTGTTATTGCCTCGGGGAAAGACATGAATCTAACTTGTTCTCGGAATATTTCGTTTTTATTGGACATGCCATTGATAGTAAAAGTGAGGAAGAGTTTGAAGTAAAACAATCTCGTCTCTCTTTTATTATTAACGATGGCATTAAGCGGGCAACAGAATCGTTAGGAGTCACGACAAAAGTTCATTGAAACGCAAGGAACATGGATGACTGTGAGAATCTGGAGACGTTTTTTAAAACGCGTTTCATGTTTCGTATCTACTGCATATATGCTGCAAGATGCATATTTGTTGCAAGATGCATATTTACTGCAAGAAGCATATTTGCTGCAAGATGCATATTTGCTGCAAGGTGCATATTTACTGCAAGGTGCATATGTGCTGCAATATGCATATTTACTGCAAGATGCACATGTGCAGCAATACACATTTATATGTGCCGCAACACACGTACGCAGCGTTTCGGACTTATTAAGATGACGATTGATAATTTATTTTATTTGGATTATTCAAACTACTATTCTCAATTTTGGTTGCCATTTTCACAAGCTTTCGGCCGATGTAGGCTCTGGCCTTCTTCAGGTGAATCTTTTTGAATTTTGGGAACCTTTATGTAAAACTCGGAAACCTATGTGGAATTACTTAGCAAACCCTCACGGATTAAAAGATTGAAAGTTTGGGAAGTTATTTAAATCCAATCATGTTAGGAATAGAAATTAAAACTACATCACCTTAAGGAAAATTAGTTTGAGTTTTATAACAATTTGGTACAAATAATAATTTAATGACTTGATGATACCGTAATACTTAAATTTTAATTTTCAAAATCCTATTTAAAAAAATTATAATTTAATGAAAAAAACCCGACATAGTAAGAAAAAGAAGAAAAGGGAATAAAAAATGAAAGCACCTTGAATATATATATATATATATATATATCTAGTAAGTTATGAAAATATATTTATGGCAATTAAGCTACACAGAGGCCTTAGCGTTTCATCCCCATAGGGAATTGTCAGGCTAAAATGCATGGAGTTTATGTTGCCGGGTGTTTTTATATATACGCATAGGTGTTTAGTCTAGCTAGTTAACCAATCAGATTCTTTGTTATTCCCTCTCACGGATTAATGTTTCCATTAGCCAACCGTTGGGATTCTCACAAATAAAGGTTCGGTTACTTTTACTTCCTATTCTATTGTTTTATAGGGTGGCCCATTTCTGTTTCTCGTTGTGTTGAATTAATCGGTGACCTTATTTTAACACATGCTTTTGTATTTCTATTTTTAGGTGTTAGTTTAGTTTTTATTTATTTATTTGTCTATAATGTATTGTTAACCTAAAGTAAATTTTATTCTGTGTAAACAGTGGTTTGCGATTTCACTTCTAGAGTTTTATAGGTTTTGGGGTTCTTTAAAGTTTAGGATTTCAAATTTCTCATTCAGACATAATCTACACGAGTCGTCTAAATTTCTACATGTACTGGCCTGTCGTACTATTTTCCATTCAATTATTGGTGAGCGTCCGTTTTCTTTGAGCTTCCAGTAATGGTTTGCTAGTGCTGTTTTTATTCGGCGTTTGCTGTTGTGGTCGTAATATCTGATTTTAAAAACATGGACAGTCATGCCCACATAGTACTATTTGTTATTCAGTCTTTCTTTGGCAAATACTGTGGCTTGGTAAACAATATATATATATATATACATATATATCTATATACATAAATATCTATATAAATACATAGACTGAAGATTCCCCCCGGAGATGAAACGTAGCTTAATTGCCATGAATATATTTTCATAGCTTACTACATTAATATCTACATACCTATATTTATATATATACATACATAACTATATACATACATATATACATACCTATATTAATATACATACATATATACATATCTATACTTACATATATATATACATACATTAATATGCATACATATATACATATCTATCTATATATATATATATATGAAATTAAAAATGGAAAAGCGGAAGACCTTTTCGCTCAACGTTTCGCCCAAATTTCACGTGGGCTTTGTCAAGAGCGGACGAAGAATACAAAAATGACAAAAGATTCTTCGTCCGCTCTTGACAAAGCCCACGTGAAATTTGGGCGAAACGTTGAGCGAAAAGGTCTTCCGCTTTTCCATTTTTAATTTCATACCGTCGGATTATTTTTATCCTTTCATATACTCATATATATATATATATATACACATATCTATATACATATATATACACATATCTATATACATATATATACACATATGTATATTTATATAAATATACATACATATATACACATATGTATATTTATATAAATATACATACATATATACACATATGTATATTTATATAAATATACATACATATATACACATATGTATATTTATATAAATATACATACATATATATATACATATCTATATTTATATAAATATACATACATATATATATACATATCTATATAAATATACATACATATACATCCATATCTATATTTATATACATACATATACATCCATATCTATATTTATATACATACATATACATCCATATCTATATTTATATACATACATATACATACATATCTATATTTATATACATACATATCTATATTTATATACATACATATACATACATATCTATATTTATATACATACATATCTATATTTATATACACATACATACATATCTATATTTATATAAATATATATACATATCTATATTTATATACATATCTATATTTATATACATATCTATATTAATATACATACATATCTATATTAATATACATACATATCTATATATATATATATATATATATATATATCCAACCCAGTAAATTAAAAATAAAGATTGCCCTTTCATTTTCCTACTTTATTCTGCATATACGTTCTCCCTCTCTCTGACCCTCACTTATATATTTTTACTATTTTTTCGAAGTTTACTTTATCAATTTTAAACATTCTCATCTTTTGCTCTTGTTTTTTCAAGATCTGAAGATCTCTAACATTTCGATAAAATGTAGACTGAATTGAATAAAGCCGAGTTCACATCAAAAGATTTTTCTCGCTTTCTTTTCTCCATTGGTTACAACATACTCTCGAACTCCCCACCCCTGTTCATTCAACATACTCTCGAACTCCCCACCCCTGTTCATTCGCGCTCATATATAAGTCAATGAAATAGTGTATCGAATGTCTATAAAGAGATTCCATTTTGAATGAAGCTTGGAAGGCAGTTTTGAAGTTGTTGCATTTAATCCTCTATCAATTCTACAAGAGCGAAGACAATGATAATGCCTTACTTGCTACTTGAGAAAAAAGGGGAGATAATTGGCTTCATCAAGAACTCTTTTGTTTTAAAACAAGGCCTCTTGTTTCAACTAAGTTCACATAGATGTATGCCGGTTGGCAATTTTGCTTAGGATAATGCGTTCATCTTCGCCATTGAAAAAGATTCACTATACAAAATATATTCAGCTGACAGACAAAATTGAGTACAACCAAAGCGAGATCTGTCGACAAGGCGTCAGCAGTGTGAAAGCATGTAAAAAAGTGGAGTTAGACAGAAACACGTCCATCCAACTCAAAGCCCACTGCCAGAAAGAGGAAGAGCCTCGTTTTTTTTGGATATTGTACATGTGAGAAGCAAGTTATTTTTTGGTGCTCTTTCGATAAGTAATCAACCAAATGGTTTCTAATCCAATACGTGATCTACTGGGTATATTGGAATGTAAACAACCCTAACTTTGTTTGAGGATAGTTAATGGGTAGATCACATATTGGAATGTAAACAATCCTAACCTTGTTTAAGGATAGTTAATGGGTAGATCACATATTGGAATGTAAACAACCCTAACCTTGTTTGAGGATAGTTAATAGGTAGATCACATATTGGAATGTAAACAACCCTAACCTTGTTTGAGGATAGTTAATGGGTAGATCACATATTGGAATGTAAACAATCCTAACCTTGTTTGAGGATAGTTAATGGGTAGATCACATATTGGAATATAAACAACCCTAACCTTGTTTGAGGATAGTTAATGGGTAGATCACATATTGGAATGTAAACAATCCTAACCTTGTTTGAGGATAGTTAATGGGTAGATCACATATTGGAATGTAAACAACCCTAACCTTATTTGAGGATAGTTAATGGGTAGATCACATATTGGAATGTAAACAACCCTAACCTTGTTTGAGGATAGTTAATGGGTAGATCACATATTAGAATATAAACAACCCTAACCTTGTTTGAGGATAGTTAATGGGTAGATCACATATTGGAATGTAAACAATCCTAACCTTGTTTGAGGATAGTTAATGGGTAGATCACATATTGGAATATAAACAACCCTAACCTTGTTTGAGGATAGTTAATGGGTAGATCACATATTGGAATATAAACAATCCTAACCTTGTTTAAGGATAGTTAATGGGTAGATCACATATTGGAATGTAAACAATCCTAACCTTGTTTGAGGATAGTTAATGGGTAGATCACATATTGGAATGTAAACAACCCTAACCTTGTTTGAGGATAGTTAATGGGTAGATCACATATTGGAATGTAAACAACCCTAACCTTGTTTGAGGATAGTTAATGGGTAGATCACATATTGGAATGTAAACAACCCTAACCTTGTTTGAGGATAGTTAATAGGTAGATCACATATTGGAATGTAAACAACCCTAACCTTGTTTGAGGATAGTTAATGGGTAGATCACATATTGGAATGTAAACAACCCTAACCTTGTTTGAGGATAGTTAATGGGTAGATCACATATTGGAATATAAACAACCCTAACCTTGTTTGAGGATAGTTAATGGGTAGATCACATATTGGAATGTAAACAACCCTAACCTTGTTTGAGGATAGTTAATGGGTAGATCACATATTGGAATGTAAACAACCCTAACCTTGTTTGAGGATAGTTAATGGGTAGATCACATATTGGAATGTAAACAACCCTAACCTTGTTTGAGGATAGTTAATGGGTAGATCACATATTGGAATGTAAACAACCCTAACCTTGTTTGAGGATAGTTAATGGGTAGATCACATATTGGAATGTAAACAACCCTAACCTTGTTTGAGGATAGTTAATGGGTAGATCACATATTGGAATGTAAACAACCCTAACCTTGTTTGAGGATAGTTAATGGGTAGATCACATATTGGAATGTAAACAACCCTAACCTTGTTTGAGGATAGTTAATGGGTAGATCACATATTGGAATGTAAACAATCCTAACCTTGTTTGAGGATAGTTAATGGGTAGATCACATATTGGAATGTAAACAATCCTAACCTTGTTTGAGGATAGTTAATGGGTAGATCACATATTGGAATATAAACAACCCTAACCTTGTTTGAGGATAGTTAATGGGTAGATCACATATTGGAATGTAAACAATCCTAACCTTGTTTGAGGATAGTTAATGGGTAGATCACATATTGGAATGTAAACAACCCTAACCTTGTTTGAGGATAGTTAATGGGTAGATCACATATTGGAATGTAAACAATCCTAACCTTGTTTGAGGATAGTTAATGGGTAGATCACATATTGGAATGTAAACAACCCTAACCTTGTTTGAGGATAGTTAATGGGTAGATCACATATTGGAATGTAAACAATCCTAACCTTGTTGGAGAATAGTTAATGGGTAGATCACATATTGGAATGTAAACAACCCTAACCTTGTTTGAGGATAGTTAATGGGTAGATCACATATTGGAATGTAAACAATCCTAACCTTGTTTGAGGATAGTTAATGGGTAGATCACATATTGGAATGTAAACAATCCTAACCTTGTTTGAGGATAGTTAATGGGTAGATCAAATATTGGAATGTAAACAACCCTAACCTTGTTTGAGGATAGTTAATGGGTAGATCACATATTGGAATGTAAACAACCCTAACCTTGTTTGAGGATAGTTAATGGGTAGATCACATATTGGAATGTAAACAACCGTTACCTTGTTTGAGGATAGTTAATGGGTAGATCACATATTGGAATGTAAACAACCCTAACCTTGTTTGAGGATAGTTAATGGGTAGATCACATATTGGAATGTAAACAACCCTAACCTTGTTTGAGGATAGTTAATGGGTAGATCACATATTGGAATGTAAACAACCCTAACCTTGTTTGAGGATAGTTAATGGGTAGATCACATATTGGAATGTAAACAACCCTAACCTTGTTTGAGGATAGTTAATGGGTAGATCACATATTGGAATGTAAACAACCCTAACCTTGTTTGAGGATAGTTAATGGGTAGATCACATATTGGCATGTAAACAACCCTAACCTTGTTTGAGGATAGTTAATGGGTAGATCACATATTGGAATGTACACAACCCTAACCTTGTTTGAGGATAGTTAATGGGTAGATCACATATTGGAATGTAAACAACCCTAACCTTGTTTGAGGATAGTTAATGGGTAGATCACATATTGGAATGTAAACAACCCTAACCTTGTTTGAGGATAGTTAATGGGTAGATCACATATTGGCATGTAAACAACCCTAACCTTGTTTGAGGATAGTTAATGGGTAGATCACATATTGGAATGTAAACAACCCTAACCTTGTTTGAGGATAGTTAATGGGTAGATCACATATTGGCATGTAAACAACCCTAACCTTGTTTGAGGATAGTTAATGGGTAGATCACATATTGGAATGTAAACAACCCTAACCTTGTTTGAGGATAGTTAATGGGTAGATTACATATTGGAATGTAAACAACCCTAACCTTGTTTGAGGATAGTTAATGGGTAGATCACATATTGGAATGTAAACAATCCTAACCTTGTTTGAGGATAGTTAATGGGTAGATCACATATTGGAATATAAACAACCCTAACCTTGTTTGAGGATAGTTAATGGGTAGATCACATATTGGAATGTAAACAATCCTAACCTTGTTTGAGGATAGTTAATGGGTAGATCACATATTGGAATGTAAACAACCCTAACCTTATTTGAGGATAGTTAATGGGTAGATCACATATTGGAATGTAAACAACCCTAACCTTGTTTGAGGATAGTTAATGGGTAGATCACATATTAGAATATAAACAACCCTAACCTTGTTTGAGGATAGTTAATGGGTAGATCACATATTGGAATGTAAACAATCCTAACCTTGTTTGAGGATAGTTAATGGGTAGATCACATATTGGAATATAAACAACCCTAACCTTGTTTGAGGATAGTTAATGGGTAGATCACATATTGGAATATAAACAATCCTAACCTTGTTTAAGGATAGTTAATGGGTAGATCACATATTGGAATGTAAACAATCCTAACCTTGTTTGAGGATAGTTAATGGGTAGATCACATATTGGAATGTAAACAACCCTAACCTTGTTTGAGGATAGTTAATGGGTAGATCACATATTGGAATGTAAACAACCCTAACCTTGTTTGAGGATAGTTAATGGGTAGATCACATATTGGAATGTAAACAACCCTAACCTTGTTTGAGGATAGTTAATAGGTAGATCACATATTGGAATGTAAACAACCCTAACCTTGTTTGAGGATAGTTAATGGGTAGATCACATATTGGAATGTAAACAACCCTAACCTTGTTTGAGGATAGTTAATGGGTAGATCACATATTGGAATATAAACAACCCTAACCTTGTTTGAGGATAGTTAATGGGTAGATCACATATTGGAATGTAAACAACCCTAACCTTGTTTGAGGATAGTTAATGGGTAGATCACATATTGGAATGTAAACAACCCTAACCTTGTTTGAGGATAGTTAATGGGTAGATCACATATTGGAATGTAAACAACCCTAACCTTGTTTGAGGATAGTTAATGGGTAGATCACATATTGGAATGTAAACAACCCTAACCTTGTTTGAGGATAGTTAATGGGTAGATCACATATTGGAATGTAAACAACCCTAACCTTGTTTGAGGATAGTTAATGGGTAGATCACATATTGGAATGTAAACAACCCTAACCTTGTTTGAGGATAGTTAATGGGTAGATCACATATTGGAATGTAAACAACCCTAACCTTGTTTGAGGATAGTTAATGGGTAGATCACATATTGGAATGTAAACAATCCTAACCTTGTTTGAGGATAGTTAATGGGTAGATCACATATTGGAATGTAAACAATCCTAACCTTGTTTGAGGATAGTTAATGGGTAGATCACATATTGGAATATAAACAACCCTAACCTTGTTTGAGGATAGTTAATGGGTAGATCACATATTGGAATGTAAACAATCCTAACCTTGTTTGAGGATAGTTAATGGGTAGATCACATATTGGAATGTAAACAACCCTAACCTTGTTTGAGGATAGTTAATGAGTAGATCACATATTGGAATGTAAACAATCCTAACCTTGTTTGAGGATAGTTAATGGGTAGATCACATATTGGAATGTAAACAATCCTAACCTTGTTTGAGGATAGTTAATGGGTAGATCAAATATTGGAATGTAAACAACCCTAACCTTGTTTGAGGATAGTTAATGGGTAGATCACATATTGGAATGTAAACAACCCTAACCTTGTTTGAGGATAGTTAATGGGTAGATCACATATTGGAATGTAAACAACCCTTACCTTGTTTGAGGATAGTTAATGGGTAGATCACATATTGGAATGTAAACAACCCTAACCTTGTTTGAGGATAGTTAATGGGTAGATCACATATTGGAATGTAAACAACCCTAACCTTGTTTGAGGATAGTTAATGGGTAGATCACATATTGGAATGTAAACAACCCTAACCTTGTTTGAGGATAGTTAATGGGTAGATCACATATTGGAATGTAAACAACCCTAACCTTGTTTGAGGATAGTTAATGGGTAGATCACATATTGGAATGTAAACAACCCTAACCTTGTTTGAGGATAGTTAATGGGTAGATCACATATTGGCATGTAAACAACCCTAACCTTGTTTGAGGATAGTTAATGGGTAGATCACATATTGGAATGTACACAACCCTAACCTTGTTTGAGGATAGTTAATGGGTAGATCACATATTGGAATGTAAACAACCCTAACCTTGTTTGAGGATAGTTAATGGGTAGATCACATATTGGAATGTAAACAACCCTAACCTTGTTTGAGGATAGTTAATGGGTAGATCACATATTGGCATGTAAACAACCCTAACCTTGTTTGAGGATAGTTAATGGGTAGATCACATATTGGAATGTAAACAACCCTAACCTTGTTTGAGGATAGTTAATGGGTAGATCACATATTGGAATGTAAACAACCCTAACCTTGTTTGAGGATAGTTAATGGGTAGATCACATATTGGCATGTAAACAACCCTAACCTTGTTTGAGGATAGTTAATGGGTAGATCACATATTGGAATGTAAACAACCCTAACCTTGTTTGAGGATAGTTAATGGGTAGATCACATATTGGAATGTAAACAACCCTAACCTTGTTTGAGGATAGTTAATGGGTAGATCACATATTGGAATGTAAACAACCCTAACCTTGTTTGAGGATAGTTAATGGGTAGATCACATATTGGAATGTAAACAACCCTAACCTTGTTTGAGGATAGTTAATGGGTAGATCACATATTGGCATGTAAACAACCCTAACCTTGTTTGAGGATAGTTAATGGGTAGATCACATATTGGAATGTACACAACCCTAACCTTGTTTGAGGATAGTTAATGGGTAGATCACATATTGGAATGTAAACAACCCTAACCTTGTTTGAGGATAGTTAATGGGTAGATCACATATTGGAATGTAAACAACCCTAACCTTGTTTGAGGATAGCTAATGGGTAGATCACATATTGGAATGTAAACAACCCTAACCTTGTTTGAGGATAGCTAATGGGTAGATCACATATTGGAATGTAAACAACCCTAACCTTGTTTGAGGATAGTTAATGGGTAGATCACATATTGGAATGTAAACAACCCTAACCTTGTTTAAGGATAGTTAATGGGTAGATCACATATTGGAATGTAAACAACCCTAACCTTGTTTAAGGATAGTTAATGGGTAGATCACATATTGGCATGTAAACAACCCTTACCTTGTTTGAGGATAGTTAATGGGTAGATCACATATTGGCATGTAAACAACCCTTACCTTGTTTGAGTATGTTAATTGGTAGATCACATATTGGAATGTAAACAACCCTAACCTTGTTTAAGGATAGTTAATCGGTAGATCACATATTGGAATGTAAACAACCCTAACCTTGTTTGAGGATAGTTAATGGGTAGATCACATATTGGCATGTAAACAACCCTAACCTTGTTTGAGGATAGTTAATGGGTAGATCACATATTGGAATGTAAACAACCCTAACCTTGTTTAAGGATAGTTAATGGGTAGATCACATATTGGAATGTAAACAACCCTAACCTTGTTTGAGGATAGTTAATGGGTAGATCACATATTGGAATGTAAACAACCCTAACCTTGTTTGAGGATAGTTAATGGGTAGATCACATATTGGAATGTAAACAACCCTAACCTTGTTTGAGGATAGTTAATGGGTAGATCACATATTGGAATGTAAACAACCCTAACCTTGTTTGAGGATAGCTAATGGGTAGATCACATATTGGAATGTAAACAACCCTAACCTTGTTTAAGGATAGTTAATGGGTAGATCACATATTGGAATGTAAACAACCCTAACCTTGTTTAAGGATAGTTAATGGGTAGATCACATATTGGAATGTAAACAACTCTGTAGATCCCATATTGGAAGAGCACCCATATTTTTTATACTTCATAATTAAAGAGTTCATTTTATTGTTGTCCAGTATAATTCAGGGGAGATGACCCGACTAGGATTAAAGGGAAATAACTTTTGATTGATGATTGCTATATTTAAAGTTAAAGCAAATCTTTATTTGAACATAAAAGTGTAGCAAAGCAAACTGGTCAAAAAGTTGTTTCATTAAAGAATGACATTTTGTGTCTATTTAATCTGTTCGTCATTCTTTCCCAGAGTTTCAGATTATCTAGGTTAAGCATTGAAATAGATACATTACTTTCGAAAAGTCTTTAACTTTATTTACCCTGAATATTCAATGTTAAAGTTATCTTTAAAAATATGCAAAAACTTCAATCAAATATTGAAAATACATTTCTCTACAGTCTGGCTTATGATCACTTGGGTTTATTTATTTTCTACTGACATGAGGTATACACTAGGCATCATATTATATATATATATATATATATATATATATATATATAATAGTATATAGTAATAAGTAGTATAATTACACATCTAAAACTATTCAATATACATATATATATATATATATTTATTTTGGTACAGAAAAATTAGTACAACATTCGTACCGTCGGTTTCAAGCACAGAAGGACTTAGCTTCTGTTGTCATCCCTATATTTATGACAACATATTACAATTTATTATGACAATATATATATATACATATATATATATACAAACGTATATAAATATAGATATGTATGCATATGTATATAAATATAGAGATGACACTAGAAGCTGAAGAGAGCCGGATGGCTAAGTCCTTCTGTGCTTGAAACCGACGGTACGAATGTTGTACTAATTTTTCTGTACCAAAATAAATAAATAAATAAATATTACGCTCTTAATTCTCAATTAATTGAGCACTCTGCTGGGATTTTTCCTGCTATATTACAAAGAAGTTATATATATATATATATATAGGGTGGGCAAAAATAAGGGTCCTATTTTTAAAAATTCATAACTTTTTTATTTATTGATTTAAAAAAATTTTTTTTTTTAGAATAAGTAAAGGACCCCTTCCGAAGCAAGCATGAGCCGTATTAGCCCTAAGGAACGTACTCTCATTTAGAAAACATTATTTTTGCTTAAAAAACTCAAAACAGTGTAAAAAACAATACTTTAGTTTTTGTAAGTTTTAAGAAGTGTTTTTCGGCTAAAATTTGTTTTGTTTATTTCAAAAAATCTCGGAAGGGTCAGTCTACACACACATAAAGTTTGGTGAGTTTAACTTTTATTTTGTGGAAGTTATTCAAATTCAAGTTATTCAAATTTAAAGATAGGACCCTTATTTTGGCCCACCCTGTATATATATATATATATATATATATATATATATATTTAAATTAATTTAAAAAATGTATATATATGTAGTTAAATTGAAAGAAATGAGCAGAAGTTTAATATCTGGATTGAAATCCTAATTGGGATTAATCCGTGTTTGGTGAAACCCAGAGAGTAAACTTCTGCTCATTTATTCAAATTTATTTTTGCTCTGTGCGTTTTGTTATGCATTACGGATTTTTTATTTTGGTATTTCTTTATTTCTGCAGCTTTCTAATTTATTCTTTTGTCAGCGTGCTGTCTTATATATATATATAAGACAACATTATTATTTTTAGGATAGGTAGATAAATTGGCTATATTCATATTCTTGAACAATATTAGAACAGTATTTCTTTATGGCTCAAGGAATGGCTGTTAAAATCATTTATTTGAACCACTGAAGCATATTCACTCCTAATTTTAAGGTTAGGCTGGCATATAAATAAGATAATTCACTGAATTTCATGCAGGGAAATTGAATTTTATGTTTCTTTTTACTTACTTGTCTTGAAGACAACAACATTTTCAAGTTACATACAAAAATTTATATCTAGAAATATATAAACCATTTTTATGCAATTTTGTATATCTTATGAGACTCTTCATATTGTGTTTGAGTGTATATATATATATATATATATATATATATATATATATATATATATATATATATATATATATATATATATAGCTGAATCATTTCGACACTTGATTATTGGGGAAATGGTTGTTTAATCAGTACCATTGGAGAGCTATGAATATTATAACTGTCCTGTTTTTAAATCTCCGAAACAGTTACATGGTAAACAGCTGATGATCCCCCGTGTTAATATTAGATGCTTAAGGTCTCCTGTTTTTGTTTCACTGTTAGATACTTAACCCCCCTTTTTATTTTATTTACTTATTTATTTATTTATGAATTTTCCAACGAATGTTAAGTCTGCAATATCTTGGATTTAGTTAGTTTCTCTCTGAATTTAAACTGCATTTTACTTTTTTTTTCTTTTTTTCTTTTGTTTAAAATGACTCAAAGCTTCTTTAGACTATATATATATATATATATATATATATATATATATATATATATATATATACTTTTCCTTTTTCTATTTTACTTTTCCCTGGATCAATATAATATATATGCTCTGAATCTTGTAATACAACTTCATTGAGCTTGTAATTAGAAATCTTTTGGATATTGTAATGAGTATAAAATTGAAAATATGCATTCCTTAAAAACCTATATATATATATATATATATATATATATATATATATATATATTTCAGAATATTATGCTGTATTATTGATTTAAATAACACTACCCCATTTTAATCATAATATAGGAGTGATGAGTGAAAAAACTTTTGCATTTATTCATTTATATATATATATATACTATATATTTATATATATATATATATAACTGCGGTAATGGTCCTCTGAAGAGAAGAATTATCTTTGAAAACTCATGAGCTAAGGACTTAAGGATACTTTGCTTGAACTTTGAATTCTAATAAAATTTGATTGACACCTTATTTTATTACTTCATTTTATATTATAATATTAATGCTCTATCCAGTATATTGAGCTTCAGTTTTTATCCGGATGTTTCACTAATTATAAGATATTAGTTGACGCTTATATCTTTTGTTGGATTGCTTCATATATATATATATATATATATATATATATATATATATATTTAAACTCCTAAAGTTTCAACAAAGTATCGATCGTCTGAACACCAACTATTGTCTTAGGTAAAAATATATAAAAAGCTGCTTATCGGTACTTATGAAATAATATCAGTTCGAAAGAAACATTAATTGATGATGCTTAAAACTATTTGTCGTTTGTTTACATACTCGCTGCCAAATGTGTCCTTTTCTTCTCTAATTATATCAGTTTTGTCTACCATCTGATTTCGAATTGAAATGTTTTAGAATAGCATACATATTTTTCTAGCTCTTTTAGTGTGAAATATGGCGTCCATTTCATGCAAGTACGCAAAAATGTATGCTCCCAATGAAGCTACAAATATAAATGCTTTAATAATGTGAGTTTTATTAGTTTTTGTTTTTTTATTTTCCGATGTTTTGGACACGATTTTGGCCTTTCTTTCAGAGTCACACTTATAGAAAATCCAAGATATATAACTATGCATTTTGGTTGTCTAAGTGAGTACGAAACGGTTCGTAAAGAACTGGATCCTTTAAAAAATGAATAAAAACATGGTCAGTGAGATCTAAATTTTTTTATTGTTATATATATACATTAGTACACGTATTGTATTAGTTTCTGTACATGTAAATCCGTTGAAACTCAAGTATTTATAGAAAGTGCTCAATAACAAGTAGAGCTGTTCTTAAGTATAAATTTTATTTATACAAACATTATTGGTTACATATGTGCATACACGTTTCGGTTGTACTCTTCAAAGAGAGTCAACCTCTTCAGACCAAAGAAGAGAGAGAAGTCTTCTTTGGTCTGACTAGTACCAGATGTACTATTGACCCCCCCACTATTTATTTCGATTTCAATCGAAAATTATAAAATACAAAATTAAATAATTTAATTATCATTCAATAAATTATTGATTTATATTATAAGATGAAAATTAAATAAATAATTTATTAAATCATGATGAAGTATATAAGTAATATATCAAGCTTTATATAAGATAAATACACGTAAAAGGTATATATTTTGTGGTATGCTTCTGATCTATGACCGAAATTGCTCTCAATCGAACAAAGTGTTAGGGCTAGTTTAAAAAAGGTATATATTTTTTGGTATGCTTCTGATCTATGAGCCGAAATTGCTATCAATCGAAGAAAGTGTTAGGGTTAGTTGCTCTCAATCGAACAAAGTGTTAGGGTTAGTTGCTCTCAATCGAACAAAGTGTTAGGGTTAGTTTAAAAAAGGTATATATTTTGTGGTATGCTTCTGATCTATGAGCCGAAATTGCTCTCAATCGAACAAAGTGTTAGGGCTAGTTGCTCTCAATCGAACAAAGTGTTAGGGTTAGTTTTAAAAAGGTATATATTTTGTGGTATGCTTCTGACCTATGAGCCGAAATTGCTCTCAATCGAACAAAGTGTTAGGGTTAGTTGCTCTCAATCGAACAAAGTGTTAGGGTTAGTTTAAAAAAGGTATATATTTTGTGGTATGCTTCTGACCTATGAGCCGAAATTGCTCTCAATCGAACAAAGTGTTAAGGTTAGTTTAAAAAAGGTATATATTTTGTGGTATGCTTCTGATCTATGAGCCGAAATTGCTCTCAATCGAAGAAAGTGTTAGGGTTAGTTGCTCTGAATCGAACAAAGTGTTAAGGTTAGTTTAAAAAAGGTATATATTTTGTGGTATGCTTCTGACCTATGAGCCGAAATTGCTCTCAATCGAACAAAGTGTTTTACAGCGATTTGTAAGCCAGTTTAGAACTTCCTTTGTGTTTGCTTCAACGTTTTAGACCTCATTTAGTTTTATTCTTCAACTTCCTTTTTTTTTCTTGTTCTGGACATATATATACCCCTCGCGTGGGGTTTATATATCCCAGAAAGGATGCAGAGAGAGAAAGAGAAAGAGAGAGAGAGAGAGAGAGAGAGAGAGAAAGAGTGAGAGAAAGAGAGAGAGAAAGAGAGAGATAGAGCAGAAAGAAATTAGCAAAGTTGAGTTTTCTGTTAGGGTTATTTGCTTTCAATAAAGGGATTAGGCTACCAATCTTTGAATACCCACCTCTGACAATAATCTGAACAAGTGGCGAGGAAGGACCACTGCCTAGTGAGCTGACAGGCCGACAGCTGTAGCTGCCCGCATCCGTGTTCTCTACGTGGGACACGACCACTGTCCCGTTGGCCAGCAGGCGCAGTCGGTTGGAGGTAAAGTGTAGTTTGTGACCATTCTTGGTCCAGAACGTATCGATCACGGGAGGGTTGGCATCGATGTTGCAGACCAAAGACTGCTGATGTCCGAGAGCCCAGTAGAGGCGATTGGGCATGTGCAGCATCTTGGGCAAATCTGGGGGAGGAACATAAGCAATAATAATGTTAGCATCGTCTGTCGGAGTGGAGAAATTGTCTTATCCGATAAGGCAGTATCAGAAAGTGTGTGAGTTGGACTCTTAGGGTTGTTGTTAGCCGATTGGGGGGTGGGATTGCTTTTCTTCTGGGGGGTGGGGGAATTTTAAAGAGCAAGAATGATGGAGATTTAGTAGTCTAGTGGGTGAAGACATCTGATGAAGTTGTTTTTCAAGGACAGGGGGTTAGGGTTAGAAAAAGTTGAATTGGGAAAGTCCACAGAGAGACATAGGGGGGGAGCAAGATAAACAGTAGCAGTTGTAAAAACAATTAGCAACGTTAATTTCAATAATAAATAACAATAATCGTAATCATAATAGTGATTACTTACTTCAGGGTCAAAATGATTTTTTTAATAAATAAGTAAAAAATATCAACTGTATTTATAAATTAAATAAGCATATCATATTTTGTTTTATAATTTAAAAAAAAATTAAAATTTTAAAGTTTTTGTAAAAAGTAATTATTTTTTTAAATTCAGAAAATCTTTTTCTTTGTCTCAGAATTCATTTTTTTACAGGTTTTAATTATTAAACATCTACATTCCATATATATACATATATATATATATATATATATATATATATAGATAGATATAGCTGTGATACAGCGAAACAGTCTGTATGTGGATGGAGCGAACTATTAGTCTTTTGTATGTATTTATTTTGTATGTAATTATTTGTTTTATGCTGTGGTTTGTCCTTTGCTCTATTTTATTTTGTTTATACATTCTGCCGGGTTTTATCCTCCATATATATATATATATATATATATATATATATATATATATATATATATATATATATACGTTTAAAAGTAGATAAAATGCTTGAAAACTGTGGTTTTGTAAATTGCTAACTATCTTGATCTACTAAATAACACGAGTGACTCTATATACGTAAATGCCTGCGCAAAAGAAAGCATTTACTATTCCACCAACCAATACCAAGCCACACAAGTAATGCAAGTACTCCAATGAGTATTTAAACTCTGCTCAATTTATTGGTTACCATACTTTCGAGTGAAACCGTGGTTGCTCAAGCAGCTTGTACAGGGTCGCCCAGAAGTCCCTACGACTTGTTGTAAACATCAACAAGTGAACACAGCATTTCAATGTAAGAATTGGCTGTTATCGAGCCGTTAATGAAAAAGGGTTCAATGATGTGCTTACAATTATAATATCAATTTACAAAAAGTTGTTGCTGCTTGAAATCCAAGTCTTGATACTTGTTCAGGTTTACAAAAAGTCGTAGCAGCTTCTGGGCCACCCTGTATACTTAAAAGCTAGCTTATAATCAGGACTGTTCTTTTACTGCTTCAGTCGTATGTTTTACCATATATATATATATATATATATATATATATACATATATATATGATATTTATGGTGATCATTATGGTATTAACAATCCAGCATAATCGAAAATTAACAAAGGAAAACCGAAAATTGTTTATATGTACATCAACGTTTCGTCTTTATTCAAAGACTTTTTCAAAACGACTGATTTAAAGAACATCATACAAGTCAAAATTAAAAAAAAATATGTGGTGCTTCTATGACGGAGGAAGAATGTTTCTTTTATTCAAACCAGTCCTGTTGAGAAAATTTTTGAATAAAGACGAAACGTCGCTAAACGTATAAACAGTTTTTGGTTTTACTTTCTTTCATTTTTTAATTTATTTTATCTACACACATCATATACATACACATATATATGTATATATATATATATATGGGATGCTTAGTATATGGAATTAGTGGATAAGCATGAGAACAGACTAGTTGAGATAACAACCTAAATCCGGTAGAAAGAGGACTTATATCTCCCCCCCCCCTCACTAGATTTTCTTCAACGTTTGTCTGTATAAAATGGCATTCTTTTTCAATAAAGCCGTTTTTCTACTACAGATTAAGGTCGGTGACACAATCGAAATATCGGTGAGTTTCTTAGATGTGTATATGTTATTCTTTCTCCTAGTTTGTTTACATGCTTATCCATTAATTTTATATACTTACTATTCCATCTTGTCTGACATTTCATGTTTTGAACTTCCTCATGTATATATATATATATATATATATATATATTTGGGCAGCATTTTTTTCTTGAACACATATTTAGTTAAATATTACAGCCGACTTGTGTGTGCATATTTTTTCCTTGATCCTTTTCAGATGTCTGTTCGAGTTTCAGTCTGGAACCGGCAGATGAACTTGCCGTACTCGTCGTGTACCCTAGTACTTTCGGTTTTATTCTGAGCCATCCTCAGAGGGTGGATATCGAGTAAAGAGCATGTATTTTTAAATACTTAGTGATGTTTTTTGGCGGGAACAGTGTGATTTGGTTGTAGTATTGATAAAGTAAAATTCAAGACATTTTAGGATGTTTTCAATGTCAGCGAAATTACTTTTATTGCTGGCTTTTTCGATTTTATATGCAGGATTTCTATTCTCTGTAGTCTTAGTTTGTTATTTTTATATTCTAATATGATTGTCTACGAGAATTCTTCACAGTTGATTAGTTTTTAGTTTATTGCAGAAAAAAATATGCAGATACAAGTTGTCTGTACTATTTGATGAAATATATGGCGTTGAGAAGCTGTTGACCTCTAACTTTGAAAGTAATGTGTTATTTTTTTATTTTTTTTTTTTCATTTATTTCTGTTCTTATGGAATCTGTGTGTGGGTCTTAGTGGTTAGTGCTGATATAGTACTGATAATTGCAAGAATGGAATTACGTTTGGGTAACAAGAAAAGCACAGTAAGGCGCAGGTCAGTTCCAAGGAAATGTAGAGGAGGAGGGACGATGAGGAGAGGTCATGTCATTCGGTAAAAGTTAGTTGGAAGTATTGTCATATGTCACAAAACTGCAGTCACATGTTATCATACAAAACAAATAAATCAATAAAAATAACAAAAGAAAAAAAAGAAAAAGAATAATGATAGGTAAATAAAGTACCCCAACATAAATAAAAAATGTCACATGATCAAGTTTGGAAAATGAAAACAAAGAAAAACAACAAAAAAATTAAAAAAATTTTTTTTTTATATTTCTAAAAAAGAAATATTCAAATAATAACGTATCAGAAACAAATAATAGTTGGTGCTTTCATGGAATATGTCACCCATTAGAAACTTTATTATGTAATGAAAGATAAAATGGAATAAGCAAATTAAACACAGGAGAAAGAAAAAACAAGAGATTGACTGGTTTCGTTTGGATATGCGTACGTCTTCAGAAAGTAATCTGAGCGAAACTCGTCAATCTCTTGATTGTTTTTCTTACTCCTGTGTTTAATTTGTTTATTCCATTTTGTCTTTCGCTACATTCTGTCTCCACAGCATTTAATTTTATGACATACCATGTATTATAATCTTCATCTTTATATATATATATATATATATATATATATATATATATATATGTAAGTGATCAACAAAATTTGAACATTGTTCCAAGAATTCAAAACCAACGATTACTTGGCGTACGATCGTTTCCAAGACAATTTGGGAATATTTTATTATAGTTCTGATGAAAAACATGAATATAAAGACCACTTTATAATAGCTCTGGTTGATCTAACAATCAACCATTGAGCTTATGTTAATATCTGCATTATTTGGAGTTTTCTTAAATGCTTATATTTTGAATGTACCTATATTTTATATAGCTTTATCATTAAATTGTGCATTATCGCTTCACTCTAGTTTAAAAATTTTGGCTTTAAATTACATATATATATATATATATATATGGGAAAAGAAGGATGAAGGTAATCCAACGTAATGGGAAATGAAAAAGGAAAAACCAAAAAGGATGTTTTTTTTGTGTTCATCAACGTTTCGTCTTTATTTGTAAGCCTTCTTCAGGATGATAATATAAAGAAAAAAATGTCATGCAAGTACTTGGACATATAGGGTTGACATGGTGGGATGAATGGAGGAAAGTAGTAGCCAACTACTGGAAAAAAACAGTAGGGCTGACGTCCGGACTTAGTGAAGTCAGTTGTGAGGAATGAAAATAAATGTTGATGAAACTGAGGAAGTCTTACAAATAAAGACGAAACGTTGATGAACACATAAAAAACATCCTTTTTGGTTTTTCCTTTTTCATATATATATATATATATATATATCTTGCTTTCATTTAGTATAAAGAAATCTAACTAAATGCTCGATTATTTAATAATAAGTGTAATTTTTATTTATAATATTACAGAAGTTCAGGTTTCAAGCTGGGAGAGAAAACCCAGACGAAAAAATACTGGGAGAAGTTCGCCGTTTTGAAAAATATATATTTATTCTATTAGCTACCGGAAAAAGAATCAATATATATCTTTTCAACAGCGACCTTCTTCCAGAAGGCCACCCGCTTTCGCATAGATCAAATCTGACTGAAGAAAGCCAGGAAGTGGTTTATAATTATAATTAAAACTCACAAAAAACACAGTATTTTTTCACCTGGGTCAAACCTCCCAGCTTGAAACCTACAGTATCACGTTGATCTTAACTTCTGTAATATCATATATATATATATAGGCAGCATTTATTAATTTAGACATGTTCAGTTGTGAATAATAGACACATTTTTTCTATTAATTTTCTTTGTGATCATTTTCTAATTCCCGATAGGAGTCTTAATTTCAGGCTTGAACTTGTTCATGAAGCGACCATATTGTTCTAAGACCCAAGTACTTTCAGACTGTTTACAATCTACCTTCACGAGCTTTAAATTTAAGTGTAAATAGGAGTTGGATTTGACTTTTGCATATTTATATTAAAAAAATTTTGTTGTGAAAGGGGTCACAATCTGAAAGTACTTGGCTCCTAAAACAATATGGCCACTTTATCAACAAATCATTATCATTTTTTATCTATACTGTTTGTGTAATAATACACTTTTCTATCCATTTGAATTTCTAAATTATTCTTAATTATATTAAAACCAAAATTAATAAAATATTATTTTTGTAAATTTAAATCGTGAAGTTATTGTTTCCAATTCTATTTATAAAATATTTATAAGTAAATTCATAAGTATTTATAAAATATTTATAAGTAAATTCATAAGTATTTATAAAATATTCATAAGTAAATTCATAAGTATTTATAAAATATTTATAAGTAAATTCATAAGTATTTATAAAATATTCATAAGTAAATTCATAAGTATTTATAAAATATTCATAAGTAAATTCATAAGTATTTATAAAACATTTATAAGTAAATTCATAAGTATTTATAAAATATTTATAAGTAAATTCATAAGTATTTATAAAATATTCATAAGTAAATTCATAAGTATTTATAAAATATTCATAAGTAAATTTATAAGTATTTATAAAATATTTATAAGTAAATTCATAAGTATTTATAAACTATTCCCAAAACATGAATTACTATAATTTTATCTAGACTATAATATTTTATTTAACAATATAATTTTCTCTTAGTTTAAATTGCTAAATATTAAAATATTAAAACAATTATTGATATAACTAAAATTATTGATTTAACTAAAACATTCATTGTGAAATAAGATTTTATTTTTTTAAACTTCTACTCAGAAAATGCTGCCAGGGTGGGTTATCCTATTAAATTTTAAAAGATTTATTAACGTCATTTAATAAAAATTTTTTATTAACTTCATTTAATTAAAAAAATCACAATTTTATAAACAATATTCTTTGTTTAAGTGAACTTTGCCATCTCTCTATAAATGTGTGCTTTGAGTGGAACATTTTTCTTGGTATAAATTAATATTTTTAAAGAAAATGTAGACTAGTTAAATTTTTATGTAGTTATACTTTATATAAACTAATTAACCATAAGAAGTTTGTGTTATTTCATTAATTAAATATATTGGCCAAAAAAGTGTTTTCAAATACATTGTAAACTTATAAAACATATTTTAATCATAAAAGACAAGAAATAAAACATTCATTTAAGATTCAATGATTTTAGAGTAAAAATAGACATTTAAAAAGTTCAAAAACTGTAAGACTTGATAAGTAAACAGATATTCTAAGGATACGTCCATTTAAAATTGAAAATGGTATTTAAAACTTGAGCATGACAGACCGACGAAAATGGTATTTAAAACTTGAGCATGACAAACCAATGAAAATGCTATTTCAAACTTGAGCATGACAGACCGACGAAAATAGTATTTAAAACTTGAGCATGACAGACCGACGAAAATGGTATTTAAAATTTGAGCATGACAGACCTACGAAAATTCTATTTAAAACTTGAGCATGAGAGACCGACGAAAATTCTATTTTAAACTTAAGCATGACAGACCAATGAAAATGCTATTTCAAACTTCAGCATGACAGACCAATGAAAATGCTATTTCAAACTTCAGCATGACAGACCAATGAAAATGCTATTTCAAACTTCAGCATGACAGACCAATGAAAATGCTATTTCAAACTTAAGCATGACAGACCAATGAAAATGCTATTTCAAACTTTAGCATGACAGACCAATGAAAATTCTATTTCGAACTTAAGCATGACAGACCAATGAAAATGCTATTTCAAACTTAAGCATGACAGACCAATGAAAATGCTATTTCAAATTTCAGCATGACAGACCAATGAAAATGCTATTTCAAACTTCAGCATGACAGACCAATGAAAATGCTATTTCTAACTTAAGCATGACAGACCAATGAAAATTCTATTTCAAACTTAAGCATGACAGACCAATGAAAATGCTATTTAAAACTTAAGCATGACAGACCAATGAAAATGCTATATCAAACTTCAGCATGACAGACCGATGAAAATGCTATTTCAAACTTCAGCATGACAGACCAATGAAAATGCTATTTCAAACTTCAGCATGACAGACCAATGAAAATGCTATTTCAAACTTCAGCATGACAGACCAATGAAAATGCTATTTCAAACTTCAGCATGACAGACCAATGAAAATGCTATTTCAAACTTAAGTATGACAGACCAATGAAAATGCTATTTCAAACTTAAGCATGACAGACCAATGAAAATGCTATTTCAAACTTCAGCATGACAGACCAATGAAAATGCTATTTCAAACTTCAGCATGACAGACCAATGAAAATGCTATTTCAAACTTCAGCATGACAGACCAATGAAAATGCTATTTCAAACTTAAGCATGCCAGACCAATTAAAATGCTATTTCAAATTTAAGCATGACAGACCAATGAAAATGCTATTTCAAACTTAAGCATGCCAGACCAATGAAAATGCTATTTCAAATTTAAGCATGACAGACCAATGAAAATGCTATTTCAAACTTCAGCATGATAAACCGACTAAAATCGTATTTCAGAGCTTGTGTTGATGAGTCTTAGCAAGGCCAAAAGCCTCTCAAGTATAAGAGTTAATGAGATTGATAGTCATCATTCATTCTAATCATATTCGGTTTTACGCCATTTTTACATGCTGGCATGTTTTGGACGGCTTTTAGAAATTGACTTCCAAACTAATCTATCTCTGGTCAAGTCTTTATTTATCCCTCAACTCTATTTTTATCACTTCCTTCCATGTTTTCCTTGGCCTTCCCCTGATAACTGAACCTGCTACCTCAACTGTTCTACACCTACTAACCCTAGAACCTTCATCCCCTCTTTCAATGTGACCATACCATCAAAGTCTAATCCTCTTGCACACATCTCCCTATACTGTCCAGATTTAATCTCCATCTGAGGTCATCAGATCTAAACCTGTCTTTAAGACTAACATTATACATCCATTGTAGCATTCTCATATCCTTTCTCTCCATGCAACGCATGTCCTCAACCCTCACTGGACATGTTTCACTTCCATACAGCACCACACTGCGGATATGTTTTATAGACTCTTTCCTTGGTCGACAGTGGTTACAATCTGCTGGTTATTATTTGCGTGACGCTACTTTAACGTATCAAATATGCATTCACTAACAGAAGAAGCCATCCTCCCCAGACATAAAAGCAGCACAGTCTACATAGTTTTATTTCTGTAAAGCTTAGATCTATCATCAGCTTCGTAAATTGCTGAGAAAGTGAAGTAATTGAACAATGTGTAACACAATTATTATTTTCGAACAAGAATCGATTGCAGTATGACGAGAATGTGAGAAATATATTTATTTTTTTGCCTTTTTCTTAAATAAAAGAAAAAAGAAAAACTAGAACGAGAAAAAAAAAGCGCGCGCATCAATCGAATATAATAAAGATCGCATTGCTATGGAATCTATTCAAGAAATAGATAAGAGAATAGATCACGTTTACGAATAAAAGACTTATATAATTAATGAAAAACACGTCTTAAACAAAAAGATTTTTTTCGACATCCGATATAAAAACATGTATCTCATGTGGAATTATTGTCAGCCAAAAAACGAGGACAACATATGGTACGAACTAAGTTTAATTACTTATTTTTTATATTAGATTTGAAGACGACTAAGTTGTAATCATCAGGGAAGTAGTCCTGCGGTAACGTGGTCCACAGACAGGGAATCCCTTGCAAAGAAGCTCTGTCCATGGAAATTTTGCCTAAGCAATTCACACGAAGAAAGGAAAGAAAACACACACACATGTTCGCATACGCACAAAGTCATTTATTGCCGCACACATGTTCGTATACGCACAGTCATTTATTGGCGCACACATGTTCGCATACGCACAAAGTCATTTATTGGCGCACACATGTTCGCATACGCACAAAATCATTTATTGGCGCACACATGTTCGCATACGTACAAAGTCATTTATTGGCGCACACATGTTCGCATACGCACAAAGTCATTTATTGGCGCACACATGTTCGCATACGCACAAAGTCATTTATTGGCGCACACATGTTCGCATACGCACAAAATCATTTATTGGCACACACATGTTCGCATACGCACAAAGTCATTTATTGGCACACACATGTTCGCATACGCACAAAGTCATTTATTGGCGCACACATGTTCGCATACGCACAAAGTCATTTATTGGCGCACACATGTTCGCATACGCACAAAGTCATTTATTGGCACACACATGTTCGCATACGCACAAAGTCATTTATTGGCGCACACATGTTCGCATACGCACAAAGTCATTTATTGGCGCACACATGTTCGCATACGCACAAAGTCATTTATTGGCGCACACATGTTCGCATACGCACAAAGTTATTTATTGGCGCACACATGTTCGCATATGCACAAAGTCATTTATTGGCGCACACATGTTCGCATACGCACAAAGTCATTTATTGGCGCACACATGTTCGCATACGCACAAAGTCATTGATTGGCGCACACATGTTCGCATATGCACAAAGTCATTTATTGGCGCACACATGTTCGCATACGCACAAAGTCATTTATTGGCGCACACATGTTCGCATATGCACAAAGTCATTTATTGGCACACACATGTTCGCATACGCACAAAGTCATTTATTGGCACACACATGTTCGCATACGCACAAAGTCATTTATTGGCACACACATGTTCGCATACGCGCAAAGTCATTTATTGGCGCACACATGTTCGCATATGCACAAAGTCATTTATTGGCGCACACATGTTCGCATATGCACAAAGTCATTTATTGGCACACACATGTTCGCATACGCACAAAGTCATTTATTGGCGCACACATGTTCGCATACGCACAAAGTCATTTATTGGCGCACACATATTCACATACGCACAAAGTCATTTATTGGCGCACACATGTTCGTATACGCACAAAGTCATTTATTGGCGCACACATGTTCGCATACGCACAAAGTCATTGATTGGCGCACACATGTTCGCATACGCACAAAGTCATTTATTGGCGCACACATGTTCGCATATGCACAAAGTCATTTATTGGCGCACACATGTTCGTATACGCACAAAGTCATTTATTGGCGCACACATGTTCGTATACGCACAAAGTCATTTATTGGCACACACATGTTCGCATACGCACAAAGTCATTTATTGGCACACATATGTTCGCATACGCACAAAGTCATTTATTAGCGCACACATGTTCGCATACGCACAAAGTCATTTATTGGCACACACATGTTCGCATATGCACAAAGTCATTTATTGGCGCACACATGTTCGCATATGCACAAAGTCATTTATTGGCGCACACATGTTCGCATATGCACAAAGTCATTTATTGGCGTACACATGTTCGCATATGCACAAAGTCATTTATTGGCGCACACATGTTCGCATACGCACAAAGTCATTTATTGGCGCACACATGTTCGCATACGCACAAAGTCATTTATTGGCACACACATGTTCGCATATGCACAAAGTCATTTATTGGCGCACACATGTTCGCATACGCACAAAGTCATTTATTGGCGCACACATGTTCGCATATGCACAAAGTCATTTATTGGCACACACATGTTCGCATATGCACAAAGTCATTTATTGGCGTACACATGTTCGCATATGCACAAAGTTATTTATTGGCGCACACATGTTCGCATACGCACAAAGTCATTTATTGGCGCACACATGTTCGCATACGCACAAAGTCATTTATTGGCACACACATGTTCGCATACGCACAAAGTCATTTATTGGCGCACACATGTTCGCATATGCACAAAGTCATTTATTGGCACACACATGTTCGCATACGCACAAAGTCATTTATTGGCGTACACATGTTCGCATATGCACAAAGTCATTTATTGGCGCACACATGTTCGCATACGCACAAAGTCATTTATTGGCGCACACATGTTCGCATACGCACAAAGTCATTTATTGGCACACACATGTTCGCATATGCACAAAGTCATTTATTGGCGCACACATGTTCGCATATGCACAAAGTCATTTATTGGCGCACACATGTTCGCATATGCACAAAGTCATTTATTGGCGCACACATGTTCGCATACGCACAAAGTCATTTATTGGCGCACACATGTAATTACTCACACATCACGCAATTATAAACTTCTGATTAAACAAATGTGCACGTGTATACGCACGCAGTTTCCAAGAGAGCAACACACAATCGTCTTAATGTTTGAAAAGGTGTAATTATAAAATTGCATGAGTCAAATTTATCTATCTGTTGCTTCCAGTAATATAAGAAACAAATGTATATATATATATATATAAAATAAAGACTCTCATCGTACAAGATGTTATCAATTGATTTTTCTCGCCTTTTTTTTTCTTTCTCTTCACTTTTATCTACTTTTGGTTGTCTTTACAAGAAGATAATTAATTAACCTTAAAATTGCGCCATGAAATTATTTTTACTTCAATAAAAAACCCAGAAGAAATCAGTAAATTATGCATTTTCTAAAATTTTAATAGAAACTAAAAATGGCGCCTTTAGCTTACACGTCGATTGAATGCGATTAGACCTAAGGCAACATGTCCATTTATAACTACAGAATTGAGTGTTTCATCCCCCTCCCCCTCCCCAAAACAAAATTTTTTTAAATGCATTTGCTAAATTAAAATGTGAAAATAAAGTTTTTGCAAAATAATTTTAACTTCTTTTATCCTCATCTGTTATCATCGTTATCATCTTCTTTAATCTTCATCTTTTATCATTACCTTTTATCCTCATCTTTTATCATCCTCGTCTTCTTTTATCCTCATCTTTTATCATCCTCGTCTTCTTTTATCATCCTCGTCTCCTTGTATCCTCATCTTTTATTATCCTCGTCTTCTTGTACCATCCTCGTCTTTTATCATCCTCGTCTTCTTTTATCATCCTCATCTTTTATCATCCTCATCTTTTATCATCCTCGTCTTCTTTTATCCTCATCTTTTATCATCCTCATCTTCTTTAATCCTCATCTTTTATCATCTTCTTTAATCTTCATCTTTTATCATTACCTTTTATCTGCATCTTATAATCCATCTATTATCATCATCCTCATCTTTTATCATCCTCGTCTTTTATAATCCTCGTCTTCTTGTATCCTCATCTTTTATCATCCTCGTCTTCTTGTATCCTCATCTTTTATCATCCTCGTTATCTTGTACCATCCTCGTCTTCTTTTATCATCCTCATCTTTTAGCATCCTCGTCGTCTTTTATCCTCATCTTTTATCATCCTCGTCTTTTATCCTCATCTTTTATCATCCTCGTCTTCTTTTATCCTCATCTTTTATCATCTTCTTTAATCTTCATCCTTTATCATTACCTTTTATCTGCATCTTATAATCCATCTATTATCATCATCCTCATCTTTTATCATCCTCATCTTTTATCATCCTCTTTATATCATCATCACCTTCTTCTATCATCATAACCACCATCCTCTTCATATCATCATCATCATCATCTTTATATCCTAACGTGTCATTTCTACACCAGATGTGGGAGGTTGCACCGCAGCGGCCATGGCGACGGTACAAAATGATTTTCTCCATGCAATTCTTTCATTTACATTAGTTTCGATCTGCCGCCATTGCTTGAGGTCATCGTTGACCGAGTCATTCAGAGTATTCCCATTGGCCTGTCTTTTCCTCAGTTACCCTCAACTGAGATATGTGTTCACCTTTATTTATCCAACCAGAGCTTCGTTCAGCATGCCCATAACACCGTAGGTGGTTGCAACGCAGAGCTGATTCACCGCTAGACACCTTCAGTCTCAATAGCAGGGAATCCACTGAACCATAGCCCTAACTCATTCCTCTGCATCTTCAGGGGGAAAACACGAATTATTGGGAGCCCAGCATTCACCCGCATGTTATATTGTACTACAGGCTGTTGTAAAGGGTGCCTTCATGGGGAGGAGTATATAATGAAGCAAGGGTTGCACATTACGTAACGCACCTTTCCGAAACGCGCATTAATTGAGTCCAGTGGCAAGGAGAAGTCCAGTGGCAAGGAGAAGTCCAGGAAGACTGGAAACAATGCTGAGATAGGCAGAGATAGAATCGGGTTATTTCTGAGATTTTTTTCCTTCTCCTAGACTAGTTAACACAATCAAGGCTTGAGAGTATAGTCTACCCTACTATTGAATCCATAGGTAGAGGAAGGATATATGGATCCATACCTTTCCGAAGAGTATTAGTAAAAGTGATGCAGTAGCCACGGCAGGACTTGAACTCTGCATGCTGTATGGATATATGAATGACAAACCATAGTATCAATACACCAAGCAGACACTTATTTTAACTGATTTTCAATAGTTCTTAATCGCTATCATACTTTTTTTTATCGAACTTTTACACAGTGCGCCAGGCAGTGAAATAAAACAATTTGTCTAAATGATCCAGATTGCAAAATTAAGGATTAAATGTGAAAAAATGCACAAAAAAAAGCAGATCAAAAGCTCTTAAAATTAAATTATCTCATTTTGAAGTTGATCCCGGACAATGCCGAGTAAAACAAATGGTCCAGTTTAATTTCTAATTTCTCAATTCCACCCCCATTTTACTATAATATAAAGGTCAATGATGGTGATAAAAACAATAGTTCGAAGACCAAAAGGAATACTGTAATCTTACAATTTTTTAACCCGGACTTTGCATGAAAAATATTGCATTAATAGAGACTGGAACCGAAATTAATGATTAAAATAACATAACACGTTTATGAATAATACGTTTATAGATACGTAAAACTATTTATGTAGTTTAAATCCATAAATTTGAGACAAGAAGGGTATATAAGACAGGATCTTTGACCCCGGCTTTTTGCAAAGTTCAAATTAATTTTTTTGAATTGCTGATTATTGACCTTAGGTCATATAGTATCATAGAAATTTGGACATTTCCTTGCTAAAAGTGTAGACTATCTGAGTTTTATTTAAAAAATATGGGTTGGAGCTAAAAAATTATGAAAACTCATCCAAAATAGCGATTTTTAAAAAAAATATTTTCATTTTATCAGTAAAATCATTGAATCCCACTTCCAATGAGATCTCGACCATTCTCAGATAATAAATTTTAGCTGAATTATAATTGAAACAGTGATTTTGTCCAATATGCCCAAATAAGGTTATTCAACCCCAGATCCCCTAAATAGTAGTTTAATGATAAACACATATTTTCAGTTTTTTGAAGAATTCCATTTCAGTTTTTATTCCATTGTCGAAAATAATGGGAACACTGTGCTTTTACACATGTTGTATAAAAAACAAATATAGCTTAGAAATAAACCAAATATGCCAAAATCATTTCAGCATTTCAAAGATTACGAGTGATTATAGAGATCGGCGGGCAACGCTGGGCAGCCTTTCTTGTTAAAGTATAAACTAAAGCATAGATCAGAAAATATCAGACAGACTAAAAGTAGAGGGTTAGGGTTAGGTTTAAAGAGGCCGTCTTGCAAAAAAAAAATTCCAATTGCAGATAAAAATCAGAAAGATAACAAAAAAAACTTACACAAGTTTGTTTTTTTGTAAAGTCATATGTAGATAAAACTCAAAAGCGATGCTAAAAATATTGTTTTATTGATAAATCTACAAAGAAAAGATAAGAGTATTTACTTACAGGTAAACAAAAGAACCGCAACTTTTAAAACAAGAGCTTCCATTGTATTCCTCGAGGGGGGAAAACGTCAAAATGATCTAAAGATTATGTGTCTGCGTGTGTCTGTGTGTGTGTCTGTGTGTGTTTATGTGCGCGTGTGTTGTATAAAAATACGCTCCTGGAAAGTTACACATAAATTTTCGTGTTTCAATCAGTAAGATTTCATCCGGCTTGTACCCTAAACCTGATGAAGTACAAGAAGCAGTGAGCTCTTAAAAACAGAGCTCCCTGCTCCTTATATTCTGAATTAACGGATGATGGCCGTTTTGACCCCTTGTTCTGCTGGTTCTTGCGACTAGTTGAAGATGATTCGTGAAACCTGAGTATCATATGATGGAATCTTAATTGTGTACATAAAACACATATCTTGCTTTACAGTTGAACAATCTGGTTTATTTACGAAGTTGGCGGGCATTTTGATTGGGACAAAATAAGTATGTTGCCTCCCATAGTTCCCTCCCATTTGTTGAACACTTTAGATGTAATCAACAAGACGAGTTTGTAATAAAACTGTATTTACACGTCTCAATTGCGCAGCTGGCCTGCTATTCAAGAGGTTAACGATGTTAGGTTACAAGATCAGGGTTTTCAATTATGACCGAAAAAAAACAAAAAAAAAACTAAATTTTCAAGGGGAATAACTGATTTTTAAAATTATGAATATAAAAACAGTTGTCTCCCTTACAACTAAAATCTTATTTCTTTTTCTGTATAAGTTTACAAAATGTGCAAAAAAAAAATAAATAAAAAGTACAAATCATTTGGATTATTCGGACCACTGTTCTCATCTTGGATGTTATTCTCACAACGTTTCGACCAATGTAACCTCCGACCTTCTTCCGGTTCATCTTGTCGAACTCGTGAATCTGTACGAAATTCTGAACAGAACCCTTTATTTAATCCATGGGGGTAGATTGTTCTTGTTCCGTCAGCCATGACCGGGTAGAAGTCTTAAGTAATTCTTTGATATTGTTAGTATCGCCTGTACTGAGAATTGAATCTGCAACCTCCAGAAGAATGTAACTTAGCACTTTATCCGTTGTGCCACAGGTCCATGTAGACAAAATAAAAAGTAAAAACTAAAATAACTTCACTGCATCAGGGCCAGCGCCGGGTAGGTACACCTAGTATATATATATATATATATATATTTATTTTGGTACAGAAAAATTAGTACAGCATTCGTACCGTCGGTTTCAAGCACGGAAGGACTTAGCCATCCGGCTCTCTTCAGCTTCTGTTGTCATCTGTTTCGGAAATGTGAAGCTGAAGAGAGCCGGATGGCTAAGTCCTTCCGTGCTTGAAACCGACGGTACGAATGTTGTACTAATTTTTCTGTACCAAAATAAATAAATATTACGCTCTTAATTTTTAATTTTAATTTTTAATTAATCGAGCACTCTGCTGGGATTTTTCCTGCTATATTACAAAGAAGTATATATATATATATATATATATATATATATATATATATATATATATATATATATATATATTATTTAAATTCCTTTAAATTCAAAAGTTGGGCGTATAGATCAGTAGTGTATACATATCTGCAGCACAAAATGTAATCATTTGTTCCGAATGTGTTTTTTAAGAAAAACTTTTTCATTCATACAATTATTTTTGCCCATTTTCAAAGCACACAATTTTTTTCTTAATAATAAATTCAAGATGTTTTCAAAAGGCTTGATCAGTGACTTTTTTTCTCCCATCAATGTGAAAAAGTTCTGTTTTTTTGTTTTTTTACCGCTGTTAACGATTCTGAAGGTTAATTTGATGGGAGAAAAAGATTCACTGAAAACATTTCTGAAAACATCTTTAATTTATTATAAAGAACAAAATGTGTTTTTTGAAAAGGGGCAGAAACAATTGTATTAATAAAGATGTTTTTTAAACGAATTCGGAACATTTATTAAATTACTATATATATATATATATATATCGTACATGTATTGTATTAGTTTCTGTAAATGTAAATCCGTAGAAACTCAAGTGTTTATAAAAAGTGCCCAATAACAAGTAGAGCTATTTATAAGTATAAATTTTTATTTATACAAACATTATTGGTTACATATGTGCATACATGTTTCGGTTGCACTTTCCCAGAAAGTCAACCTCATCAGACCAAGAATTTCAGAAAACTGGACCAGTTCTCTGAGATTTATGGTCTGATGAGATTGACTTTCTGGGAAAGTGCAACCGAAACATGTATGCACATATGTAACCAATAATGTTTGTATAAATAAAATTTTATACTTATATATATATATATATATATATATATATATGTGTGTGTGTGTGTGTGTGTGTTTATGTGTGTGTTCTAATGTAAATATGTGTGTGTGCACGTATGTTTATAAAACTCAAGTCTTTTTTATTGATCATTGAATTCTGTGAACCTTTTAACCAATCCTCATAAATCTTTCTCTAATTATAATTCCTGAATGACAACTCGATTTTTATTTTCGTAGCATGAAAATTCTACTAAATAAGGAAAGAAAAGAAAAGAGGAGACCCAAGCAACTAAATAAACCAGAAGCAGGAATCGAACCCATGACCTGAACGCATTACTATTATCCAGTAGCTTATCAATGTTACGCCACTTGACAATGATTGATAGCTGTTCACTCATAATCAATTCGTGCAGACAATAAATCTTGTAAACGCATAAGTATATCAATATATATATATATATATATATATATATATAGAGAGAGAGAGAGAGAGAGAGAGAGAGAGAGAGAGAGAGAGAATGAGTAGTAATAAATAAAATGACACCATTATTTATTACATTTTCAAGAATTCAAGATCAACAACGGTTAGACGTACGATCGTTTCCGAGACGTTTAGGAATTGTTTTTATTTACTTATTTTTTATATGAATTCCAATATGTCACCTCTTCAGCGCCTTATACAAACGGTCACAAATAGTTTAATATATTTATATATATATATATATATAAATATATATATATGTTTGTGTGTGTGTGTATGTTTGGAGAGTTTACCAAGACATTTTTTTCAAGAGAGGATTCATCACAACGAAAAAAATCTTTTATTTTATTACTTATTTATTTTGTAAAGTTATTGTTCCCTACACATGTTTCGCTACCAAACAAGGTACTTGCTAGGCAGTTCATCAGGGGAGATACAAAACCTAAGATATTGACCTCAACAACTGACTATACCCCACAGGGGATTGACCTAGTTGAAATCACACACACACATATATATATATATATATAACACAAAACCTCATCTAGCTACAACTACTGTCAATAATTTCCCTTTCTCCCTCTCTGTACCTAAAACTAAACGGAACTTCCATGAGCAAATTTTCTTTCCTAGAACTACCCGTCTGTGGAGCTCAATACCGCGGGGTTGCTTCCCAGCTGACTACAACAATGTCGTTTTCAAGTCCAATGTAAACAAATTCTTGTTAAGCCGTCCTCTTGGATAATCAAATTCTTTCATCATTAAAATTATCACGGTGTTGTCTTACCGTCCACCTGACACTCATTAATCTTCATCCTCGAGTGGCCTTTAAGCTTTGATAAGGCCGATGATGAGATGCACAATGACCTCTGTCAAACCGGCGTTCACCTGAACCAAGCCTGTGATTGAGCCAAGTGGAGAAAAAAATCAATTATTGCGGACCCTACTGTAGCTCAGGACTAACACAAAAGGAAATGACAAAGAATATTGGCTAGGATTAGAGTTAGGGTTAGTATTGTTGTTGATCTGTCATACTTAATTTTGAAATAGCATTTTCGTTATTCAATCACAATTAGGTTTGACATAGGGTTTTCTTAGGTCTGTCAAGCTTAACTTTGAAATAGTATTTTCATTTGTTTTTTATGCTTAAGTTTGAAATTGCACTTTTGTCTGTCACACTTAAGTTCTAAATAGCGTTTTCATAGTATGTCACATTTCATATTTAAATAGCATTGTCATTGGTCTATCATGCTTAATTTTGAAATAGCATTTCCATCAGTAAATCTGTGCTTTGATTTGGCATTGGTCTGTCATGATTAAGTTTAAAATACCATTTTCTTTGGTTTGTTAAACTTAATTTAACAAATAACATTATCATTGGTATATCCCGCTTAAATTTAAAATAGCATTTTCGTTGATCTGTCATGCTTAAATTTAAAATAGCATTTTCGTTGATCTGTTATGTTTAGATTTAAAATAGCATTTTCGTTGATCTGTTATGCTTAAATTTAATATAGCATTTTCGTTGATCTGTCATGCCTTAAATTTAATATAGCATTTTCGTTGATCTGTCATGCCTTAAATTTAAAATAGCATTTTCGTTGATCTGTTATGCTTAGATTTGAAATAGCATTTTCGTTGATCTGTCATGCTTAAATTTTAAATAGCATTTTCGTTGATCTGTCATGCCTTAAATTTAAAATAGCATTTTCCTTGATCTGTCATGCTTAAATTTAATATAGCATTTTCGTTGATCTGTTATGCTTAGATTTGAAATAGCATTTTCGTTGATCTGTCATGCTTAAATTTTAAATAGCATTTTCGTTGATCTGTCATGCTTAAATTTAATATAGCATTTTCGTTGATCTGTTATGCTTAAATTTTAAATAGCATTTTCGTCGGTCTGGTACAGTCAAATTTGAAATAAAAATTTTGTTGATCTGTAACTTTTAATTTTGAAATATCATTTCTATTAGTAAATCTGTGCTTTTATTTGGCATACTAGTTCAGAAACAAATTAGTTTTTGAAATGTTCAATGACCATTATAAATAAAAGACAAAGACAGAAAAAATTACACCCAACGCAACAAAAAACCAAAAGGTTTTAGTGAAATGATTCGTTGTCAGCTCGAAGATATTTTGGCAGAAAACTCTCGAAGATGAATGACTTGACTTTCACACTATCTGACAAGTCTGACAGCCACTGTGAAAGTTTCAAGAAAGTTGGACACATTTCCGTTTTCACATCGTGTCATTTTTACATTTTTCACATTTGAGCGGTGTTTTATTTTCTTCTCGAATTAATCATAGTTTATATTTACTGTGTCGAAAATAAAATGGTTCATTTTTCTTCCTTTCTTAGAAATGTCTCAGTAAATGCTTCTACTTATGTTATTAAAGGAAATGAAATTAGAGAACCTATTCTGCCTAAACATTTATGATATTCTGAATCGCATGCAAAGAAAGATTCTAGGAAAGTAAGAAATCTTCTGTCAGGAATGTTATAGATCAAAAAAGCATTGTGGTCTTCACGTGTATAGTTAACCAGAAGAATACCCGTCCTAGGACGGGTAAAATTAATTCCCTGAATAGAACAGCTTAACAGTTTAACATTTTTTATGTCTCCTTATGAAGATTAAAATCAGGATATAATGATATTTAACGTTATGTCTAGAATCCCTATTCCAATCCAGATTCATTCCATGATTTTGATTCTAGAAAATATCTAAAATGTAATGCTTATTAAGGGATCTTGAATAGAAATTGAAATTTAGAGAACCTCATTTAATTGGTGTCTAATGATCATGGATCAAATTAATATAATCATGGATCAAATTACTATAATCATGGATCACTTAATTGGTATCCAATGATCAAGACGTATAGGCAATCCCCACCCTCTTACAGAGGACTAATCAAAGGCCTGTTCAAAAATAAATGGGATGATGATGATGATGATGATGATGATGATGATGATGATGATGATGACAGTAAACGTCTCTTTAGTATTTACTAGCCGTACCTACCCGGCATTGCCCGGGATGCAGTAATGTCATTTTAGTTTTAACTTTTATTTCTTTGCACATTTTTTTTTTTTATTTATACAGAAAAATAAACAAATGTTAATTGTAAGGGAGACAACCGTTCATGAATTCTTCAATAAAAAAAATATGAGTTATTCCCCTTGACGATATTTTTCTTTTCTATTTCTGTGATAATTGAAAATTACTTCCATTTTCTCAGTTGTCCGGGTGGGACTACATAATTAAAAAAAAAAACAACTATAGCAAAATACGTTATTATCGGACCAATAACATCGCACAACAATAAAACACGAAAATTAGCAAGTCAAAATCAAAGTTTGATATGTCAGCTTTGAGTAGCACCCCTGTGCTTGTTTTACAAGTACTTCCACAGAATGCACTCCGATGAACTTGTATCCATCCCAATGTAAATAACCCTGACTCATCCGACTAGCAGCACAATCCTACCCCTTCACTGTAGAGGTCTCTAGATGCCGGATACTTTTCTACTCTGATAGCTTTTTTCCTTGGACCGCTTGCTTTTGGAATTCCCTCCCTGCTCCCTGTTTTATCGATCGTCCAAACATGCAGAAATTTAAATTTAATGTGAACGAACATCTTGCTGCCAGCTCCCTAATAAATCCAATTCCTATCACAGTAGCCCCATTGCGCTTCAGTGACAATATGTCTTGTTTGGGGTGAATAAAAGATTTTTTTAAACTCTCACAAGATAACTTTATTTGTTAGATAGGAAGTTTATTGAAACCCTATAGTATGAAGATTTATCTTTCCAGAGATTTCATCAAATAGTAAAACAAAAAGAAAGATACAGAGAAAATCCAGGATGATAAGAAACTGTCACATGATAAATTGACATTCTTTTCACAGAAGATTGTCATCAGTCAATAACTGTAATCTGCTTCTGAGACCAAAGTCAACCTTTACTATTTCGACATAATCGTACCAAATCTCTTAAGAAATCCTTTTTTTTTTTTACTGTCAAAAACTTTTCTACAGAAATAAATTAATATAAAACGATTAGTGGAGACTTTTTTGCAGAAAAATCAAAGCAAAAATAAAGAAAAGCTACGAAAGATTTTGAGCGAAACAGTTAACTCGAGCCAGGGTTTGAACTTCTCAAGCAACAAGCTAACATCAGATAAATATTCTATATGCAAGTAAATATAGAAGATAATTTGAGCTGGAGTTTGAACACCTAAAAGTGGAATTGGGAAAATGAGTCTTGCATCAAATGAATATTTTATGGTGCAGTAAATGTATGAGCAAATTTGAGCTGAGGTTTGAACACCTAAAAGTGGAATTGGGAAAATGAGTCTTGCATCAAATTAATATTTTATGGTGCAGTAAATGTATGAGCAAATTTGAGCTGAGGTTTGAACACCTAAAAGTGGAATTGGGAAAATGAGTCTTGCATCAAATTAATATTTTATTGTGCAGTAAATGTATGAGCAAATTTGAGCTGAGGTTTGAACACTCAAAGGGGAATTAAGAAAATTACAGTCGTGCATTAGATGAATATTTTATGATTCAGTAAATATGTGAGCAAATTTGAGCTGAGGTTTGAACACTCAAAACCGTGATTGAAAAAATGATACAGTCGTGCATCAGATAAAGATTCTATGTTACAGTATGATCAAACTTGAGCTGAGGTTTGAACACTCAAAACCGTGATTGAAAAAATGATACAGTCGTGCATCAGATAAAGATTCTATGTTACAGTATGAGCAAACTTGAGCTGAGGTTTGAACACACAAATGTTATATCAATGCACGCAAGCTTCAGACAAGGATCCTATATCTTGAACTTGTTAATACTCTTCCCAAGAGTTAATATGATAAGATAATGTATAAAAGGAGATTCTTATATCGTAATGAATATATCAGCTAATTTGAGCCAGGGTTTCAAACAAAAAAGATTCTACATCATAATAAAGCAGTGAATGTATGAGGTAAGTTGATCTGGGTTTTTTATTTACAAAACAAACTCTTATATCATAGATGATATATCAGATAATTTGAGCAACAGTTAAAAATAAAAGGATTCAATATCACAGCAAATATATGAGGTAAGTTGATCTGAGTTCGAATCTACAAATAGTGAATGTGTCAGCTAATTTGAGCAAGGGTTTTCAAACAAAAGGATTCTATATTGCAGTGAATGCACGAGGTAAGTTAATGTAGGTTGAAATCTAGAAGAGAAAAAATATAACTAATATGAGCATGGATTTTACAAATGTCTATATCTTAGTAATTGAATTAGGTAAGCTGATCTGGGATTTGAATCTTCAAAGGATTTGCATTATAATAAATGCATCAGCTAATTTGAGCTTGAATTTGAAAATAATTGAGAATTCAGTATCGCCGTTAGTGTATTAGACAAGTTGATCTGGAGCTTAAAGAATGCATGAGGTAAGTTGAGCTCGCGTTTGAACCCACAGGAGAAAGATTAACCAATCAAGCTAACTATGCTTGCATCTTATAAGTATTCTATTTTACAAGAATAGTACGCGTCACTTCTGCTGTTATCGGTTACGGCAGAGAAGAGAGGTGGTGACAGCAACACGGCACATAAGTGTCAGCATGCTCGTCAGTAGGCATCCATTTGCAGAGAAGCTGAGAGATTGGCTCATCCACTTATTTTCGTATTCTTTACTTAGGCTAACAGCAAAATGCACCGATAATTCAGACGTGTGCTGAACAAGAAGAGGAAAAAAGAAAAGATGGCGAAAGAAGTAAGTGGCTTATTTAGAAGGAAATAAAAAAATATATACTCCACAACCTATCAATCGAACTACAATGGTTTTCTATAAATGACGTGTGGAGACTTTTGCATCATATATACATATATATATATATATATATATATATATATAATAATAATAATAATACTACTAATAATAATAGAATTAACGATAAGTGAAGTATCGCAAAGTGATCTATCGTGAGAAAATAAAGCTCAATACGTTGAGTAGAGCAATCAATCTGCACCATAGCGTCCCCTTTTGTCTTTGGCAATGGCTACTCAATACTGCTACCATTCTCCCTCTCGGCCATTTATTTCTTCATCCCCAAACTTTTTCTGTTATTTTTTCTTCAATTTTCAAAGTGAAATGGAACAGGTAATATTTATTCTAAATACCACATTACCGAATTTTATCCTCTAACGAGAAGAGTTTTATCTTTGAAAAACCATGGTTTAAGGATTAGCGTTATTCCTTGCATCTGAACTTTCGATGTAATAAAATTTGTATCAATTTTATGCAATTATATGCAATTTTTTATCTTCATCTTTCCTTCTTTAAAATTATATATATATATTAATAATAAAAAAGGAAGAACAACAAAATAAATTAAATCCAAATATTATTATTTAAGATTAACTAAATTAATTAATCTCAACTATTGCATTTTCTGCAGAACTTGTCTTTCTTTCTGCAGATCTCATGTTTCTATTTTTTGAATAGCAGCGTCCACTTGGCTCTCTTCAACTGACACAGCCAGTCCAACTTTTGTTTTCTTTTTGAAAAAGAGAGGTTGTTGCTCTCGAAATGATTAAAATCTCTACCATTCCAGACCTTTAAATATTTAACAGTAAGCCCACCAATTTTACAATTTACTGTCTTTATATTCAAATTTTGAAATATAAATGAATTGATCTGAAATTTACTGTCTCTTGTCATTAACTTTTGTTCATTCTTATTCCACCTTCCGGTTTTTCAACATTGCATTGCTCCTGCCTCGCAATTCTCACTTTCATATTTACTTGTTTACTAGCAATGCTTGAAGCAAACTACCATTTCCTTATATATATAAGGTTTATGTTGTAGCTCAATAGTGTACGACTAGAGCCCTTAACAATTGTTTATGCCCATTCCAAAAAGAATGAAATGGAGAAAAAAGAAAAGAAATTTAAAATTTAAATTTGGAAAGTCACGTGGTTGGGACCGTTAAGAATAAAAATCAAAATAAAATTTTTTTGATTGTTTTATTTTGATTCTTAACGGTCCCAACCACGTGACTTTCCAAATTTAAATTTTAAATTTCTTTTCTTTTTTCTCCATTTCATTCTTTCCAAATATGATCTAGGGTTAAGATCAGATTCTAACTCTACCTGATGAGATCTCAGTTTATAATAGTTGTTGATCGATAACATCGACATGCCAGTGTCGCAGATTTTGTACATGTCTGTGTAAATAAAAATAATCATATATAAAAGTTCTATTTGATATTGAGCACTTTTTATAAACCCGGTTGAAATTCTTTGGATTATTACCATGTGGATGTTTTACCTGGATTATATATATATTATATATATATATATGATGGACTCTCCCGTCGATTTCGACGTATGAGTGCCCCACCAGGGGCTGCCCGCGCGTGAATTTGTAATTGCAAGGGTGGTGTAATCTCCAACAACCGCTCTCCTGAGTCGGCATTGCTTGATTCCAATGGCAAGTAGTAATACAAGACGACTGGAAACAATGCCGAGATAAGCAGAGAGCTCATACAGCACCTGGTATTCCCAAATGGTCACCCATTTAGTACTGGTCAGGCTCGACGCCGCTTAACTTCGGTGATCTAACGGGAACCGGTGTGTCAACGTGATTGTGCCATATATATATATATATGTAAAATGAAAAAGGAAAACCAAAAACTGGATGTTTTTTATGTGTACATCAACGTTTCGTCTTTATTTATAAGACTTCATCAGGATGATGATATAGGGAAAAGATATCATGCAAGCACAGATACATGTAGGGTAGACATGTTGGGAAGAAAAATAAAATAAAATGAAAAATAATGGCAGCGTCTTGCTGGACGTCAGTACTTGTTAGAGAATGAAAATGAGTGGGAGAAAAAAGGGGAAGGGTGGAGGGAGCAAGGACTACTGTGGCTGGCGATGAGAGAAAGAGGTGGGGGATGAGCAGGGGTAAAATGGATGGCAGAGAGAGATTGGAGGAAGAGGGGGAGGGGGTGTTTGACCAGATGGCTGTGGTCGAGATTGAAGGGGAAGAGTGAGTTGGAATGTTTGTGTGTGGGGGGGGGGTATGCAGGGAAAATGGGGATGGGTAGAGAGGGAGGGGGGGGGGGCTGTGATTTTGGTGGATGGGCGAAAGTTATGGTCTTAGAGAGCGTTTGGAGAAAATGAGGGAATTTAAGAAGAGGTATGGGAGAAAATAGATGAGAGGGGGAAGAGGGAGGATTTGTCGTGATAGGGTGTGAAATATTTGAAATATTTGGAAAAAGATAGCAATGAGTGAGGGATTGGAGTGGGTGGGGGAGGGGGGTGATTGAAAGGGTGGGTGAGGAATATTTGAAATATTTGGAACATGAGAAAGTTTATTTGGACTGTAGTATTAAAAATGTGAGGGAAAAAAGTGAGGAAAAATAAGAGAAGATTCAGGGAGAAGAAGGAAGGGTGTGGGTGAATGGAAGAGTGTCATAAGGTTAGAGATGAAAATAAAAGTTAGCCATGATCAGGCAAAAGACTTTGTTCTGTGAGGATGATCTTGCTTATTAAGGGTGATAGGTTAAAGAAACCATTTCGCTGCTTGATGGTAGTGGAGGATGTGATGAGGGCAGTTTCCAATAATCTTCGCCGAGATTTGTTGTGGATGTGTTTAGTGATTTTGGCTTGTTCAAATTTGAATGCATGACCATATTCTAGAGCATGGGAGAAAAGTGCACTAAGAGGGTTGTTGTTTTTTATGTCCCTTTTATGTTCAAAACAACAACCCTCTTAGTGCACTTTTCTCCCATGCTCTAAAATATGGTCATGCATTCAAATTTGAACAAGCCAAAATCACTAAACACATCCACAACAAATCTCGGCGAAGATTATTGGAAACTGCCCTCATCACATCCTCCACTACCATCAAGCAGCGAAATGGTTTCTTTAACCTATCACCCTTAATAAGCAAGATCATCCTCACAGAACAAAGTCTTTTGCCTGATCATGGCTAACTTTTATTTTCATCTCTAACCTTATGACACTCTTCCATTCACCCACACCCTTCCTTCTTCTCCCTGAATCTTCTCTTATTTTTCCTCACTTTTTTCCCTCACATTTTTAATACTACAGTCCAAATAAACTTTCTCATGTTCCAAATATTTCAAATATTCCTCACCCACCCTTTCAATCACCCCCCTCCCCCACCCACTCCAATCCCTCACTCATTGCTATCTTTTTCCAAATATTTCAAATATTTCACACCCTATCACGACAAATCCTCCCTCTTCCCCCTCTCATCTATTTTCTCCCATACCTCTTCTTAAATTCCCTCATTTTCTCCAAACGCTCTCTAAGACCATAACTTTCGCCCATCCACCAAAATCACAGCCCCCCCCCCTCCCTCTCTACCCATCCCCATTTTCCCTGCATACACCCCCCACACACAAACATTCCAACTCACTCTTCCCCTTCAATCTCGACCACAGCCATCTGGTCAAACATCCCCTCCCCCTCTTCCTCCAAACTCTCTCTGCCATCCATTTTACCCCTGCTCATCCCCCACCTCTTTCTCTCATCGCCAGCCAGAGTAGTCCTTGCTCCCTCCACCCTTCCCCTTTTTTCTCCCACTCATTTTCATTCTCTAACAAGTACTGACGTCCAGCAAGACGCTGCCATTATTTTTCATTTTATTTTATTTTTCTTCCCAACATGTCTACCCTACATGTATCTGTGCTTGCATGATATCTTTTCCCTATATCATCATCCTGATGAAGTCTTATAAATAAAGACGAAACGTTGATGTACACATAAAAAACATCCAGTTTTTGGTTTTCCTTTTTCATTTTACCATCACGTCGGATTACCTTCATCCTTCTCTTCCCATATATATATATATATATATATATATATATATATATATATATATATATATTTCTATGTGCATTATGTGAATCCTCTTATAGTGTGCCAGAGCTATCTGCAAAGATCTATTGAAAGTACTGTTACACAAAGCAATCCGTGCAATTGGCTTTTAACAGTGGCTGCATATCTTTACAATTTTGAATGTTCAGTACATCATCATCACAGTTTGCAAAATCACTTGTTGACCTTGCGACATTTAACTCTGCCATGAAAAATAAAAAGAAGAAGAAGAAGAAGAAGAAGAAGAAGAAGAAGAATAAGAAGAAGAAGAAGAAGAAGAGGCTTCTTCAACTATTTGTTCTGATGCATTTTCCTAACACCAAATTGTCATGCGATGCATTATAGAGAGAAATCGATCATGCCGCGGGCAAGAAGAGAAGTGGATTTAAGGATTACAACACGACTTCCATATAATCTGCTCTTTTAAAAACCAATGCTATCAAAAAAATTTTTCAGTTCAAATCATATTGTAAACTATATTATTCAGATGAGCCGGGCAATAATGTTATGAGATTGAGATCATTAAGTGTTTCAGGTATTGCAACATCAGACACCTTAACAGAAAGCGATTCAAGTCATATTGATCAAATACCAGGTTGTGACCAAGCCATAAAATCGTTCAACAGCCTAATGGAAACAAAATGGCTGACAAAAATGGACTAATGTCTATGTCTCACCAGCTCATCCAATCATATGCCTGAAAGATACGACTTCCTCCAATTGTAATTAGTTTTTACTTTTCATTTTCCAAAGAATAATGAGTGCACGGCGTACACACATCACTTGTTTACCAAACAATATTCAGGAGCTAAACATTTGATACAAAAGAAAATCTGAAATTAATCTGTAATCGCCGGCCAGTGTCTGATTGGCACAGATAAAAACAAACGACATTACTGCAAGGTCACTAAAGCAGGGTTTTTTTTATACAACACCTGGTATTCCCAAAAAGTTACCCATCTAACAAGGCTCAACATCGGTGATCTGATGGGAACCAGTATGTCAACATGATTATAGCTGTATATATATATATATATATATATATATACATATAATAATAATGGTAATAATCCAGGTAAAAAATATCCACAGGGTGGTAATCCAGAGAATTTTAACCGGGTTTATAAAAAGTGCTCAATATCAAAATAGAGCTTTATATATGATAATTTTATTTACACAGACATGTACAAAATCTGCGACACTGGCATGTCGATGTTATCGATCAACAGTTACTATAAACTGAGATCTCATCAGGCAGAGTTAGAATCCGATCTTAACCTCAGATCATATTTGGAGAGATCATCATTGAAGGATTCTCTCCAAATATGATCTGAGGTTAAGATCGGATTCTAACTCTGCCTGATGAGATCTCAGTTTATAGTAACTGTTGATCGATAACATCGACATGCCAGTGTCGCAGATTTTGTACATGTCTGTGTAAATAAAATTATCATATATATATACATTATATATATATATATATATATAGTAATTTATGAAAATATATTTATGGCAATTAAGCTACAGAGAGGCTTCCGCGTTTTATCCCCGGAGGGAATCGTCAGGCTAAAATGCATGGAGTTAGTTGGCTAAGAGAACAACAAAGAATCTGATTGGTTAACTAGCTAGACTAAACACTAGGTGTATATATAAAAACACCCGGTAAAACTAACTCCATGTATTTTAGTCTGATGATTCCTTCCGGAGATAAAACATGGAAGCCTCTGTGTAGTTTAATTGCCATAAATATATTTTCATAGCTTACTACCTAGCTCTACTCATGTATCGAGCACTGCTGAAGTAAATACTGAAAATTGATAGATAAAAACTTATATCTTCTTATAAAATTTTATGTGGATACATGAAATAATAATATATATATACATATATGTGAAAAAAGACTAACGGAAAAAAACAAATTTAAATACAGGAAAAAAACAATCGAGAAACAGGAGATTTTACCGGTTTCGTTCGGATCAACGAACGTCTTCAGAAAAAGTTGATCCGATCGAAATCGGTAAAATCTGTTTTTTTATGAGTTTTTTCTGTATTTAAATTTTGTTTTTCCATTTGTCTTTTTTCACACATCCTGTCTGTAACAGCATTTAATTTTTATGATATATTGTGCATTTTATCCTCATATATACATATATATGAAGGACATATTTTAAAAAAAAAAGTGTTAAACAGTTCAAATATGTCTTGGATAGCTTCTTATGCATGCAAGATATCACCTTCCTCAATAAAATATGGTGATACTGATCAAATACCAGCTTGTTACCAAGCTATAAAATAGTTCAACATTCTAAAATATGGTGATACTGATCAAATACCAGCTTGTTACCAAGCTACAAAATAGTTCAACATTCTAAAATATGGTGATACTGATCAAATACTAGCTTGTTACCAAGCTACAAAATAGTTCAACATTCTAAAATATGGTGATACTGATCAAATACCAGCTTGTTACCAAGCTACAAAATAGTTCAACATTCTAAAATATGGTGATACTGATCAAATACCTGCTTGTTACCAAGCTACAAAATAGTTCAACATTCTAAAATTGACTCGTATATATTCCAACGAGCAGCTCATATGATGAAATATGGTAAGTGCTGACTAATTCATACTTTTTATTTTCCAAAGAATAATGAGTAGACCCACTTGTTTATCCTGCAACTCTGCTATGACGAAAGTTCTTAAACTATTTGCGAATTCTTCATTTTTAGTTTTATTAATAATTGGAGAAGAAACACGTTATTGAACATAGTAAAACGATCATACAATAAACACTCTAAAAATTAAATCCAAACTAACATATAATTCAACAATTATACAATAACTATGCATTTTTCACGAGTGAACATAAATGTAAATAAAACCGGTTCCCTTTTGTAGCGATGTGGATGCGTAAACAATGTTAAAAACAGAAAGTCCGCCAAAGGCTAGAATAAGAAAACGAGGGGGAGTTGGAGGTTAGGCTGACGTGTACAGGAAGGTACATCATAGAAGGAAGTACGTGGCAGAAACGTGAGATCTCTTCTGCATCTTGAGATTTCGGTGTCAAAATGAACAGACGCCTGTTTCGGAACTTCTACTACCCTACGGGGTTGGAAGTTACATCATAGAAGGAAGTACGTGGCAGAGACGTGAGATCTCTTCTGCATCTTGAGATTTCGGTGTCAAAATGAACAGACATCTCTTTCGGAACTTCTACTACCCTACGGGGTTGGAAAGAAACGATGCATCTTGATGTACTTGCTATAGATTGCGATAAAAAGTACACCACGTACCAGAGTAAATAATTGAGTTATTTGGTGTCTTTTTTAATTGCTTCTATTATTCCAACCCCCAAAAAGAAAAGAGCATCTTTACAACTGTTACTGTCATCACTTCTGAGAGACATCACTATCCAATAAGCCAACTACTGCTGTTTTTTTCGATGAAGACGACGATGGACAATCTGTGGGGAAAAAAGAATTTCTTACGCTACGTTACACCTCGACATTTTAATAGTTTCTATATGAAATCAGTAGAAGGAACTATTTTAAAAACACTGGAAGAAAGGTACAATTTTATGAACTGCCTCCCTGCTCCCGCAAAAACATCCAGCCGCGAAGATGCCTTTAGCAAGTACTTTCTTTTTTTTTTTGTTTTTTAATTGTCTCATCTTTTTGTTATTGTTGGGGATGGGGCATCCTGCCAGATGCCAGACATTAATCCGCTATTTCAGAGACTCCAATCAGTGAATTTTTTTAGGATTCTAACCGTCCCTTTAAGTGCAATTGTTTGGATCTCTCTTGCACTTGGTTCACCGGGTATATTTGCCAGATAGTTTTAAAAATTCTTTTTCATGGGCAAGGTAGCTTCTATGATTACTGGAATGATGGAGATTTTCCTAAGATTCCAGTTTCTTTTCATGTTATTCATAAGAGTTAACTTTTCCCTCTCAGCTCTGTTTAAGACACTATCATTAAGGACACTGACTTCAACTAGGGTTGCTACTTTCTCCCTTTTGTCCCATATTACTATTTCAGGTTTAACAGCTCCGTTTTCTAAGTATGTAGTTGTAGGAATTGCATAGTCATAGTGGATGGCGTATGACTTATTTCCAACAGTTCTGAGAAGCTTCCTCAGCCATGTCGAACCCCTAACAACGTCTCAGAAAGAGACCAGACTACAGCTGTGGACCAGACGGCTAGAAACAAAATCTTTATCCTTTTTTGAACACTGGTGTATTCAGACTAATATCCTCTTGTTCAGGTGATTGATAGACATCGCTCGTCTTTTTGGCTCGTCTTTTGGCTTGCTAACGACTGAAGTCAAGGAGAAGCTTCCTCAACCATGTCGAACCCCTAACAACATCTCAGAAAGAGACCAGACTACAGCTATGGACCAGACGACTAGAAGATGCCCCCCCCCCATAACGACATGGGAATCTCTATTTCTGAAGAACACCCTCCCGGTTCAGAGGCACCCTGGCTCCAGTGGAAAACACTAAACCGGCTGAGAACGGAAATGTGGCGATCAAAAGTTGGTATGAATAGATGGGGCTACAAAACTGACCCAACCATCTGTGAATGTGGAGAAGAGGACCATACGACGCAAAATTGCCTGGTCTGCCCCCCTACTGTCCAACCGGTGTAGCTTGAAAGATCTGGCAGAGTACAACATTATTGCAAAGGACTGCATAAAAATGTGGGAAACTGTCAGATGACCACATGACACTCCAAAGACACGCAAAGAAGAAGACGAACAAGGACTTGCTGCTACACTGGACATTCAATATTTTACAGATCGTCGAGTGGAGATATTTACACACACCATTGCAAATGATTTGGCATTATCGCAACAGCCGTTTACTATTGATATTTCGTTGGCAACGACTATTTGTCTTCTCTAAAATTTGAACAGCAATAAGGTTCCCCAAGGTCCCAGTACTCTCAGCACCCTTCCAGTCCTTCCACCTTCCTTAACCCATTACGACTAGTTTGTGTGATATCAGACGAGGTTGGCAATTATTATTATCATTATTATTCTTTGTTATTATCATATAGAAGTAAAGAGACTCATTTTGTCATCTAATTTACATACATGTTTGTGGTGTGTACTGACACACACAGGTAAATCAGATGACAACCCTGAAAAAGAGAGTCACTCTTTCTCTAAATACACAGATAGACATTAAAAAATATAAGACAGCGATTAAATCAACATAGATTGAGGAGGGGGGGGGCGAAAAAGATACATGGATAGCTAAGAAAGAGATGTTTTTAGTTAATTAAAAATTATGACTAATTATAACAATTAAAACAGATTTGCTTTCAAACATTGTGTGTTATTGAAGTATATAGAAAAAAGCCTTTGGGAAACAAACGTTTATTGACTAACATTTAGTATAATAATAATGATAGATGTATAGAAGAAATAAACACAGAGTGATCAATTACAGGTGGAAGAGAAAGATTCATTAAAAACACTTTTGCTGTATCGTAATATAATTAATTGCAGGTGTAATTCAACAAGTCAAAATAAAGATGGTCATCAACATTAGCTGTTAGTCTAGTTAAGTTTAATAATCATAAAAACCGGTTTGAAACCAGTTTTTAAGAATAAATTCTGTTATTCTAGTTATATACAAATCTATATGTTATATGCAACCTATATGTAATTTGCAATCTATATGCTAAATACAACCTATATGTAACATGCAATCTATATGCTATATATAACATGCAATCTATATGCTATATATACCTATATGTTATATGAACGCTATATGTTATATGCAACCTATATTCTATATATACCTATATGTAATATGCAACCTATATGCTATATATACCTATATGTAATATGCAACCTATATGTTATATGCAATCTATATGCTATATATACCTATATGTTATATGAACGCTATATGTTATATGCAACCTATATTCTATATATACCTATATGTAATATGCAACCTATATGCTATATGAAACCTATATTCTATATATACCTCTGTTATATGCAGCCTATATTCTATATGCAATCTATATGCTATATATACCTATATGTAATATGCAATCTATATGTTATATGCAGCTATATGTTATATATACCTATATGTTATATGCAGCTATATGTTATATATACCTATATGTTATATGCAGCTATATGTTATATATACGTATGCTATATATGTATGTTATATATACCTATATGCTATATACACCTATGCTATATGCAGCCTATGTTATATATATACCTCTATGCTATATGCAGCCTATGTTATATATATACCTCTATGCAGCCTATATGCTATATATATACCTCTATGCTATATGCAACCTCTATGCTATATATACGTATTGCTATATGCAGCCTATATGCTATATGCAACCTATATGCTATATATACCTTTATGTTATATATACCTTTATGTTATATATACCTATATGCTATATGCAGCCTATATGCTATATATATACCTCTATGCTATATGCAACCTATATGCTATATATATACCTCTATGCTATATATACGTATATGCTATATGCAGCCTATATGCTATATGCAACCTATATGCTATATATACCTTTATGTTATATATACCTATATGCTATATGCAGTCTATATGCTTTATATACCTATATCTTAGATGCAGCCTATATGTTATATATACCTATATGCTATATATACCTATATTCTATATATACCTATGCTATATATATCTTTATGCAACCGCTATGCTATATGTTAATCTAGCAGCTGTTATTCTAGTTAAGTTTCATAATCAGAAAAGCTGGTTTGAAACGAGTTGTAAAAAATAAAAAAAAATTAAAAGTCAAAAACTCTTTTCATCTTCTTGACTTGATAAATAAATGCAATCTTAAAATTTCAAGAAATCATGAAAAGAAGAAGTGACATCTGGAATAATGGTGTTTACTATTTTTAGCTTTTAATATCAATTTTGGTTTTCATTTGAAATTCTTCTATTTTTCAATAATCCTATCATCTGCCGCATCCAAAGACGTGTGATGCGCCAGGGTGTGACGGCGAGGTGTCAGTCAAAAGGTATGCGGATAGAAATTCTAATTATAGTGCGCGCCACTTGAGGGATTACGTGCATTAGCTGCGCGCATGCATGAACAGAGAATCAACCGACAGACGGTCCCTAAGCTCTCGCAGAGTGGCATCGCTCATAAATAAAAGACGAACGCAACAACATTTCCCATTTAGAAACAAATTGCGAGTCAGAAAATACCGAATATGCACTCATCACATAACTGGTGTGTACGAGAGAGGTTTTTTTGCGGCAGAAGTCAGAGCGCATATGCTACCGGATATAATCAAGATGCACACAGCATCAAATATCGACCAACTGACTCGTCTTCTGTCTTGAGAGACAATGAATATATTCTACAAGGAGCTTCCTCAACCATGTCGAACCCCTAACAACATCTCAGAAAGAGACCAGACTACAGCTATGGACCAGACGGCTAGAAGATGCCCCCCCCCCCATAACGACATGGGAATCTCTATTTCTGAAGAACACCCTCCCGGTTCAGAGGCACCCTGGCTCCAGTGGAAAACACTAAACCGGCTGAACCAAAGAAGGTTGGCTCCCTCTACCGTGCTAGTAAACTCCTCACACCTGACATTATCCTGTATCTCTACAAAGCCACCATCCGCCCATGCATGGAGTATTGTTGTCACATCTGGGCTGGTGCATCATCTACTAGTCTCTCCCTCCTTGACAAGGTCCAAAAAAGAGTTACCAACCTAATAGGTCCCTCACTGTCAGCCAAGCTCCAGTCCCTGTCCCATCGCCGCAATGTAGCATCCTTATGTTTGTTTTACAAATACTTCAATGGATTATGCTCCGATGAATTGGCTACTCTGGTGCCCCCTCATCGTAAATTCACTAGACTAACTCGACAATCAACTAAATCTCATTCATTCACTGTGGAGGTCCCCAGATGCCGGAGAGCCTTCTACTCAAATAGCTTCTTTCCTCGTGCTGCTGGCCTCTTGAACTCCCTCCCTGCTCCCTGTTTCCCCGACAGTACTGACATGCAGAAATTTAAAACTAATGTAAACAAACATCTCGCTGCCCAGATCCCAATTAAGGCTGAACCCCCACCCCACCCGCCCAACCTTCTCCCCTTTTCTTTTTCTCAGTAGCCCCTTACGACTACAGTGGCAGCCTGCCTTGTTTGGGGTGAACCATGTTAAAAAAAAATTTTAAAAATAGGGTGTAAGTGCAATGACAAGTATTTATAATGAAGCCAGGGTTACACAATCACTAATAGCACCTCTCCTGATCCAACATTGCTTAAGTACAGTGGCATGAAGAAATCCAGGTGGATCGGAAATGTACAAGCTGCGCATGCGTGGTCCCCCTCTGTATGTGACTCGATGTGGCGAGTGTAAAATGCAATAGATTTGGGCAATTTGGGGCATTTTTGACCCCCCTTTGACCCCCTGGGGGCGCGAACCAGAATTTTTCTGAGGTCAACGATGCTCATTTTATATCCAGAACAATTGCCTCTTCATTTTGGCCAAGTTTCAGAAAAATTGAATGGATGGATCAAACGTTATGGGAGAAAAGGGTGCTTTTGACCCCCTGGGGGCGCGAACTAGATTTTTTCCAAGGTCAGAGATACTTATTTTCTATTAGGAACAATTGCCTCCACATTTTGGCCAAGTTTCAGAGAAATTGAATGGATGGATGAAAAGTTATGGGTTATTTTTTGCCATTTTGGGGCCTTTTGACCCCCTGGGGGGCTAACCAGATTTTTTTTTTAAAATCGGAGAATGTCACTTTCTAACCTGACTAAAGTTACAACTTCATACAAAATTTCAGAGAAATTCAATGGATGGTTGCAGAGAAAAATCCGGACGGACGGACGGACAGACAGACGGACATGCCTCAAAACATAAGTCCCCCGATTTTATAAATCGGGGGACCAAAAACAGACTAGAATTGGTTTTATATTGGAATTTTCTTTTTCCACAGCGAGATACTCTACCGAGGCTTAAGATTCAAGTCTACCTTACTATTTCCCTCATAGCAGATAGAAGGGAGATGGATTTGTATCTTGTTCAAGAATATTAGAAAAGGTGTCTTTACAGAGCCACTTTCAAATATACAACACTTGCTCTTCCCAAATTGTCACTCATTTAAGTACTCACTTGGCTCAATGTTGCTTAACTTTGGTTATCTGATGACAACCGGTATTTCAATCTGATCTATGTCTGAGTATTATGAAGGAAAGAACGCAGACATAACTGACATCTTTTGGGTCATTTAATGTTGAAACAGAATATCTATTATCAATGATTAGTTGTACTGGGCATTCAAATCCGTGAAGAGGTGGCCTTCATAACTGGTAGCCTTAGTGATCTCCACTCGACTGGCAACTTACTGTCTCACATGTGCAGGGGCAATTCCAGCGAGTAGATTCAGGTTAGTAGGCTTCAGGCAACCAGTGACCAAGCAGCAGATGTTGTGCAATGCTGGGTCTAATTTGTTGGCATGGGTTGATCTCTATCAAATAAGACACAAGCAGCAGATGTTGTTCAATGCTGGGTCTAATTTGATCTCTATCAAATAAGATACAAGCAGCAGATGTTGTTCAATGCTGGGTCTAATTTGATCTCTATCAAATAAGATACAAGCAGCAGATGTTGTTCAATGCTGGGTCTAATTTGATCTCTATCAAATAAGATACAAGCAGCAGATGTTGTTCAATGCTGAGTCTAATTTGATCTCTATCAAATAAGATACAAGCAGCAGATGTTGTTCAATGCTGGGTCTAATTTGTTGGCATGGGTTGATCTCTATCAAATAAGACACAAGCAGCAGATGTTGTTCAATGCTGGGTCTAATTTGATCTCTATCAAATAAGATACATGCAGCAGATGTTTTTCAATGCTGGGTCTAATTTGATCTCTATCAAATAAGACACGTGCACTCCCGGCCCAATGACTGAAATCAAGGAGACGCTTTGTGATGAATCGAGATGCGCTTCGAACGAATACCAAAAAGCAGATGGCTTGAATAGCCACTTTATTTCTTTTTCTGGTTTGTTTCGCTACGCTTTCCTCTTCACTTCCAAAAGTGGCCGGGAGGGTCGAAAAAAAGGGAACACTTTCCTATTTCTCTGCCTGTGGACAACAACCATCAATGAGGACTTAGCTGAACTTTCAAGTCGACAGCTAGTCGGCCCTTGACAGTGGAATCACAATTGGCTAGCCATCTTGTACAACCTTGCTCAGAACCACTGTGCAGGCCAGGGAAGAAGACGGCTCAACCTGACTAGAGTGAACTCCATTGAAACAACAACAACAACTCTACAAATGTTAAATAAAAAATTTAGAGGACATTCAATATAAAATAATAGTTAAACACAAGTCACTTTTTTGGGGGTCACCACTTATCAAGGCCCGGGGACCACTCGAGGATAACAGTTAAAGAGTGTGTCAGTTGGACGACGAGCTCCACCACCTGAGGATTGGAAACAGCCATAGAATGAGCTAAAGGTTTCTTAAGAGGAATTGATTATTCAAGAGGACGGCTGTACAAGTTTTTGTTTACATTAGAATTGAAGATGACAATGCTGTAGTCGGATGGGAAGCAGTTTTGTGGTATTTTTTTTCCACAGATGAGACATTCTAGGAAAGAAACTTCGTTCATGGAAGTTGGCCTTTAGTATGGAGAGAGAGAAACGAACGTTCTCTGCTGTGGTTGTAGCCAGGCGGGTTCTTGCTGTGAATGTTTTACAGAGTGGGGACTAAGGATTGGAGCTCAGTCGAGCATCGACCATGAACATATCGATACAGTAGAAATAGCTGGAGGAGGGTTGTTTTTCCCAATAGTATTAGAGTGTAATTAGACACAATGGATTCTATTTTTCATGCATTTGTCTTTGTTTATTCAAGGTCTCTGCATTTATAAGAATCTGTCAATAATTGTCTGGCCTGTTATAGGGATGGCCTTGGTCCTAACCCATTCTACTTTAAGTCTAAGATCCTGGTACACGGTCAAGTTTTTTGTTGTTGTTACGTACTAATATTTCACCGCTTATCAAGGCCTAAAAGACTATTCAAGGATAAGTATTAATATATTTGTCAGGTCGACGGTGAGAGAAAAAACCCTGAGGATTAGCGACTATGGTTGAAACTGAGCAGCATTTGATTATTTGAGAAGATAGCTCAACAAGAATGTGTTAGCATTGGACTTGAAAACGAACAGCCCTGTGGTATCGTGTTCCACAGACGGATAGTTCTAAGAAAGAAACTTTGCTCATGGAAGTCACGTTTATTCTATTGTTTAAGTATGCTTGTATAGGATTTGCACTCGGCATAGCTGATTCCATCGTCAACAATGGCATATCTATTAGGCCACTTAGGCACCATCGATTTAAACAAAAGAGTTACAGTTGGTGTGAAAACTTATATTCAATGCAATATATTTGTTTACGTATTGTGGTAAAATATTCAAACAAGACTGATTGGATTTTCCAAAGTTATTGTCGTCAATTACGAAATGAGGACAGAACGCAAATCTTTATCTGTGAGATGAATTTCTTAATCATTGCGTTTCTATGAATAAATTAGTACTTTGTAAATTTTTTCATCGAATTGGCAGGTGTGATGATGTATGAAAGTGAAACCTGGGTCGAGGACATGCGTTGCATGGAGAGAAATGTTATGAGAATGATATGATGGATGTGTCATGTGAGTCTTGAAGACAAGTTTAGATCTGATGACCTCAGAGGTGTAGTTTTATACATGCTGGTTTGTGAACCCCTCCCTTTTGATGGCAGTACATTAGCCTTAGAGGTTAGGGTTAGTTATAGCTTGTTTCCTTGAACTGCCAGACTTTGGTTAGGGTTAGGGCTAGTTATAGCTTGTTTTCTTAAAACTGCCAGACTTTGGTTAGGGTTAGTTATAGCTTGTTTTCTTAAAACTGCCAGACTTTGGTTAGGGTTAGGGCTAGTTATAGCTTGTTTTCTTAAAACTGCCAGACTTTGGTTAGGGTTAGGGTTAGTTATAGCTTGTTTTCTTAAAACTGCCAGACTTTGGTTAGGGTTAGGGCTAGTTATAGCTTGTTTTCTTAAAACTGCCAGACTTTGGTTAGGGTTAGGGCTAGTTATAGCTTGTTTTCTTAAAACTGCCAGACTTTGGTTAGGGTTAGAGCTAGTTATAGCTTGTTTTCTTAAAACTGCCAGACTTCGGTTAGGGTTAGGGTTAGTTATAGCTTGTTTTCTTAAAACTGCCAGACTTTGGTTAGGGTTAGGGTTAGTTATAGCTTGTTTCCTTGAACTGCCAGACTTTGGTTAGGGTTAGGACTAGTTATAGCTTGTTTTCTTAAAACTGCCAGACTTTGGTTAGGGTTAGGACTAGTTATAGCTTGTTTCCTTGAAACTGCCAGACTTTGGTATTCTCTTTCATCTCATTGTTTTCTTCCGTTAATTAATTTTAGTTTGGTCTTTTTTTAAAACCAAACTTTACTATATTTAAACAAAATTACTTTCAAAGATATACTTGACGTTGTAAGACAGATCATTCATTTATGCTATCTATAAATGTGAGTTGGTTATAAGGACTACTTTAAAAAAAGAAAATTTGATTGAATAATAGATGAAACCAATTGTACTCTAGATTTTCACAGTATACTGAAAACTGAGGCGCCAGTGTCGTCAATATACATCAGAGAGTAGATGTAATATTTAAAAGACTGTCTAATCTTTATAACTAACTATAGATATCTCTGAAAAATACAGATGTTGCTGAAATATGGTTAATTAGCCTTCTGGTCCTAAAAAAGGACCATGGGCGCTAATGGGTTAAATTTTAAAGCTGAAGTAAAAGTGGTGCAATAAAAAAGAAGTAGAGTGGTCAACCATAGTCGAGGGCGACCCAAAAGCTCCCTTTTCATTAGCTACTATTCAGAGATGTAGGGGAGGGCGTTACTCCTTTTCTAGGATTACTCCATTTATTCTTGATCCTCACCTTAGTGTTTAACAAGGGAGCATCAAGCACCATTTTTTTTAAGTCTTTGGTATGACTTGACCGAGGATTGAACCCTTGTCTCCTGGTCCATTAGCAAACACTCCTACCATCATGCCAAATTATTTTTGAAATATTATACCAAAATATTTCAAGTAAACTGATTGGATGTCAAAAAGACAATTACGTTGTTTGAAATAAAAAAAAAGTACAAAAAAATTAAGTTAAAATATTTTTTCTGCTAGTAAAAATATTCATAGGAAAGTCTAATTTTCGTTACTATGTGTTTACTTTTTAAAATTTTTATTTCTTATTTTTCCTGCTACCGTTTCAATTGCTGAATTGTTCTTGTAATTAACAAAACATTTTTTTTTCCTGCAAAACTCAGCGAAGTATTTTTCACAACTTTTCCTCTTTGCTAAATTTCATTAAATTTCGTGAGATTTTACTTTGGTGTCGTCTGTTGTTTTGTTTTTCTTCTTCTCTCCTTAACCCTAACCCTCCTTTCTTTGAATAATCTGTAGTTTTATCTATTTTCTGTGTTGCTGAGGCCAGGATTCTGAAACAGCTGCACTAGAACTTTAATTTTCTCCAAACTCAGCCAACTTGACATTAATTTTGAAGTATGCTTTCGGTCACTATTTTATTGGAACACCGAGTTTCAAATGTTTTGTCAATGACTTCAGGCTTTTCCACATTATCGTCTTTCTTTCAGTATCCCCAACCAACCCATCATTCCTTTTACTCATTGAAAAAAAAAAAAAACAGCAGTACCATTCCCAGTAGAACTCGCCTACAGACTATTGGTATTCTCTGAATTCTTTATGATTTGCAAATATCTAATTTTGAACATTTAACACTGCACATAAACTTTATCAAGTACCCGACTCCTGGTGCAATACTTGACTTATATAAGATTCAGATACAAAAATACAATCGTGTAAAACACTAAAAACTTCTTTTTTTAAAAATCCTATTTAAAAAAAAAACAGAAAAAAAAAATGAAAAACTAGGAGAGCAGAGCCTAAATTACAATCAGTACTCCTTATCAACATACAGGGTGATTCAGAAGTCACTTCACTTAGCTATTTAAAATGATTACCATATGAAGCACAAACATACTATGAACTTTTGATGATTGTTATCTTACTCTCTAATTACTGCTATTTGTTATTTTAAATTTGTTCGTTTATATATTTGTTTCTATATATATTTATTTCATAATCAATCAAATATGCTACAAAGAGTCGTAAATTCCTTGCAAAAAAGGATGGAGCTATGCATGCAGAACGAAGGTGGAAATTTTGAAAATTTGCTGTAATTTTAAACTCCCATAAATGAATTTGTTGAATAAACTTTCTGTTTGGTATCACCGTATTTTTTTACTTTAGAATTTCAAAAATATATAGCTAAGTGACTTATGAATCAGCCTATATATATATATATATATATATATATATATATATTATTGTTGCAGAGACGATATTGACATAAAAATTTTGTTTGACTCACGGCAAAAGAAACGGACCGTAAAAAATACATCTCACAGAAATGTTAGTTTTTTGGAAATGTGAAAAAATAAAAATAAAAATAAAAAAAATGAAAGAACAGGCTTATTGGAATATAAAATGTGTGTGTATTTTTTAAAAATTTATATTTAGAATTTTTAATATATATTCAAATATAAATTTTATAACAACGTAATTATCCTATCCTTTTATCTGTTTGTATTTTTAATCATTCATCATCAGCTTTAATTATTGATGTAAACATTCTTTTTTTTTTTGCGTTTTTTTGTTTTGTTTTGTACAGCACTGAAGATAGCCACACCAAGAAATAAATTCACAGGAGCATTTTACAAATATTTTGGTGTAAGCCGAAACAATTGTATGCTGAATAAAAAACAAGTTTTATGAAATGACGTGAATCTGTCCTTTATAACATCTAAATGGTATAAAATTACATAAAAAATATTGAATATAGCACAGCTCTGGCCTTACACTATTGAGCTATTCTAATTACTTTATGTTATGAAATTTATATTTGAATAGAAAAAATTCTAAATATAAATAAAAAATACACACACAAGTCAGGTTCATTTTATATTACAATAACCATGTTTTTTTATTTTTTTATTTTAATTTTTATTTTTTCATGTTTCCAAAAAACATAACATTTCCGTGAGATGTATTTGTTACGGTCCGTTTCTTTTGTCGTGAGCCAAACACCATTTTTATGTCAATATCGTCACTGCAACAATATTAATATATATATAAATAACATTTATATATATATATAAATAAATACATATTATTTTGCTCACGGCATTCCATCAATTATTGTGGAGCCCATTTTAGGAGAATGCCATAAAGACTACTTTGAGCTTAGGACATCCATTAGATAAAGGAGAAATTCTCATAATTCAAGCGAAATAACTCCACAGAAATATCGCTTTATGGTTATTCAGAGCCATAGAGTTTGGTTAGGCGCTATTTCCAAACAACTCAAAGTTTGCAAACGGAGCGCATAGACCATAAGTCAAAGAAAATCTGGGAATGGAAATTGGTTAGAATTGTTCCGAAGCATCCGAAGGTTTTCACAAATAGAATTGGTAAAAAGATTTAATGGAGGGTGAGGGGGGGGGGGGGTGCTAGATTGGCCTAATGGACGCCATCGCATACTATGTGATCGGCTGTGCCGATTTCCATTCGATCGGATCTATTGTGCACGACTGTCAGCAATTATTTATGGATCCATGTACTATTCCCAATTTTATAGATAATATAGAGACTTGTGTTCAACTAATTGTATGCAATTAATCGTTGATAATACGTATTCAGTTTTGGTGTAATATGACTAAAAAGGGGTTGATATGCCGTAAAATAGAAAAACAAAAAGAGTTAGTTGATCTGAAAAGAGTAATGTCTTGTAGATAGTGTAGAGTAATAAAGCTAGAGAAAGAGAGACATAAGAGAAAGAGGGAAATAGAAATAGGGAAAGAAAGAAAGAGAGGGTGAAGGGAGAGGTGGGAAGAAAGAGAGAGGGAAGGAGATCTAGAGAGAGGGGGAAGAAGATATAGAGAGAGGGGGAAGGAGATAGAGAGAGGGGGGAAGGAGATAGAGAGAGGGGGAAGGAGATAGAGAGAGGGGGGAGGGAGATAGAGAGAGGGGGGAAGGAGATAGAGAGAGGAGGGAAGGAGATAGAGAGAGGGGGAAGGAGATAGAGAGAGGGGGGAAGGAGAGAGAGAGAGGGGGAAGGAGAGCGAGAGGGGGGAAGGAGAGAGAGAGAGAGAGAGGGAAGGAGAGAGAGAGAGGGAAGGAGAGAGAGAGAGGGAAGGAGATAGATAGATAGAGAGAAGGGGAAGGAGATAGATAGATAGAGAGAAGGAGAATGACAGGAGGACAGAGAGGAAGTGAGAGATTGAAAGAAAGGGAGAGAGACACGGAGAGAGGGGGAAAAGAGAAGGAGAGAGGCTGAGGGAGAGAGAGAGAGAGAGGGTGAAGGAGACAGAGAGAGAGAAAGGGTGAAGGAGACGGAGAGAGAGAGAGGGGGGAGGAGACGGAGAGAGAGAGAGAGAGGGGGGAGGAGACGGAGAGAGAGAGGTGGGGAAGGAGACGGAGAGAGAGAGGGGGAAGGAGACGGAGAGAGAGAGGGGGAAGGAGACGGAGAGAGAGAGGGGGGAAGGAGACGGAGAGAGAGAGGGGGGAAGGAGACGGAGAGAGAGAGGGGGGAAGGAGACGGAGAGAGAGGGGGGAAGGAGACGGAGAGAGAGGGGGGAAGGAGACGGAGAGAGAGGGGGAAGGAGACGGAGAGAGAGGGGGAAGGGGATGGAGAGAAGGAAAGAGACAGAAAGAGAGAGAGAGAAAGAGAGAGAGAAGGAAAGAGGGGAAAGAGAGAGAGAGAGAGAGGGGGAAGGACAGAGAGAGAGAGAGAGGGTGATTGACAAATTTACCATCTTATAAGACAATTCACAACTAAAATTTGCACGAACTACAAAGTCTGAAGTTGATTTCTTTCATTGAAACATAAAAAACTGGAACAGTCTATCCCCTCCTCCCCCGACCGTTTGTCTTTAGTACCATTTGTTTTTTCATTCGCTTCTACTTGTCTTCTTACATGTCTGTCATTTCCCAATGTACATGCAACGAATCGGCATGAAAAGAAGAGATAGTCAAAAAGAACAAGGAAGAAAAACTATTTTTCTTTCGCTTAAATCAGTTACAGCTATGCATTTTTGTTAAAATACAACTGATATTGATAAAGAAAATCCAATTTTCTTTCATTCCCAGCATGCATCACCTCTTATACAACACGTTACTCTATTCACATTATTGTTCATTGATTGACGACCCCCCCCCCCCCAACCCCGCCACAAATGGTCTTGTGCCGTTGGCTCTACTGCTTTTCTTTTTAATAAGATTCCAAGACCTCCAGGAAATGCCAACTTCTATATTCAAAATAGGCTTGGAATTTTTCCACTATTATTCCAGTAAATGTCCGTTTTTTTTGTGTTTTTTTTTTATAACCTCCATTATTTCTATTTTCCTGCTGACTGCCCATCCGTTCATCTTTTTTTGTTGTTTTCATCAGTAGATTATGAGATTCTTACAAAAACAAAAACAAAAAAACGGATAACTATTTAGCAGACTATCCGAATGATCGACTAACAGAGAACGACAAATACACGGTGACCCCCCCCCCCCCCTAAAAGAAAAAAACAAAAAAACAATGCCATCCATGAAAACGTCCGTAAAAGTTTTAATAATTAAGCAATTGCTTTAATATTTCAGGTTTATGAAGAAGAATCGTCACAAAGACTAAATTAGAGTAGTTACAAAAATTCCCTGGACAATTCAAGAAAAGACAAAAATCAATGATAATTGTGCAAGCCACTTCAATAGAAACTTTCGATTTTGGTCAATATCTAAACGAAATACGGCACTTGTGCATTTGAGTAAACAGCCGAATTTATTTGTTTTCAATTTTGAAGAGTTACATTCAAAACAGCGGCGATAATCCACATTCAGGACAGGAGCAGCCAGATAATCAACCGGAAGTAAGGAAACGACCAAAAGATTAAAACATTTTAATAAATTTATTTATTTAATAAAATATAGTTTCTGAAAGAAAAACATTGTAATAGTGTTTTTTTTTTTAATTTGAAATGTTTAGTGATTTTTTTTGCATTGTAATAAAGTTTATGTTCAATAAAGTACCAGTTTGGCCAAAACATTGTAATAAAATATAGTGTTTTTTTTTATAATTTAAAATGTGATTTTAAAAAATTTAAAATGTGATTTTTTTAACATTGTAATAAAGTTTATGTTCAATAAAGTAACAGTTTCGCCAAAACATTGCAATAAATATAGTGTGTTTTTTTATAATTTAAAATGTGATTTTTTAAAAATTTAAAATGTGATTTTTTTAACATTGTAATAAAGTTTAGGTTCAATAAAGTAACAGTTTCGCCAAAACATTGTAATAAAATATAGTGTTTTTTTATAATTTAAAATGTGATTTTTAAAAAAAATTAAAATGTTCAGTGATTTTTTTTACATTGTAATAAAATATATAGTTTCTGAAATTTTTATTATTTAAAATGTTATAAAACAATTTTTTTTATAATTTTAAATGTTCTACAACGAACAGTTTTTATTTAAAAATAATTTGGCATTCTTTCCAATAAAATCACTTTTAAGAGGGATTTTTTTCTTCTTTAATAAATATGATACAGTTCGGAAATTCGTTTGAAAATAGCTTTAATAATAAGATCTTTAAACCTTAGGTTATTAAGATCCATTTTTAGATAAATTGCATGTGGGTGCCTCTGTTTGTGGATTGTCTACTGCTGTCTTGAATGTAACTCTTCCAAATCAAAATTGAAACAAATAAATCCGGCTGTTTACTCAATGCACAAGTGCCCAAAATACTCATCTTGTATCTCTACAAGGTCACCATTACTTGCACGAGAGTTTATCATTCACTCGGCTGCTGCAAAGAAGGTAGGCTTCCTCTACCGTGCTAGAAAACTACTCACAGCAACCGGTATCCTATATCTCTACAAAGCCACCATTCGTCCATGCTCCTAAGATGGCATCAGGTAAAAAAAGAAAAAAAAGTCATCCCTGCAAATTCTTTTATCCTTTCGAGTTCCTTACATCTTTAAATATTCAAAAATTAATTTGCTTTGCAGGTCGATATTTTTTTGAGTAAACAATCTGCAAATTATAGATTGCACCAACCCTAACCCCAACCTTAATAGGTAATACTTGTAATGTGCAGCTACCGATTGTCATGGCAAATAACACCCTACCTGAGAGTCCAAACGTTCAAACTCCTCGGCCTAACATTCACAGGTAACATGAATTGGAACAAATACATTGAAGACATTGTCAAGGCTGCTGCAAAGAAGGTAGGCTTCCTCTACCTGCCTGTATCCTATATCTCTATAAAGCCACCATCCGCCCATGCATGAAGTATTTTTGCCACCATCCGCCCATGCATGAAGTATTTTTGCCACCATCCGCCCATGCATGAAGTATTTTTGCCACCATCCGCCCATGCATGAAGTATTTTTGACACATCTGGGCTGCTGCATCTACCACTAGTATCTCCCTCTTAGACAGGGTCTAAAAAAGAGTCTCCAATCTAATAGGTCCCGCACTGTCAACCAAGCTCCAACCCCTGCCCCATCGCCGCAATGTTGTATCCCTGTGCTTGTTTTACAAGTACTTCCACAGAATGTGCTCTGACGAACTCGTAGCACTTGTGCCCCCTTCGACGTAAATGAAGGGGTGGGATTTTGCTGCTTCTCAGGTTAGTCGGGGGGATTAACCTGAGAAGCAGCAAAATCCCACCCCTTCACTGTAGAGTTTCTTAGATGCCGGAAAGCTTTCTACTCTAACAGTTTCTTTCCTTGAACTGCTAGACTTTGGAATTCCCTCCCTGTTTCCTGTTTCCCTTTGCTATGCTGCAGCATATTTACACATTTCAAACATGTTTTTCTTCCGGGTAATAATGAGTAAATTTTTACTCATTTCATATCATTAAAATAAAACGACATAAAACCATTTTCATCGCCAACACATTATTTTTTATTAAAAAAAACTCCAAACTAGACTATTACCAAATATCCATAAAGATTTAATTTAATATCGATTCTTTTTTAACCGACAATCAGCTAAATCCCATCCATTCACTGTGGAGGTCCCCCAGATGCCGGAGAGCCTTCTACTCCAATAGCTTCTTTCCTCTTGCTGCCGGGACCCCTGGAACTCCCTTCCTGCTCCCTGTTTCCCTGACATGCAGAAGTTTAAAACTAATGTAAACAGACATCTCGCGGCACAGCTCCCAACTTAGGATGACCCCCAAAACCTACACCCTAATTCTCAGTAGCCCCTTACGTCTACCAGTGGCGACCTGCCTTGTTTGGGGTGAAAAATGTTGAGAAAAAAAAACAACCCAAAACTGATGTGTCATTTTAGAGCGTTGCAATTTCTACAAGAACAGGCTTTACTCTCTTAACCAAAATTTGCAGGTGTTCGACACACGACTATCATGTTTGAAGCGGCGTTAAAAGCTGTTTACATCTTTCTGAAGGAATATAATCAATATTGATTCGGCTGTTTCTCCTCATTGCTAGGTAAAAGCATTAAAGAGAGAAGAGAAAAGAAGAAATGTGGAGTAAGAAGAAAGTAGCAGTTCATTCTTTTTTTTTTAGGGGGGGGGGGGCATATTTATAGGTAATAGCAGCTGGGATGTGTAGTAGAGGTTGCAGTTTTTCTTGTTGGCACTTCAGACATCGCAATGAGTTGCCTCCCTTCCTACTCTCTTCTCTAGTACAACTTACTAGACTGGAGAAATATTTCAAGCTGATATTAACCCACTTTGCTGAGAGTAAATTGTATCATTCTCAACCCTATAATAAAGAGCAATGTGTATTTATTTGTATGTAATATATATATATATATATATATATATATATATATATATATATATTCAGGACCAGCAGGACAGTTATAAAAGTGTGTGTGTGTGTGTGTGTGGGGGGGGCTCTCCTAAAAAGTAGGGGGGGGGGATTAAACACATGCATATATAACTTCATTATTGACGACCGTAAAGTGGGGGGGGGGGCAAGTCAAAAAGTGTGGGGGGGTTGAGTGAACTCACGTATCACTCTCATTTGGATACGTTGTTTGCTTTAAAGTGTCATGTATATTTGTTTAAAATTTGTGTTCGTCTCGTGTTCTGCTCACATTTCCTTGTACTGCCCATATTTAACGTTCCACTGAGGTCATCAGATCTAAGCCTGTCTTTGAGACATGTTGCACATCCATCGTATCATTCTTTCACTTCCATACATCATCACACTTCGTACACATGCCTGATAGACGCTTCCCTCGGTCGACAATAGTAACACTCTGCTGGTTAGTAAAGTTCCCTGAACTGACTCAATCCACGTCTAACTCTTGCAATCACACTAGCACCTGCTCCACCCTGTGCTCCAATGGTATCACCAAGGTAACAACACTCCTTAACAATCTCAATAGCTTCGTCATCCAAATATACTTTGTCCATATCCGAGTTCTCATCCATCTCCAGTCTTACACTTCTTGCACACAAACTGGTTATCCTCTCTCAACCTACTAGTACTTCCACTGCACTTCTTGTGTATTCAATGCTTACAAGTTGGCGACTACATATTAATTCTATACTTGTATAAGAGTGAGACACTCATTAACCCTTATCCTCGAGTGACCTTTGGGCCTTGATAAGCGGTAACTCATCAGTACAAGAATATACATATATATATATATATAAATAAAGATAGATGAAAGAAGAGGGATGTACGAATGACAAATTTATTTCAACTTCGATTGTTCAATGCAAGGTGTACTCGGTAAAAATGAAAATATGCTTATTATTCTTTCCTTAAGCCAAGGCTTTTCAAAGATTAAAATCTTATCATCAGAGGAATTACATAGATAGATAAGTTTGCAGTGGAAAAGCCAAAATTCAAAAAAAATATTAAGTAATGGATTTTTTCAAGTTGAAATAAATCTGGACATTCATACATGTTTATCCCTCTTCTTTCATCTGTCTTTATAATTGCTCTATCTCGTATATTGAGCTTAAACCATTTCACTATAGGTTCTATCTACTAAAAGTATACTTTTAATTTCATATTTTATTTTATATATGTATACATATGTATATATATATATCTGAAGAAGGCAGAAAATATACTGAAATGTCATAGAAGCTGAATAAAACCCATTTCCAATAAAAAGATGTTGCCGTCTTTATTTATACGCGCGCGAACACGCATCAATAATTTTGTCGTCTCATGGGTGAGAGGGAGGGGGGGGGGTGAGCACTTATTCTACACCAGATATTTGTTTGCTTTTTCAACGTAATCTCTTTCCATGCGAATGCGTTTAATTCAACGGAGAATACTGATTAGAGAAAATGAATATCAGAAAGTAAAAGTTTCCGATCGATATTCGTCTTATGATAACATGCCAGTTTGTGAACTTCCATGTTTCCCGTTATAATCTTTAATTGATTTTCTCTATAATTAAGAAGAAGAAAAGCTTGACATTCTCGGTACTAACTGGCCTCCAGGCCCTCGGGCTTATATTAAAATAGAGTATGGTTCCGTTCGGCCTCCGAAGGCCATTCTCTTAGGTATTATTTCTTTCTCGAGAGGTTGGATGGGTTTATTACCGGTCGCCAGAGATAGCCTCACGGTGGAATGCCAACGGAACCTGATCATAGCAACTTTTGAAAATTACCCGGAGCGCGCCTCCCCCACCCTTTTTAGGGGGGGGGGGACTAGGTTTCCCCACATTCCTTTTCTTTGCGTATCTATAAAGTGCCACGTGGTTATACAACAGTTTCACACTTTTTTACTCGCTCCTTTGCATCTATTGTTGTACTCTGCAAGATCTTTCAAGTTACACCGGTTGGGCAGTAGAGGGCAGACGAGGCAGTGTTTTATCGCATGGTCCTTCCCTTCACATTCGCAGATGGTTGGGTCAGTTTTGTAGCCCCATCTATTCATACCAACTTCTGATCGTCCCATTCCTGTTCTCAGATGGTTGAGTTTTAAATTACCTTGAAATGGCCATTTTGTTACCTTAAAATGGCCATTTTGTTACATTAAAATTGCCATTTTCTTACCTTAAAATGGCCTTTTGTTACATTAAAATGGCCATTTTGTTACATTAAAATGGCCTTTTGTTACATTAAAATGGCCATTTGTTACATTAAAATGGCCTTTTGTTACATTAAAATGGCCATTTTGTTATCTTAAAATGGCCATTTTGTTACATTAAAATGGCCTTTTGTTACATTAAAATGGCCATTTTGTTACATTAAAATGGCCTTTTGTTACCTTAAAATGCCCATTTCGTTACCTTAAAATGGCCATTTCGTTACATTAAAATGCCCATTTCGTTACCTTAAAATGGCCATTTCGTTACATTAAAATGCCCATTTCGTTACCTTAAAATGGCCATTTCGTTACATTAAAATAGCCTTTTGCTACAGACACTTTCCATGACAAGAGAAGGATAAATATTACCCGGTTTTATGATAGGATCAATGTTGTCAAGTCTTAATTGTAATGTGAACAAACGTCTTGCTTCCCAACTCCCCACTTAGGATGCCCCCCCCCTATAAATCTGGCTCCTAATCACAGTAGCCCCTTACATCTTAGTGACAATGTGCCTGAATTAAAAAATTTTAAAAATTTGTTGCTAAAATTGCTGGAAAAATGTTCGGATCATTTGACTCCTGGTGCAATCCTATCCTATATAAGAGTCAGATATTTCCTGGTGCAATCCTATCCTATATAAGAGTCAGATATTTCCTGGTGCAATCCTATCCTATATAAGAGTCAGATATTTCCTGGTGCAATCCTATCCTATATAAGAGTCAGATATTTCCTGGTGCAATCCTATCCTATATAAGAGTCAGATATTTCCTGGTGCAATCCTATCCTATATAAGAGTCAGATATTTCCTGGTGCAATCCTATCCTATATAAGAATCAGATATTAGGACGTATTTGACTCTAAAACTGCATTCTGCTGACACATCTACTGCGGTACCATTCAGAGAATTTTTTTTTTTTTCTTTGACAGTGTTCAAAATCGACTTAGCAATCTAGTGAGAAGGGGATGATCTCTTCTGTTCTCTACAGCCTATTTCTCACAGAACAGACTTTGCTAGTCTTTCTCTGCTCGATTATTATTTTCATGGAAAGTGCTCGACTGAGCTCCTGTCTCTGGTTCCTCCTTGTAAAACTTTTCACAGCAAGAACCCTTCGAGCTAGCACCGCGACAAAGAACTTTCCTTTCTTCCTCCGTGGGCGTAACATCAAACAGAATTTCCATGAACAGAGTTTCTTTCCAAGAACTTCTCACATGTGGAACACGTTGTCATGAAACTGCTTCCCTGAGGGCAATAACATTGTAATCTTTAAATCTAATGTTAATAAACACTCGTCATAAAGCCATCGACTTGAAACAAATTCGAATTATTAAAAAAAAGTGAATTATTTTAAATAGTAAAAATATCAATAAAATAATTATTTCAATGTTAAATAAATTTTAAATAAATTCTTTGTTTAATTTCAGTTTTGTTTTATGAAACGAAGAAAATCTATTTTTTAAAATGACTTTCTAATATATTTCAGTTATTTGATGGACCTAATCGACAAATGCTCCTAGTGACCCCAGATGTAATCGAAGAAAAATTTTAATGGCGTCTTTAGATTCCTTGAAATATTTAATCCTTATTGAAATTTATTTGAATGTTCTAACTGTTAATATATCGATTTCTATGACACAAACAATGATTGATTTTATATATATATATATATATATATATATATATATGATTATTTTTATTTACACAGACATGTACAAAATCTGCGACACTGGCATGTCGATGTTATCGATCAACAGCTATTATAAACTGAGATCTCATCAGGCAGAGTTAGAATCCGATCTTAACCTTAGATCATATTTGGATATGGATATGGATATATATATATATATATATATATATATATATATATATATATATATATATATATATAAGATATGTTTTTTAATGTAATTGTTTTTATTGGTGATTGCAGCGTTCGTTGTGTTTTGCTTACTACTACTATTTCGATTGTTTCACTTCCCGAGTGATTAAGATGCAGAAAACTGCATTATTAGTCGCCCTTAACTTCCTCGGCCTTTTGGCCAAGATCAAAGTTTTCTTACTGCGTCAAGGATACGTCCTCGACAATCTGTCCGACAGATTTAGGTCCATTTGAGCTAGGTGGTCTTTTTTCTGTCGAACAGAGGTATGGTTCTGTTCAGCTCTAGGAGGTCCACCTTCCCAGGCTTTACCTTCTCACCCTTTGAGAAGGGATTAGTTTATTGCTAATCGCCTGAGGCGCCCCTACCAGAGAATGCCGACGGGGCTGTCCAGGCATTTTTTGAAGGCTAGAGTGCTTTGGCATTGGCTTTTCCTTCAAACCCACCTTCCGACCTTGTGTCACATCTTCCTGCGGTGGGAGGGAAGTAAATACTAACTTTATAGGACGTATTTTTCGTTTTTATTTTTTTTATATCTCTTTAAATCTTCTCCGGTTTAAATCTCAACTGTTACTTTTCACCCCTCCCCCTTTTTTTCAAACCTTATTAAAACTTCCTTACACTAAATTTAAACAAACATACCCAACACTCTAAGCAAATAACGCGTCCAAACGAGAGTGACACACGTGACTTCACATTTCCGAAACAGAGGACAACAGAAGCTGAAGAGAGCCGGATGGATAAGTCCTTCTGTGCTTGAAACCGACGGTACGAATTGTGTACTAATTTTTCTGTACCAATATATATATATATATATATATATATAAATGTATTGGGACACGAACATTTTATAAATATCTTAGTGGTCGGCCGAGACAGTTGTATGCTAGTAATAAAAAACAATATTTTTAGTGAAATGGTGTGAATGTGTGCTGCTTTACATTTTAATGTAATTTAAATAAACTTAAAATATCTTTATACCATAGCTCTAGTCTCACACTATTGAGCTATTACAATTGATTAATGTTATACCATTTATATTTTAAATACTTCAATTTGAAATTATATATATATATATATATATATATATATATATATATATATATGGGAAGAGAAGGATGAAAGTAATCCGACGTGATGGGAAAATGAAAAAGGAAAACCAAAAAAGGAAAATCAACTATTTCTCCAACAAATACGGACGTCCACCCAGCAGTGGCCACTATTTCATTCTATTTTTCCTCCCAATATGTCTACCCTACATTTATCTGTACTTGCATGACATTTTTTCTCTATTTTATCATCCTGATGAAGTCTTATAAATAAAGACGAAACGTTGATGTACACATAAAAAACATCCATTTTTTGGTTTTCCTTTTTCATTTTCCCACATATATATATATAAACCTGTTAGGTCTATTTATCTATATATCTATCTATCTATCTATTTATCATTTGCTGACACGATAAACAGTTAAATATTGAGCTATTACAATTGATTAATGTTATACAATTTATATTTTAAATACCTCAATTTCATATATATATATATATATATATATATATATATATACATATCTTTTTATTAATTTTATACGTACATAAAAGTAATCCATGGACACATATTTCTGGCTCACAGCCGTCATCAGCATGGCTATCTTAGACATCAATATCAAAGGTTCAATCCTTGTCTAAGTTAGCCATGCTAATGACGGCTGTGAGCCAGAAACACGTGTCCATGGATTACTTTTATGTGTGTATAAAATTAATAAAAAAATATATAAGATATATGGGAAACACAGATGATTTACTCTTTAATGAAACTTATTTGAATGTTCTAACTGCTAACATATCGATTTCTTTAACACACAAACAATGATTGATTTTATATATAGATAAGAATAGAAGATATATGGTGAACACAGATGATGAAACAGCTCCCAAGGGGATCCACGTTCAGAATAAGGTTGGGAACCCTTGCTTTATAATATGGTCCCTCTTGTGGGTACCTGATTGTAAGAAGGAATCAGAGAAACCAAGGTGAACAACAGAATCAAATAGATTTAAACAAAAACTTAACCTGCTGATTTATATGAAAAACGAAAAAACAATGGAAGTGCTGTTTCAAACGCAAGTGTGACAGACAAATCGAGTGGTATTTTAAGCTAGAGCGTCGCAGACAGACAGAGCCTCACATAGAGATGCGTGGACGTATCTAATAAACTATTTACTTACTTTTACCTCCTCCTCCTCCTCCTCCACCTCCTACTACTTAATTTCATTCAATCTGCACGTCCAGTGTTGAAAGCGATATTTCAAACTTAAGTGTGACAGACGGACGGACGGACGGACGGACGGACCAACCTACTGAACGACAGGTTCACAGACCGAGCCTCGTTAAACTTCGCCTCTTGGTTAGAAGCAAAGTGTAGTATCTGTTCTGATACTACACTTCATCTTTTCTGTCCTCGGTCAGTGAAGGAGAGGTACTTCTAGACTGAGGCAATTTTTATTTTTGTTCAAATCCAGAGTGCCTCTTTTTGGGGAGCTGTATTTTCCCCACATTAAAAACCGACCTTGTTTCTAATTCTGTGCTCTCGTGGGGAGGCAAGTAAATAGGGACAGACAACCGACCTACCAGGCGATAAATTGACAGACCGAGCCTCTTTAGAGATGTGTAGTTGCATCTTTATATAGCGAAAAGAAAGATGTCCGCTTTATGAACTTTGAAATATAATAATGCATCACAAAGAAAACTTCTTTTTTTTTCTATGTCCCTTGCTTCCGGCTTTTTTACATTTTATTAATTTCCATTTTATGTTTCGGGTTGTAAAATGTGTTTGTGTTCTGTGCCGGCGCTAGGGGCTCATTAGCCCAACCTCACCCCAATCTATGATATGGCGAATGAGGGGGGTGGGGTGGCGTACTATAAGACTACTCATTATAAACAAGCCAATGTGTTAGTATTGTGTTTTTAATCACCAAAACTTGGAAAATTATGAAATTTCTAATTAATTTTTCAGCATTTATTTAATAAATTATATCTGTAAAATAAAGCAAAGTTGGTCTGTTTTCTATATAATAAAGCAAAGTTGGCCTGTTTTCTATATAATAAAGCAAAGTTGGCCTGTTTTCTATATAATAAAGCAACGTTGGCCTGTTTTCTATATAATAAAGCAAAGTTGGCCTGTTTTCTATATAATAAAGCAAAGTTGGTCTGTTTTCTATATAATAAAGCAAAGTTGGCCTGTTTTCTATATAATAAAGCAACGTTGGCCTGTTTTCTATATAATAAAGCAAAGTTGGTCTGTTTTCTATATAATAAAGCAAAGTTAGTCTGTTTTCTATATAATAAAGCAAAGTTGGTCTATTTTCTATATAATAAAGCAAAGTTGGTCTGTTTTCTATATAATAAAGCAAAGTTGGTCTGTTTTCTATATAATAAAGCAAAGTTGGTCTGTTTTCTATATAATAAAGTAAAGTTGACCTGTTTTCTATATAATAGACTAAAGTTGGTCTGTTCGTCGAGTTTTGGTCATCAATAGATTTCATCCTACAAAATCAATTATTCCGATCCATCAGTTCTTTTTGTACAAAGTAGGTACATGTTCTTAGCATGAAAAAATGTAATTTGACTTCATTTGTTTAAGAAATTATGTTAATTTTCAAAATGACGCCATCTCAAGAAAAATGGGAGTAACTCTGTATTCATAAATACAGATTGTATTGATGAATAAGAGGGTAACTTTCATTTTCACGTGTCGTAAAGAGGAGTATATCGACGGACACATCCGGGTCTTCACAAAGAACATCCTGGCGCTCACAAGTCCATGAGTTATCCATTAGACAGCACTTGTATAATAATAAAAGGTTCGGTAAGGCGTACTCTGATGAATGTTTTCGCATTGTATACTAGGCCCGTTCCAAACACCATCTCAAGGTGTTGGAGGCAGTGAGTTTTACAATGCGAAAATCATCGCTCTGTAGGCAAAAAGAGTTGTCGCACAAATTAGATTTATTCAGAGACTTGAAAAAAGGAAAAGAATACTTTGCCTATTATGTCCATATATTCCTTTTCTGTTTATATGGCGATATTCAATCTCCCTGTTTTTTGTTTTTTTTTCTCAACGTTACTCTTTTCCCCGTTTTTAAGCGATATTCACCGACGTTTCCCTTGACAATGTGTTGGTTGAAAGGTACCTTGGGATTTAGTCTGTTAATTTTAGTCGATCTTTTTATTCTTTTTAAAAGTTTTTAATCGAATGTCTTCCGACGATTAAATATATTACTACAAATTCCCTCTCTTTTTTTTTCTTTTTTTTTTGTGATATTGTCCTCGACTCGCTATGACTCCGTTTATCCTATTTAAAACCTTGATAAAATTCTGTACCACAAAAAATTTGTTCAAATTTTTTGTTATCTACTTTTACAAAATAGGATAATAAATATTATATATATATATATATATATAAATATTATATATATATATAAATAATTATATATATATATATATATAAATAAATAAATATTATATATATATATATATATAAATAATTATATATATATATATATATATAAATAAATATTATATATATAAATAAATATTATATATATATATATATAAATAAATATTATATATATATATATATAAATAAATATTATATATATATATATATATATATAAATAAATATTATATATATATATATATAAATAAATATTATATATATATATATATATATATATAAATAAATATTATATATATATATATATAAATAAATAAATAAATATTTACAGTATATATATATAAATAAATATGAGTCTTTTCTTTTCAGGTGTCTTATTCTTATCCATAGCTGTCAAAGGATATTTCATAGAAGAAATTTCCACAAATATCGGAGTTTTCTACAGAGTCTATCACCAAAATCTTTGGCAAACTTTTCCGTATTGAATCTTCTCGGTTCCTTTTTATGATTCAATTCTTCTCCTTTTCATTCCTGTTTTTGTTTTCATATTTATTTTATTTCCTATTCTTCAATGTCTTATTTCATGTGATATCTTCAATGTCTTATTTCATGTGATATCTTCAATGTCTTATTTCATGTGATATCTTCATCTTTGCTGAATAGTTTTTACTTCTCTTTTCATATATATTTCAAATCAGTGTTTTACAAACTTTCTTAACTGCAACCTGTAACAATAGTCACATTTTAGCGACTCACTATATCTACCTCCATGTAGAGCGACCTATTATATATATATATATATATATATATATATATATATATATATATATATATATATATAGCGAGCATCTATATCTATCTACATATTTCGAGATCCACTATATCTATCTAGATTCGTGTTCATTTCTTATGTTTGTGTTCAAGAATTTTCCTTAAGATTTCAGCTGTCTTAATCATTGTCGTTTCTTTTATGGTTTCAATCTTCCCTTTTATTCCAATTTCTCCTAGCTGTTTATCTAGTGTTTACGGCATGTTCCTAGTAGTCCTACAATTATTGGCATCATAATGCTTTTATTTTTGTTCCATATTCCTTTCAGTTGCCACCCAAGTTCCAAGTATTTGCTTTGTTTTTCTGCCTCTTTGCTCTTCACCCTGTGAACTGCTGGGATGACGAAATCTACGATGTTGCAGGTTTTTTCCTTTTTGTTGACTATTATAACGTCCGGTCTCCTTGCTTTGATAAGTTCGTCTGTTTGTCCCTCCATGTCTCGGAGGATTCTGTGATTTTCATTTTTCCGTACTGTCTCTAGTTTGAGTCTGTATCATTTGTCCGCAGTATGTTAAAAACGAAGGCGTTTGCATAGTTCCCAGTGGACTGCTTTTCCCACACAGTCATGTCTGTTTTTGTATTCTTTTTGAGATAGTTTGCTGCATTCATTTATTATGTGATTTATCGTTTCGTCTTTTTGTCCACAGAGTCTCCATTTTTTTTTTTTTACTAACGAGTCACCGCTTACGAAGACCCAAAGACCACTCGAGGATAAGGTTTAATAAGTTTGTCAGCTGAATGATGAGACAACATCAAGGATTGGTAACGATGGTTGAAACTGGTATTTTCTTGATCGACGTTGCCCTGGTTGAATAATATTAAAAATTTAGAAAAAAATATCCATCCTTTGACCCTAAATGGGCACAGATTTCGTCAGGGAAGGAGTCGGTTTTCCAGCCAGATTATGTAGTAACTAAAGGGAAGTAACTCTGATTTTTGAATCAAAGAGTTTATTCCCTTATGCCAACATATTCCTCGAGGAATCTATATAAGGGAGAGTTGTCTATGTGTGTATGTCCAGAGAGAAGAAAGATGGGGGTGGGGAGAGGGAAGGGGGAACGGAAGAGGGGAAGCGAAAAAAATAGAGAAACGAAAAGAGAGAGGTAGAGACAGAGAAGTTTTAAAAGAAATATGTTACACTTTTGCCCCCAGGTAACGCCGGATAGCCCTGCTAGTAATATATATAACAAATATTGACCCAACGTGTCACAGGTGATCTAGTATTAAATGAAATGGTTTAAAAAAATAATTCTCATTTTTCTGCTTATCATGATTGAACATTTTATGTCATATCTGAACGTGACGCGTGTTTTTAAGAAGATCTTCTTGGCTTATAAATATACATCTTTTACCGAATTACACACATGTTTATTTCATATAACAATGAAAATCTTGTATAATCAATTTAGAGAGGGTTTTGTTTTCGCCATGTTCATTTATTGTTCTGTGCGCATCTATCGAATATAATTTATTTAATAACCTTCAAAAAAAAAAAAAAAAAAAAAAAATAGTGGTATACTTCCGACACCATAATTAAGTTCCGAAGGAAAGGTGCGTCCATTCGATCTGAAGTTTTCTGCGCGATGAAAACACTATTTTAATCCGAAGAATGTGACAAACCAACTGAAAAGCCACTTATAGAAAAGAGAAGATTAAATAAAAATAAAAAAAAAAATGGCAAACGAATTCCGGAGTTTTATGTATTTCTATTTTCGTGTTGATCAAAAACAGAGATACACAAACAATTATCTTGAGAGTTTGATAAAATATTCATCAAGATTTTGCGAGATGGAGAAGATGAAGAAGAGCTGGCGAGATGAAAGCCAATGATATCCATCACTGGCAAGAATCACTCAACAGAGACATGCATATTCATTAGAGACAGGGAGGAGGCGGATGTGTTTATGCCGTTGTTCCCAGCAAGCGGCAGTTAAATAACACAAGACTTGGCGGAAGGCGGCGGATTAGCTGTCGTTCTGAATAGAAGACAGAGTTGAATAACACAAGAATTCCACATTTTGCCTCACAGCATATCAACACGCCCCTTTTGGGGGGGACATTTAATGCCGAAATAAATTATTCTAAACGATACACTGTATACAACTGATTGAACACAAGTTGTTATTTTGACATACAGCTGGAGATTCATACCTTCCCCAACTATTATATTACCGGATTTGAACTCGAACTAAAAGGATTACCAGAACTTCTCAGCTGTGGAAGACATTAGCAGGGGACTGTTTCCCTGCAGATTATAAGATGGTTGTCTCTAAATTCAATGTCGACAAATGCTTGTCATTAACTGTCCTGTATGTTTCATTAATAATTTTCAACCTTCCCATAGTTTTATAATTAAACCGACCATCCATCTCATTAACCCTCATGGTCACATATTAGTATTAAAAAAAAACATATTAGTATTAAAAATACATACTAGTACATTTTTTTATTTTAACATAGTTTACCCCAGACAAGGCAGGCCGCCACTGTAGACGTAAGGGGCTACTGAGAAGAAATAAAAATTGGGATCTGCGCAGCGAGATGTCTGTTTACATTAGTTTTAAATTTCTGCATGTCAGTACCGTCGGGGAAACAGGGGGCAGGGAGGGAGTTCCAGAGGCCAGCAGCACGAGGAAAGAAGCTATTTGAGTAGAAAGCTCTCCGGCATCTGGGGACCTCCACAGTGAATGGATGGGATTTTGTCGATTGTCGAGTTGGTCTAGTGAACTTACGATGAGGGGGCACCAGAGCAGCCAATTCATCGGAGCACAATCCATTGAAGTATTTGTAAAACAAGCACAAGGTTGCTACATTGCAGCGATGGGACAGGGACTGGAGCTTGGTTGACAGTGAGGGACCTATTAGGTTGGCGACTCTTTTTTGGACCTTGTCAAGGAGGGAGAGACTAGTAGATGATGCACCAGCCCAGATGTGGCAACACTACTCCATGCATGGGCGGATGGTGGCTTTGTAGAGATACAGGATAATGTCAGGTGTGAGGAGTTTACTAGCACGGTAGAGGGAGCCAATATTAGTATTAAAAAATATATATCTTTTAGCACAGACCCGTCAAAGTTTGTTCTTTAATAAATGTGATATTTCAATCATATTTGTCTTGCCTTTATTTCAATTATTTTTTGTGAGATAAAATATATGGTGTGAACGATGGATGACTAATCATACAAAGACCACAGTGATGACCACAACATGATTCGAACACGGAACCTTTTGATTAAATTTTAAAAAATGACAAAAATATTTCATTGGTTATATAATTTTACCGTCTTTTATTCACCCCAAAGAATGTATATTTCCACGTAAGCATAAGGGGATACTGTGATTACTGTCAGATTTATAAATGAGGGGGGGGGGACAACCTGAGTGAGGGGCTGGGCAGCAAGATTTTTGTTCACATTACATTTAAATTTCTGCATGTTGGTACGGTCGAGGAAACAGGGAGCAGGGAGGGAATTCTAAAAGCAAGCAGTCTGAGGAAAGCAGCTTATTTAATTGCCTCACAATGAGGGCAGAGTTAGACACAAGGTGGATTGAGAAAAAAAACTTAAAATTGCCTCAGTCTTGAAGGATTTCTCTTCATCGACCAGGGACAGAACAGATACTAGACTTTGAATTATTTATTTGCTATAAAGTAAAAAGTAGGCACAAGGCCGTTAAAATTGTGGTGAGTGGGAGGGGGGCGATGGTCATCCTCTGTCTATCCTACTTTTAGCTAAAATCATTGCAGTCACCGCAATACCACATTTACTCGAGGAGCCATCAGACTTGAATTTTCCCCAATTTGTTGAAAATTAAATTTATTGATAAATATATATAAGTACAAATTCATTGCAAAAACAACTGGTAAGTAAGATTTTCCGAACCATTTCTAAAGAATAGACTGTTTATTGGTTTGTTTAGAACCGAAAACAAGATTGATCTCTAAGTGGGAGTGGGATTTAAGTTGGAGGAAATGAAATAGGGATGGAGTTTGAGAGTGGATTGTGTCCTTCAAAGATGAATTTGGTTAGGGTTAGGGTTAGGGTTAAAGTCAAGGTAGGGGGTTAGGGGTAAAGTCAAAGTAGGGGGTGGCCATCTTTGAGGATCTCTATTAAGCTTACAAAAAACGATTTGGGCCAGAACTCATTCAATCGACTTGCTATGAGGATAACTTACGATGTGCACTATGCTCAGGTAGGGAACGCAGTACTTATACTTGACTCCTTTTCATACACACAAGCTCTCAACTTGTATCAACCTATACTAGACTTTGATCCTAGCCCGTGGTCGAGAAGTGTTGTTTAATTGTACTGAAACTCATCACATACTGAAATACTACCGATACTCTGTTGATGGAAGAAGAGTTTTGGAAACGGAATTTACAAAGATGCAGCCATTTTTTGTTTTTAGCTATTTTTGAAAATGGTAATGTCGATTCTTCAGAAAAGAAGGAATGATGTAAGTTGCGGAATATATCGGAAAATCACGTAGACTCTTGTAAGAATCTATTCATAGCTGAAAGTTCGGTTTTTAATGGCAATATTCCTACATTTTCAACTTGAGAAAACAAAACCCTTTTAAAAAGAAATCAATCTATTGAATAATTTTGACTCAAAATTGAAGATACAAACTTGTATATCGAACTTTCCGTGCATTCATTCACATAGACATACGTACAAAAGGGTTGCAACCCCATTCAACAATAGAACAGAACGCACTTATTGTTTGCAGAGAATTTATCAATAAGTCTTAAGCATATTGATGAGAAAAGTTTTTCTTACGAATGAGTATTTTTCATACACATCCAGCAATATATATATATAATTATAAAAAGAAAAACTATACACACATTAAGGTTGTACACATAATAACTTATTTCGACCCCTTTAATTAGGTCTCCTCAGATGTATAGACAACCACGTCAAAAAAACCACGTGGTTGTCTATACATCTGAGGAGACCTAATTAAAGGGGTCGAAATAAGTTATTATGTGTACAACCTTAATGTGTGTATAGTTTTTCTTTTTATAATTATGTTTTGCTCTGTTTAAATTACATTGAGCTCTGTTATTCAGATTCTCTACACAAAATTGAAATCTACACACTATATATATATATATATATGTGATGAGTTTGAATTACCTACTAGACGCTATCATCAAGTGTCTTCGGTCTCTCTGTATAAGGGTTTGTCAGGACAACCTGACATGAGCATACTTCACCCAAAAAGTTAACCCTGGCCAAATATTCAAAATAACATAGTATTCGAAGTCCAAATAAGATCCCCTCGACACGGCTATATATTGGCTCATACGAGGAACGGTGCACCTTCTCCTAGTGATGTTACCTTAAGTAACAGCACTTAGCTGGATACTCCACCAGACTAGATGAATATATATATATATATATTATACACATAGATATGTTACAAATACGGATATATATATATATATATATAATTACAGATAGATAAGTCAGAAACTCATGAAATTTCTTCTTTCCTCCTCCTTTTCAAACAGCTACTGTCATATAAAAAAACATGTAATGGATTCAGTTTATTCACTTTCATTGACGCTGTCATACATTAAGAAAGTCTGTATGAACACTGTCATTTTCGCGGCACAAGATGATGCGACGCCATGACCTGTGTGATATTTGACGGAGTTGTTGTGCTTTGTTAATGTTTGTTCCTCCATTGTTGTCACTTTTCGTAACAAGACTTCCGGACGACCACCCGGTCGTCTGTACTCGAAAGTCTCGGCTAACTACTCGACAAGTAAAACTTTATGAATAACACAATTGGATTTTTTTAAGCAATGGCGGATTAGAAGTGCAGTTGTGATTGTGCAACCCTTGCTTTATTTTCATGTCTTGACCAAACTCAAATCGAAGCAAATGGTACAACATAAATTAGTTAAAAACTGTCAAATCAAGCGGACATGGATTTGCAGGACTTGTAAAAAGCGGAGGGGGGTCATCGGCTGAATGGATACAATCGCAGACTATGGAATCAATTATGCCGAGTTCAAATCCTATCAGATCTATTGGGTTTAATTATGCACTAACACCGTTGGGTAAGGTATGAACCCACAATATTCTCCCAGCTATTAATAAAAAACAACTTGTGTTCTATGGTACAGAGGCTAAGTGGTTAACGACGCGGACTGAGGACCTGGGTGTGCCGGGTTCAAATCCAGTTCATTCCACAGAAACATTTTCATCAAAACCCACACCTGACCATGTGTCTAACCTCCTGGAGAAGTAAATAAAATACAATTATTCATGATAGGTATTGTTTTGGTATGAAAATAATTTAAAGGGGGGGGGGAGCGGAACTTAAGTACAAAAAAAAAAAATTGATGAAAATAGATTAACCTCACTTTTAAACATCAAAAGAAAATAGATGAAAACAATTTGAGAAAAATTATGGAACAAGAAACTATGGAATTACTTTGATCAAAAAATGGTGTTAATACAATATGTGTCCTTTGAGTTGTTGCTCTTTCTGGGGTGCCTCAAATCTATTTGGTCCAAAAAATTAAACTTAATTAAGGTTTTTACTGTTAAGTGCTTCTCAATACAAATATACTGACATTTAAAAGGACATGATAATTTTAAAAAGTAAATATCTTCCAAAGGTTATTCTAAACGAAACGTTTTTATTTTGTTTTTTCCTAATGTTATATATTTACCAAATGGATTATTCGGAATATAAAAAAATTAAAAAGCGCACCAAACAAAATACTCTGTGTTATTTGTCTTAATGAAAACATGCTGCCTAAATAAACACACACACACACACACACACACGCACGCTTATCATTGATTATGTAGATAAATGAATGAGATACAGTAAAGATTTATATTTGAATCTGATTAATAACTGAATCAGATTATTGATTTATTGATAGCCACACACACACACACACACACACTAAGCAATAGTCAAGATTAAGCAAAATGTGATCATATAAGAAAACATATAAATCAGAGACTGAATGGAGATATATATATATATAACAGATGTCTATAAGAAAAGACCAAACACGAAAACAATACTAGTCTGTCCAAATTTATGTCTGGGAAATACAAGAAAAATAAAGCATCAAAAAAAAAAATTAAGAAAAACAAACTTGCAACCTGTGTAAGGATGAAAAATTAACAATCAAAATATTTGAAGGAAAACCCTACAAATATTTATTTATGGAAATCAGACATTTACATCCTATCAACTTTCTCAGTCTCTCCTGAAGACTAGCCAAGTCTAATAATACTAAACAAAGAACACAGATAAAATGCAGCTGTTAGATAGTGGTGGGTACAGAGAGTAGGGCGGCTCCAAAAAGGGAGTAGGAGCCGAAACAGAAGTCGGAAGTGACGTCATGACGGTGGGAGACTTTGCCGGTCTATTTTTGTTCCTGACTGACGAACAGAGCAGAGGTGAGAAACCGCTGGTCCGATCACTGCCAGTAGGCGGAAGGGGGGGGGGGGGGGAGAAGCGCACCACGTGGCCGAAATGGCCTGATGGAAGCTCTTTCTGATTTGATTAGTTATGAATGAATATTTTGCAATTTTGATGGTGAGCTGAGCAGCCAGATGTTTGTTCACATTATATCTAAATTTCTGCATGTTGGTACTGTTAGGGAGCAGGAACGGAATTCCAAAGGCAAGCGGTCAGAGGAAAGAAGGGATCTCTACAGTGACGGGGTAGGATTTAGCAGCCAGTCATGTGGGCCAGAAGTATTTTCGTTTAGGGGTACAAGTGCGGTAGGTTCGTCAAAACACATTCCGTGGAAGTACTTGCAAAACAAACAGAAGCATGCGACTCTGTGGCGATGCGATCTTCCGTAAGACCAACACAAACAAAAACACACACACACACACACACACAAACACACATACATACACTATTTCCTGATCACTAATCAAAAAGTCTGTTTCGATCACACAAATCAATAATGAATCATTCATTCATTTTTTATTTTCTATTTATTGGTTCATCGTTCATTCCGTTATTCCTCTCCTGTCCAACATTTCCACATGTCAGACAGACTTGGAAACCATAAATGTGTCTTTCAAATTCATGGCCACCCGACCCCCTCCATGTTTATCCCCCCCCCCCCCTCCATGTTTGGTACTGATGCATCGTTCAGTCCCGGTAGAATTGGAATTCTGTCTGGGACACACAATGCAAATTTTAAGAACAGTCAAAATAGCTAACACTTGATAACTCAAACCAACAAAAAGAAAAAAACAAAAAACACATGATTTATATAAAACGCATTAGAATTGAAATTCTCTAACCAGTCTAGTTTTAACGTTTATAAAAGTTTTTATTTCATACTTTTTCTGCTATAAAATCTGTCTTTTCGACAATCGAATTTGATGTTGGCCATCATCTGTTGGCATCGATTGTCGATAAAATAGATGTTATAGGAGAAAAAGTATGAAATCAAAAACGTTATACACATTAAAACCAGACGGGTTAGGTAGAGAATTCCATTCTAATGCGTTTTATGTAAATTATGTGTTGTCTTTTTTAGATTTTCGAGTTAAAGTGTTAACTATTCTGAACTTTTACCTGAAGATATAAATAAAAATGTTCACTAGCGGCGCGTTAACACATTTAACTCTGGTGTGTTAAACTTTACATGAGGTTTGTTTTGTAATACTGACTTTAAAATCATGTGAAAATAATGTCATACCTCGAGAGAAAAGAAAACAGTTTGGGTCAAATTCTGACTGAACACCTTTTATTAGAATTTCTTTCTTATTATGAGTTTTCACACGAGTTATAACCAATGATCCTTCACTAGCAACAAAAAAGAAGTGTTTCCTGGAGTCTGAGTGACAAAAAGTCTCCCCATAAAACAAAACAATGCGATCAGAATGAACTACATCAATGCAAAATTAGACAAAACCCAGAAATACAAGCCGAAATAATTCTTCATCCTTTTACAAGAATTATAAACATTCAAAAGTTTCTTTGCCTACAAGGATATTTATTCATTTATTTTTATTTTATACAGATTTAAAAAAAATTTTTTTATTTAATGGCCAATATTCTATAATAGTAGAATGCAGATGAGAATAATTTTATCAAAGCTAGTAATAACCTTATGTCTCGGTCGGCAATGAATTATGAGCCTAGTTTCAATATTTAACATAATAAATGATTTAATATAAGCATTAAAAATGATTTAATATAAGCATTAAAAATGATTTAATATAAGCATTAAAACTTATTTAATATAAGCATTAAAACTTATTTAATATAAGCCAGTTCGTCACAAATTTTTCTTTCAATTAACAATCATCAGACGAGAATTGATCCCGTCTGATGAGTCTTATGAAACAAATTTGCTCGAATGAATACACTTATATTAAAATGTTGTATTCATCAAACATTTATAAAAAGTTATTTACTCCATTTTATTTTGGAATATTTCTTTCTTGTTTATTATTGAGTTTTGGAATGAAAAGAAACAGAAACAAAACATAATTTTTGTTGTCAAAAAAATCCCCCAAATGTGATAAAAAGAACAAAACATCCCCCAAATGTGATAAAAAGAACAAAAAATCCCCCAAATGTGATAAAAAGAACAAAAAATCCCCCAAATGTGATAAAAAGAACAAAAAATCCCCCAAATGTGATAAAAAGAACAAAAAATCCCCCAAATGTGATAAAAAGAACAAAAAATCCCCCAAATGTGATAAAAAAGAACATAAAATCCCCCAAATGTGATAAAAAAACGAAAATTCACCAAAATATGATAAAAACAAAAATTAATTCCCAAATATGATAAAAACAAAATCCCTAAACATGATATAAAACGAACAAAAAAAAACAAAAACAAATGTGATGCAAAGAACAAAAAAAGTCCCCTTAAATATGATAAATAGAACGAAAATTCCCTTCAAATTTGATAACAAAAATAAAATTCTACAAATGTAATAAAAAACAAAACATCCCCCCAAATACTATAAAAAAGAACAAAAAATCCATAAATGTGATAAAAAGAGAAAAAAAATCAAAATTCCCCTAAATGTCATAAAAAGAACAAAAAAATCCATAAATGTCATAAAAAGAACAAAAAAATCCATAAATTTGATAAAAAGAACAAAAAATCCCCCCCAATGTCTATATTGAGTTAGCATGTCCACTATATATATATACAAAACAATATAACAAAAACAAGGTAAGAATGGAGAGTGGTTAAACTGTTAAGACCAAGCACCATACTGCACCTTCCCATAGTCTGAAAAACACTTAATAAAAAAGCATCATAGCATGACGATAATGTTCAATAAAGTAAACACATTATCAGAATATTCTTAAACACATATAAGTCTTTTAAGGAGAAAATGAAAATAGATGATGTTAGGAAAATATTGTCAAAAAAATAAGATAAACATGTTTAAGAGTAAATGATTTCAGATTTATTAGTTCAGTCTATGTTACTTTGCAGTAATGTGATAAAATTTGGAAATTTATATAATTTATAATCTCGTTCATCATTTGGAATCAAAGAGGAAAAATGAGGGCGAAATGGGAGCTACTAGTCTCTCTCGTTGCATGTTAACGAAAGAAATTTATATTATTTAAAAAAAATTAAATTTTTGTTTCTTTGATATAACAGGGACAAGGTTGAAAATTCGTGTTTTTCCTCCTCAATTTAGGAGCACAACTGAACCATAATAATTGACTTTTGTCTTTAAACTTTAATTAAAGCCAACAATTACTTTTTAATCGATAGTTAAAATCACTGAGGAATTTCAAAGGTCAGAATGTAAATATATGCCAAAGATTTTTTAATCTATTACTAAGCAATTTAAATGGCTCACTATCATATTCCGTTTAGTGTCCGTTTTACATGTTGGCATGTGTTGGACGGCTTTTAAAAATTGACTTGCAAACTAATCTATCTCTGGAAAGGGGTTTTATTTATCCTTTTTTCTCTCAAGGCGATTCTTATCACTTCCATTCACGTTTTCCTTGGCCTTCCCTTGCAAACTGACCCTGCTACCTTAACTGTTCTACATCTACTAATTCAATAACTTTTATTCATTCTTTCAATCAACATGACCAAACCAACAAAGTCTCCTGTTCTGCACACTTCTTCCTATACTGTCCAGATTTAATCTTCCTCTGAGGTCATCAGATCTAAGCCTGCCTTTAAGACTCACATTACACTTCTCATATAATTCTTATATCATTTCTCTCCATGCAACGCATGTCCTCAGCCCTCACTGGCTACATGTCACTTCCATACATCATCACATTGTGTACACATGCCTGATAATATTTCACAATTCTAAAGTCATATTAAAGTCTTTAAACGAGCAACTAAAATGTAATTATTTGGCTTTAATTAAAGTTTAAAGGCAAAGGTCAACTATTATGGTTCATTTGTTCTACTAAAAGGAAAATGTGAACTTTTTCTACATGACGCTGTCATATCAAAGACCTGAATTTGTTTTACTAACCTTTTATAAAAGAGAGAAAAAAACGAAGATATATTTTCATTGGTTTATTTATTCATTAGTATTATATATTTTAGTATGCTTATATTTTGTTCACTAAGCCTGATGGTAGATACCAACTGCTTCACACAAAACGAATGTGACACAAGGTCATCTGAGGGGAGAGCAGCGTTTTTTTTTAACGATCAGGGCCATTTAAAGATGGCTCTCCTTCGCTCTTCAACATGGTCCCCAATAGAGAAGCCCCCTGGGGCACCAAAAGAGACTAGTTTGAAAAAAAAACAAGGAGAAATATAATATATGTTTGTCTTTTTTTATGAAATTGGTTAGAGGGAGGTTATGGATTACCTCCTTTGTTGTCCTTTTTATCTTTAGAACATAATTTTCTTTTCTTTATTTCTTTAAATAAAACATAATTCACATTTTTAAAACAATTCGTTTTTATTAAAAACTAATTTTCACCCTAAAAATAAATCAGATAATTAATTTTGGATTTGATAAAAATTCATCAAACTTAATTTTGCTTTGATGTTAAATTAATACTTTTTGATATTAATTGACTACCAGTTCATGTTTATTTTTAAGTTTTTATTTCTTTTTTATTTTAACATTTTTTTAAGTAAATGTTAAAATGAGAAATTACATGTAAAGAAAGACAACTAAATTTATAATACGTAAATCTTTTTGAAAATTATTTTTACTAAAAACAAAGTTTCAATTATGTAGGGCTTTACTTACTTTCCTTTGATTGATCAACATATGAACTCGTTCAATTTGTGGTCCAACATTTAAGGGACCCAACAAGTTTTGTTTCAATTTCTTCATTAGTTTATCAATTATTCTTATTAAGGATTCTACTTCTTCATACAGTTTGAATAACAGGGGACGTAACTCTGTCATAACCTATACTCCGAGTTATATATTAGCGATTTACAGTGGTACAAATATTTTAAATATGAAATAATAATAATAATAACTGCTACTGTTTTGAAATATCATGCTCCTGAGTTTCAAAAAAATACTGAGTTTAAATAATTGGTATTAGAAAGTTAGGGAATAGACAAAAAAAACAAACTATTTTTAATTTTCTTTTCTCTAGGGTGTTTTTAAGGGGGTGGAGTATCGTTTTTTTGGGTGTTTTTTTGCTTCAGACCAGATCTTAGGAGTAAGAATTTAAATAAAAAAAAATAAAGAATGAAAGAAATGTTCTTCCTTGTAACCTGCTGTGTTGAAAAAATAAATAAAATAAAAGATAAAAAGAACAGAGTGAAGACATTGTAAAGACAGTCACAGATAAGATTTCTTTTTCTTTTGTTTTCTTTCAGGGAATGAGTGACCCCAAGTTAGACAGTCAAAGACGGACACACTACGAAACACGATTTCGGTTGAGGAACAATATGACAACACAAAACCAGACAAGCAGAAGATATTGGAAGCAAAGAGACAAGTAAATAAATAAATTCCAACATTTTTGATGAGATCAATTACAATGAAAATTGCCTCATGGCAGGAGTTTTTATTGGTTTTTTTTTTTTGGTGAGGAGGGAGTTTTGGAGTATATTGAATACAACAATAGCAATAATAATAATATTAATAATAGTAAACATAATAAAATAAAAAAAATAATTTGGAAAGAAAAATAGAAAAGAATTCTAAATAATTTTTTAAAAAATTTAAACCTAACGGCAACAGGAAAACATAGAAAGCAGCGCGAGTCAGGAAAAAATTTCGTATGGTTTCTAAATAACTTCCGAAGGTTTAGTAGATAGGGGTAAGAAAGTACCCCAAGACATAAAGGAAGGAAAGAAGAAAAGAAAAGAAAACTTTAAACAAATCAAATAAGATGAAGAAAAAAAGGAAGAGAGGGAAAAGGAAATTATTAGAGATTTTCCAATGGTTGTTTTGCAAGATCATTATATATATATATATATATATATATATATATATATACACACACACACACACACACATACATACAGTGTGAAATTGGGAGTAAGGGAACAAAGTGTATAGGAAATAATGTGTTAATGCTCCATGAGTGAACCCACTCAAAAACATAGATTCAGCAAGACAAGTTACACACATGCATATTATATATAACGTATAATATATATATATATATTACATACGCATATATAAATAATATTCATAATCATATACATATATTATATACATCCATATATACACATAAACATACATAAAAACACACATATAAATATATGCATACATTATATACACATATATACACAGAAACATACATAAAAACAAATATATGCATACATTATATACACATATATATATATATATATATGCATACATTATATACACACACACACATATATATATATATATGCATACATTATATACACACACACACATATATATATATATATGCATACATTATATACACACACACATATATATATATATGCATACATTATATACACACACACACATATATATATATATATGCATACATTATATACACACACACACATATATATATATATGCATACATTATATACACACACACACATATATATATGCATACATTATATACACACACACATATATATATATGCATACATTATATACACACACACATATATATATATGCATACATTATATACACACACACACATATATATATATATATATATATATATATATGCATACATTATATACACACATATATATGTGCATACATTATATACACACACATATATATGTGCATACATTATATACACACACATATATATATATATGCATACATTATATACATACACACACACATATATATATATGTGCATACATTATATACACACCCCCACACACACATATATATATATATATATATATATAAATGTGAATTGAAAAATTAAAACCAAAAATTATTATTTATGTATTCATTAACATTTCGTCTTCATTATAAAACTTCCTCAGGATGATTGTCTGAAGAAAAAATAAACACAAGTACCAAATGTTGTAAACAAGAGGTTGTGGCGGGTGTTTTTCTTTAGACAATCATCCTGACGAAGTCTTATAATAAAGACGAAACATTGATGAATATATAAATAATATTTTTTGGTTTTCCTTTTTCAATTTCCATTACGTTGTAACACTTTTTTCCATTCTTAATCAAATATAAATGTACACACACGTTATATTTACACATACATTATACAATACATATATAAATGTACACGTCCATATAAACATACATTATATACACACATTATATATATATACACATACATTATACACACATAAAATACACATATAAAATACACATGCATTATACGTATAAATAAACATACACGTAAAATACACATAGTATACACACACATAAAATACACATGCATTATATTTATAAATAAACATATACATACATTATACACATACATATAAACATACACATTATATACTCATATACACACGCATACATAATATACACATATAAACATACACATTATATACACACACATAGATTATATACACATATATTATATACACATATAAACATGCACGATTATTATATACAAATATAAACATATACATACATTACATACACATCTAAACATATACATACATTATATACACATCTAAACACATACATACAGTATATACACACATAAACATATCCATATATTATATATACACATAAACATTTCCATATATTATATACACACATAAACATATACATACATTATATACACATATAAACATATACATACATTATATACACACATAAACATATACATACATTATAAACACACATAAACATATACATACATTATAAACACACATAAACATATACATACATTATAAACACACATAAACATATACATACATTATAAACACACATAAACATATACATACATTATAAAAACGTATATTGATTAATATATGCGCACATACACATACGCTATATATATATATATATATATATATATATATATATATATATATATATATATATATAAATGCATGAAAACAAAGGAAATACAATTAAACACTGGAAAGAATAACAACCAAAACAAAGGTTGACCGGATTCGTTCAGAATGTCTTTAGAAAAAGTGAAGATTTTAAATTTATTGAAAAAAAAAAACGGCCTGATGCACTAAATCTCGTATTTAAGAACATAAACAGGACCTCAAACAATCCCACTAGTCATACACAGGAACAGTTTACTCACAATTTTGACCATACAAACTGCACTCTCCTCAAGACTGAATCCTTTCTCCCACGCCGCAAGTGCATCAAAAGCACTATAATCCTTCTCTCATCATCGTTTAATGCAAACCTTTGGATCGGCTTTTACTCCTTGACCAAACACCTGGCAAAAATCGCACTAAAACAATGCAATATACCTCGCCACTGCATTATCAACTCTGATCCCGATTTAGTACTACTTGTTTTTATTGCATTTTATCCATGTTTCCATTTTTCATTTTATTTTTTCTCCTCTTCCCTATTTACCCAATAAACGTCATTTTCGCACACTTCTTTCAAATAGTTACGCATGTCTTCCCATTTCATCATCGACTTTCCTCTTGGTCGCTTTCCAGCGACTTCTAATACAAAGGCAAGTTTTGCAACGGTGCCATCGTTTTACCTTCAGCACATGTCCGAACTATCTGAGCCGCCATTCCCTCATCTTGCCCTCAATTGGTGCGATGCCGTAGCGCTTTTGGATATCCTTATTATAGACGTGGTCGAGCAGTGTAAATCCAGATATCCAGTGGAGCATTTTAGTTTCCATACTAGCGAATCTTTGCTCTGCCTTCTTCGTTGTCGGTAAGCACTCAGAGCTGTACAAAGCGACTCGTCTAACAACAGTCCAGTAGATCTTCGACTTAAAACAGTCGCTGATCTTACGGTCACAGAGGATGCCGGAGATGGTGCACTACTTGAGCCACGTCACATTGATGCGCGCAGCAACTTCGCTGAGGATGTTACCGTCATTGCTTTGAAGTCGTTATTCTGACACATTTTTCTGTATTTCCCTTTTTTTCTGAAGACGTTCGTTGATCTGAACGAAACCGGTCAACCTCTCCTCTGATTATTATTTCTTCTTATGTTTAATTATTTTTCCTTCGTCTCTTTCATACATTCTGTCTCCACAACATTTCATTACATGATATATTGTGTATTTTATCTTCATATATATATATATATATATATATATATATATATATATATATATATGTGTGTGTGTGAGTGTGTGTGTGTATGTGTGTGTACGTACGCAAAACAATTTATCAGAAACACATAACACAGACAAACAAACCCAATAATACAGTAAATAAAAAAATATATTGCTGCTCAATTTTGAATCCGTACCCTAGTTATAACCCACCCCTTTATTTTTCCAGGAAATCTAGATTGAATTACTGCCACAGCTCACAGAAATAAACTTTAAACGACATTACAAATCTCAAGACAGAACAAAACCGTTTTCTTTTTATGCAAATACTATTTTTCTTAAAAACCATAAGGACGAAAAAAGATATAGTTTGAGAAGATTGTAGACATTTTGGTTGCAAAATTAAAGATGACAGAGAATTAGTTTTCAAATGGATTAACTTGAATTAAAACTAACATAAGAATTGTTTCATAATAAATAATACGAAGGATGCTATGTACAAAAATGACCGAAACTATTATTAAAAACAAATATGAAAATGTTATAGTGAAGTCAGTTGTATATTTATTTACAGACTTTTTAGTTTGATTTTAAGCTAGATATTTTGGGGACTAGTAAAGAATGCGTGCACATTTTAAAAACGAACAATATAAATTATCTATAAATAATGGGATGAACATTTCTGTAGTCATCATGAAGTCCTTGGTATTTAAAAAAAAACAATAATAATAAGATTTCAGGTTTAAAGTACCTCAGTAATAATAAGATCTCATGTTTTAAGTACAGCAGTAATAATAAGATTTCAGGTTTTAAGTACAGCAGTAATAATAAGATTTCAGGTTTTAAGTACAGCAGTAATAATAAGATTTCAGGTTTTAAGTACAGCAGTAATAAGATTTCAGATTTTAAGTACAGCAGTAATAATAAGATTTCAGGTTTTAAGTACAGCAGTAATAGTAAGATTTCACGTTTTAAGTAGAGTAGTAATAGTAAAATTTCACGTTTTAAGTAGAGTAGTAATAATAAGATTTCACGTTTTAAGTAGAGCAGTAATAATAAGATTTCACGTTTTAAGTAGAGTAGTAATAATAAGATTTCACGTTTTAAGTACAGCAGTAATAATAAGATTTCACGTTTTAAGTAGAGTAGTAATAATAAGATTTCACGTTTTAAGTAGAGTAGTAATAATAAGATTTCACGTTTTAAGTAGAGTAGTAATAATAAGATTTCACGTTTTAAGTAGAGTAGTAATAATAAGATTTCACGTTTTAAGTAGAGTAGTAATAATAAGATTTCACGTTTTAAGTACAGCAGTAATAAGATTTCACGTTTTAAGTAAAGCAGTAATAATAAGATTTCACGTTTTTAGTAGAGTAGTAATAATAAGATTTCACGTTTTAAGTAGAGTAGTAACAATAAGATTTCACGTTTTAAGTAGAGTAGTAATAATAAGATTTCACGTTTTAAGTAGAGTAGTAATAATAAGATTTCACGTTTTAAGTACAGCAGTAATAAGATTTCACGTTTTAAGTAAAGCAGTAATAATAAGATTTCACGTTTTTAGTAGAGTAGTAATAATAAGATTTCACGTTTTAAGTAGAGTAGTAACAATAAGATTTCACGTTTTAAGTAGAGTAGTAATAATAAGATTTCACGTTTTAAGTAGAGTAGTAATAATAAGATTTCACGTTTTAAGTACAGCAGTAATAAGATTTCACGTTTTAAGTAAAGCAGTAATAATAAGATTTCACGTTTTTAGTAGAGTAGTAATAATAAGATTTCACGTTTTAAGTAGAGTAGTAACAATAAGATTTCACGTTTTAAGTAGAGTAGTAATAATAAGATTTCACGTTTTAAGTAAAGCAGTAATAAAAAGATTTCACGTTTTTAGTAGAGTAGTAATAATAAGATTTCACGTTTTAAGTAAAGCAGTAATAATAAGATTTCACGTTTTTAGTAGAGTAGTAATAATAAGATTTCACGTTTTAAGTAGAGTAGTAACAATAAGATTTCACGTTTTTAGTAGAGTAGTAATAATAAGATTTCACGTTTTAAGTAAAGCAGTAATAATAAGATTTCACGTTTTTAGTAGAGTAGTAATAATAAGATTTCACGTTTTAAGTAGAGTAGTAACAATAAGATTTCACGTTTTAAGTAGAACATTTTTTAATTACGACTAAAAAATAAGCAAAGAGAATATAAAAAGGGTTGTCTCCCTAATAACTAAATTTCTGTTTTTCTTTTCTGTATAAGTTTTAAAAACGCATGGTAGGTACAGCTAATATATATATATATATATATATATATATATATATATATATATATATATATATATACACACATATATCAAGTGTTAGAGTGAAATAAATTCCAGAAGGAAATCCGAGTAGTAGAGCTCAATGTAATAAACAGAGCCAGAATAAAATAAAGTAAAGTAACATGGAATCCCATAATCACCGGTGCAATAATTTATTTCGACCCCTATTGCCTTTTCAAGCATCCAAGCGAGGCGATTACATTTTTAAAAATGAAAAAAAAAAGTGAAAAAATGTTATCGCCTTGCTTGGATGCTTGAATAAAGCCATAGGGTCGAAATAAATTATTGCACCAGTGATTATGTAATTCCGCCTTACTTGACTTTATTTTTGTTATATGGAAAATGAAAAAGGAAATCCAAAAACTATATTATTTATGTATTCATCAACGTTTCGTTTTTATTGTAGACTTCCTTAGGATGAAGAAAAATGCAGAAAAAAATCATACGGTCATTAATTTTAATTTGCCTAAAATCGTTCGAGTTTCGGCATGGCTGTGAATGAAAAAGGCAAACAAGTTAACCAAAATTGCCTTTTCTCACTTTTGTCTTTTTCATTCACAGCCATGCCGAAACTCAAACGTTTTTAGGCAAATCAAAATTAATGACCGTATGATTTTTTCCTGCATTTTTCTTCATCCTGAGGAAGTCTTCAATAAAGACGAAACGTTGATGAATACATAAATAATATAGGCTTTCCTTTTTTCATTTTCTATTACGTCAGATCATTTAACCCCAGTTATATATATATATATTAGTGTTAAAGTGAATAATTTTGGTAAGAAATCCGAGTAAAAGCAAGAATAAAATATAGAAAGAAAAAATTTGCATACACATCGTAACTGTCGACATTATAATTTATTTCGACCTCTTGGCCTCTTCAGAATGCTAACAAGACAGCTACATATTGGAAATGATGGAAAAAAGAAATATTCATCAGCCCAAAAGAAATATCATAAGCAGAAAGAGGGGGATAAAAAAGGGGGAGGAGCAACACACTTAAGTTAAAATCAGCAAAAGAAAGAAGGGGAGGAAAATATAAAGAGGTCAGATATGTTGAATCTCCAGTTGGAACGAAAAATAAAATTAAAAACTTTATTAAAATACGTCGATACTTCCTCGAATTCATATTTGTTATGATATGTTGACACCAAGCTAAACTTTAACGCCCATATATATATATATATATATATATATATATATATATATATATATATATATATATATATATATATATATACCCACAAATATATATGCATGTAAGCTTTATTTATATTCTCATATTTATACTTTAGCTAAGCACTGATTTTTACATATCTATTCTTTATTAAATCATCTTGCATTCTAAGTGTATTTTATATATGCATTCAGATTTTATCAAATAACACAGATTTTGTTAAAAGTATATTCAACAATGTTATTTTCATCTAATATATATAAAAAACATGCATCTTTTTTCAGCATTTTTATGTGATTCGTTATGCATTTGTTACTTATATACTTATATATATATATATATATATATATATATATATACTAAAGTCTCAATCTGTTTTTTAGATATGTCGAAACAAAATCATTATAATATTTACAGAATATATGGTTCTTATGCATTATAACAACAAAATGGCGACCAGCAAAAAGGGGAGAAAATTCGAATTATTTTAAGTGTCTTAATTCGTTTCTTAATTTTCTGAAAATGGACGTTGAAGATATTTTATATTTAAGTATAGATAAGGCGAAGTTAGTCGACGATTTTTTTTGCAAGAACACCGACTAATTACTGGTGCAGAGGTTATGTGCGACTTATACCATACCCATTAAAAACTGTACTTTCTATTTTTATATTTTTTATGACGTCAAAGTTACTCAAGTAAATCTATTTTATTTTTATTTTTAATAACGTTCCTTAATGAATCTTATTAAAAAAATATTGTTTTTTAAATGTATCTTCTGACAAATTCTCATGATTCTCTATCTGTTTTACGGTTTCCCGTGACAAAAAAAATCGAATATGATCGTTTCGTTATGAGTTCACCTAAAAAAATAATTCGAATTATCTCCCCTTTCGATTCACTCTTCTAGAAATAAGGAATGGAATTTTGTTCGTCGCCATTTTGGTGCTATAATGCAGAACACCGAATATATATATATATATATATATATATATATATATATATTTATACACGGTTAATACAACAAAAGATATGAGAGGCACCTAATATCTTTAATTAGTGAACATCCGGATAAAAATAAAGCTCAATATACTGGATAGAGCATTAATAGCATTAGATAAAGTGAAAGAATAAAATAAGATGCGAATCAAATTTTATTACAATTCAAAGTTCAAGCAAAGTAATTGAAAGTCCTTAACTCATGAGTTTTCAAAGAAAATCCTTGAAATTGTTTTAAACTTTATGACTTGGATGAACTGTATAAGTTTAACAAAAAAGTTTGTTTTGGGCCGATATATTTGATGTTTTATATACTTTTATGTATTTTATATATTTTCAAAGTTTAATTTTATTACCTGCAGTAATGGTCCTCTGAGGAGAAGATTTTCTTTGAAAACTCATGAGTTAAGGACTTTCAATTACTTTGCTTGAACTTTGAATTGTAATAAAATTTGATTCGCACCGTATTTTATTCTTTCACTTTATCTAATGCTATATATATATATATATATATAATTAGATGTATAAAATATATAATAATATATAAGATTAAATTCATATTTTATATAGCTATCTATCATTTGAAACATGTCTAGATAATATTTGCTAAATACATATGCAAGTTATTTAATATATTTGAATATTTTTATATAATAAATGTACGTATAATTAGTTTACAATGTTGGTGGATGTATGTACGGAGTGTATATTCGAACAGATATACATGTCGATTCGAATGAGATGACTTTTGGAAGAATAATTTTGCTTGCATTTGAAAATATCCTCGAGCCTTGAGTTACTCTATGCAAATTTTGTTCAGGAAGTCAAATTATTTTTAATAGAGCCTTGAGCAGATTCAAATATATATGCAACTTGGCTCTCAGAGAACTAATTTGAACAATGGAGAAAGGTGGAATTGGTAAAACTAACAAAACAACTAATAAGAAAATAAGAGGAACAATAATATCTACATTCATATTATATATCTCTATATATATATATATATATATATATATATATATATATATATATATATGTATATCAGAATAAAAAAAAAAGTCTATCATTACTTCCTGATAAGAATAAACAATTTGGGGACTTTTGCAAAGATATTTCGTAATTTGGTTTGCCTTTGGCAAATGTGTTCACAACTTTAGAAAAAAAGAAAATGATTTTAAAGTGAACTTTTAAATCTACACCAAGTAAAGAATGGTAATATAATTTTCCATGCTATGATGTCAAAGAGGATTACTAATTTCTAATATCTTCCCCCGAGGCAAAACTCATGAACCTCCACGATCCGATGGAAAATGATAACTGTACATTTTGAAAGCTGCCCTTTTCTCTGAATATTTTGCATATAGACTTTTTTTTTATTCCAAAGAGAAATTGAAAAAAAAAACCCAACATATATTGATTAAGATTAATAAAAGAATTTGTATAAAAAAATGTTTATCTTTTTCAAGCGGTTTTCAAGCGGTATACTAGTATATATTTGTCTCCTAACCCTAACCTCTTGCTGAGGTTGTTGATAAAAAGTTTAAATCATTCTACTGCTACAGAAAGTACCTGACCCTTTATGCAATTCTCTACCCATATAAGAGGGAGGTACGTCCTAATATGGAGTACTGTTGCCCCATTTGAGGAGGTGACGCTCAAAGCAATTTTTGGTATTGATTTAGTGCCGAATCCGGTCATTTTGGTGAAAGATTTTATGCTTCAAGTTCTTCATATGTTCAAGTATTTATTCATGATGTTAGGTTGAGTGAAAGGGGGAAGAAGGGGGAGGGAAGAGGGAGGGAAGGAAATTGTTGTTTTTTGTTTTGTGTCGTCGCTGGTTAGGACCCATTGTCCGTATAACTTTGTTGAGTTATAGTAAGAAGAATTTAAATAAGACGGAGTTTGGAAATGGAGGCTTATTGAGCGAAAAATGTTAAATAATCATAAGTACCATTTGCCTTTAATTATGTAGAAGAGAGGCAGAAATACTAACCAACATAGATAGATAGATAGATAGATAGATAGATAGATAGATAGCACCCATAGCCGCATGCAATCCTCAACAGTTTTTTTTCTCTAGTTTTTTCTATGGAAATCACTCCAGACAAGGTATGAAGCCACTTGATGTAAGAAGCTAAAAAAAAGATACTTCAAGGTAAAAAAACTAGCCAACGATAAGTGTTAGATGGATAGATTCTAACCCAGAAAACAGCAATTCTTCCCCCTTTATCAGAAACATCGCTCATTGAATGTGAGGACTAAAGGACAAAATAACGGAAGCAAGAGTTACGAGACTGCCGAAAGTTCACTTTCTACTCGCTTTTTGTTGTCGTTAAGACATTTTGTCAGCGACCGTCTGCATCAGCATCCAAACTCGGTCTATTTCAAAATCTAACTGTTCTTTCTCGCTTTCATCCCACGTGATGTCACATCTGTGAATCCCTCTCTCTATATTTTTCTGAGCCTTGCCCCCTTTTATCTCACCTGTCAAATCACCCTCATGGTGTCATATCTCTCCAGAACACTGTGACCTTCTCAGTTCCACACACAGCAAGGCAGTCTAATTCACCCGTGCTAAAATTCACCTGTGCTTAAAATCTATACTAGCAAACGTACACACCCGTTATCCAACATTTACGTCATAGCTAGAAAGAAATTATGGGCTAATTTTAAAAAAAAAAAATGTTTATTACTTTTGTTTGCTCTAAACAAGTCATATTGTCACTGAAGTGGCCAGATTTATAGGTGAGAAATCTAGGTGGGGAGTTGGGCAGCAAGATGTTTGTTCACATTACATTTAAATTTCTGCATCTTCTGGCATTTAGGCACTTCTACAGTGAAGGGGTGGGATTTTGCTTCTCGTCAGATGTGTCGGGAGTAATTACGTTGATGGGGTATGGGTGCAGTAAGTTCCTCGGAGCTCATTCTGTGGAAGTACTTGTAAAACAAGAACAGGGATGCAATACTGCGGCGATGCGACAGGGGCTGGAGCTTGGCAGACAGCACGGGACTTATTAGGTTAGAGATTCCTTTTTTGCACACTGTCCAAGGAGGAGAGGCTAGTGGTTGGCGTACAAGCCCAGATATGACAACAATACTCCATTAGTGTTCCCAAAATAACAATAAGTACTTAGAGCCTCTAAAACTAAAGATTGAAATTGCACTAAATTTGGCATAAAGAGCCCTTGGGCTATCTTTTTTTTGTAGTAAGTCGCTACATATTAAGGCCCTAAACCACTCAAAGATAAAGGTTAATGTATGGAGTGTCAGTTGAATGAAGACTATTACGAGAGGATTGAAACTGATGAATAGAAGGTTTTGGTTTTTGTTTTTCTATGTCCATATTTTTATGAAATTACTTCTTTTTTTTACAAAAAAGGATTTTGAAAGTTAAATTTAATTATTACGATATCGTTTTTGGTCCTTAATTTATTAATCGAACCCCATTTTTAGAAAACTATAATTAATTTTGTGAAGTTATTGAATGCTATAAAAATAAGACCACTCATTATGCTGCTTACATTTTGATACTAGTAATAATTATAAACACTTATAAGCTCCAAAACTATACTTTAGAATTGCACTAAATTTGGCATAAAGAGCCCTTGGGATACTAAATGCTAGAAAAATAAGACTAGTAATTGTGTTCCAGTGGAAGGTAGACTAAAAGCTGCTTACTGGGGAACATATTTGGGTGGTATTTTTTTTAACGCAATTTTCTTCAACTTAAATTAAGATCCAAACTCTTTAAAAATTGCATACATTTGTTGAAACAGAACCTCGGGTATATTCATTTATTTATTTATTTATTTCTCTGTCTTCTTCTTTTCTCTCTCCTTTCCAAAAGTGGCTAATCTTATTTTCCAAGGATTAATTTGCAAAAAAAAACAAGAAAAGATTACTTGCTAATCCAATGTAAGTAAAAATGGAGCCATATTTGATATTTGCACGAGACAAAGCAAGATTAACAGCGGACATATTTTATTTTTGTTTTTCAAGGACATGACACAGTATTTCATATTTCTTCGTATGAGTATTTATACATGACACCTGCTTTCAATCTGTCTTCCGTAGATAATAAAACGGCTCCTTACACAATTGAATCTAATAGAACAACAAAAATAACATTTTTAAATATCAGAAAGTTCTAGAATAAAGACTAAGCTAGATTGGCTTATTTGGGTTCAAGTTTAGGGTTAGGGTTCAGTTACATCATATTTTACCAACTAGAACACCTGTCTACGTCGGGTGAGAGATGTTTTTGGTTCTTTTACTAAAGAGTAACCATTTATCCAGGTTTAATAAGGGTTAATGATACAGATTGATAGTTGGGTTATGATGATGAATATTATGAGAGGATTGAATATAACTAAGAGAATGAATAACATTTGATGACGTATGAAGACGGTTTATGACAAGTTTTTTTTAACATTCGATTTAGTAGAAAGAACATTAAAAATATTTAAGTGGCATAAAAAATAAAAACTCTCACTTCCCTTATTTTGTCCTTTAGTCCTCACATTTCATGAGCGATGTTTCTTACAAAGGAGGAAGAATTACTGTTTTCTGGGTCAGAATCTATCCATATAACACTTATCGTTTGCTAGTTTTTGACTTTGAAGTGGTATTTCTTTTTGGCTCTTTGCATCAAATAGTTTCATGCCTTGTCTGGAGTGATTTTTCCCCCAAAAAACATTTTTATGGTTTTTTGTCATTCTGGGATCAAAGATTTTATATACATTTGTCACCCTCAAATCTATGTTATAATTTTATGAACATTTGTCGTCAATAATTTCTATAGGCATTTATTAACCTGAGATCTATAATTTCTATTGGAATTTGTCACCCTTGGATCTATAATTTCTAGAGGAATTTGTAACCCTTCGATCTATAATTTCTAGAGGAATTTGTCACTCTTGGATCTATAATTTCTAGAAGAATTTGTCACTCTTGGATCTAGAATTTCTATTGGAATTTGTAACCCTTCGATCTATAATTTCTATAGGAATTTGTAACCCTTCGATCTATAATTTCTAGAGGAATTTGTCACTCTTGGATCTATAATTTCTATAGGAATTTGTCACCCTTGGATCTATAATTTCTATAGGAATTTGTCACCCTTGGATCTATAATTTCTATAGGAATTTGTCATCCTTGGATCTATAATTTCTAGAGGAATTTGTCATCCTTGGATCCATAATGTTTTATAGCCATTTGTCACTCTGGGATTTATATTTTTTTATAGCCATTTGTTACCCTAGGATTTATAATTTCATAAACTTTTGTCACTGTGGGATCTAACATTTTAATAAGCCTTTGTTTAGAGTCTATAATTTGAATGATCAAGTTTAAGGGATAATGTCATTGGCATTTTCTGATCAATTTCTCCTTTTATGTTATTTGATAGGAGGAATTATTACGTACCGAATTAAATGTTATATGAGACATTTCCCTTTGGATTCCATATTACCATATTATAGAAATCGATGACATGCATGTATGGGCTGACTACACTGACTAGTTAAACATTATTAACCCTATTACATAGCTCCATGAATATTCTATTATATAAAGGGCAGTCGTCTGTTTTTTGTTTTTATCATTTTAGTTCAGTTAATTTGAGGAAATCAAGGGGCCCCTCTTGGGGCTAACACTTGATTTCCCTATAAGTTAAACTTATATCCGAAGGCTCTCTTAAAGATAGATGTTGTCCCTTTTAGGGCTGCTATCTGTATGTCCATATAGTTTGGTCTTCCATAGATTGTATCTAAGTATTTTATTAGTTTTTTTCATTAGACCAGTTGCCCCCACCACAACCGGTATGATGTTTATTTCTTTCCGGGACCATCTGTGTGTGTGTGTCCAGATAAAAGTTTAAACCATAAAACAAACAGCCACAAAGTAGGTATATTCTTGATCAGCATTGTCCTGGTTGAATAATATCTAAAGTTTAGAAAAAAATATTCATTCTTTGACCGTAAACTGACACAGTTTCTGTCAGGATGGGTCGGTTTTTCAGCCATTTTAATGTACTAAAGGGAAGTAACTGATTTTTATGAATGAGTTACTTCCCTTATACCAACTCATTCTTCCATGAATCTATATAAAAGAGAGTTGTCTGTGTGTGTGTGTGTGTGTGTGCCCAGAGAGAGGAATGAACTGAGCGGAGGGGAGTAGGGATAGGGAAGGAGAAAAACAAGAGAGAAAGATAGAGAAACGGATGAAGAGGGTAAAGAGATAGAAGTATTAATAGAAATATCTTCTGCCCCGGGCAACGCCGGGTAGCCCTGCTAGTAAGATATATGACACATAATATGAGCTGCTGTTATATTTTATAAATAAAGGGTGGCAGTAGAGGAGACATCTGACAGGATTGATTGAGAATTAATGTTTTTCTTTCGTTTAAGAGCACAAAGAAACCATAATGCTTGACTGTTTTCTTTTAATATTTAATTCAAGCCAGAAATGACTGCTATTCAGCATTTGAAAACTTAAAAAAAATCACCTTTCATTTTCGAACAGTCATGATATTAGAAACAAGTCAGCCATTTTAATATTGACTATATTCTTAGTATTACTGAAGATAACACCTTCAATCACCAGAAGATTGTTACTTAGAACTCATTAGTACTTAGCACTTTTATCCATTGTTCTAAATGACAGCCTTTTGGAGGTTGAAGATTCAATCTTCAGTACAGACACTACTAAGAATATAATTACGAATTACTTAAGACTTCTACCCGGTCATGGCTGATGGAACAAGAACAATCTGCCCCCATGGATGAAATAAAGGGTTCTGTTCAAAGTTCCATACAGAGTCCAGAGTTTGACATAAAAATTCCCAAGTTCGACAAGACGTACCTGCAGAAGGTCGGAGATTACATCGGCCGAAACGTTGAGAATAACATCCAAGATTAAAACTATAGTTCAAATAATACAAATCCATTAGTTGGGGTTGTCTTTTTTACGGCATATCAACACTTTTGGAGCCAAAATACAATACCTATTGTAACGGGAATATTTCATACAATTTATCGAACAAAAGTTTCTATATTGCTCATTACTTGTTCATTTCTCCCAGAAAATAATTTATCCGATCACATTGAAAAATTATTGAAATTACTATTAACTAAACTATAACCTGCAGTTGAAATTCTATTGTTTTAAAAAAGAAAATTTTTGATTAAAAAATATATCACTCACCTTCACACCCTTTCAATGTTTTGCCAGTAAAACTCATTAAAATTAATTACTTTCATTAATTAAGTAGAATAATAATTAAAAATATTTAAATATAAATCACTTAACTAACATTTATTATGTAAGGCTTAATTTAAAATGCAAATTAATTAGAAGAAATGAACAGGTTAAAGATATACATGATTGAGAGTAACTTCCCTTGGGTAAAATTGAAGAGTTTATTTCTGAAAGTTATTTTGGAGGAACCTGTGTTTACTATAAGATGAAGAATGGCTCTGATTGGTTAGGGTTAGGGTTAGACTTTGAACACAACTAGTTAGAATGGGTTAGGGTTAGGGTTAGACTTTGAACACAACTAGTTAGAATGGGTTAGGGTTAGGGTTAGACTTTGAACACAACTAGTTAGAATGGGTTAGGGTTAGACTTTGAACACAACTAGTTAGAATGGGTTAGGGTTAGGGTTAGACTTTGAACACAACTAGTTAGAATGGGTTAGGGTTAGGATTTGAACACAGCTAGTTAGAATGGGTTAGGGTTAGGATTAGACTTTGAACACAGCTAGTTAGAGTGGACAGAAAAACAGTATTTTTTTGTTGTTGTTGATGGCGAGCTTGCAAGAATATTAACATCGTGGCTAAGTGGTTAATGACGCAAACTGCGGATCTGGATGCCGGGTTCGAAACCAGTCCGTTCCACAGAAACACTTTCATCAAAACCCACACCTGACCTTGTGTCTAACCTTCTAGAAAGGAGGTAAATAAAATACATATATATATACATATATATATATTTTTCTTTTATGGAAATCGCTCCAGACAAGGCATGAAGCCACTTGATGTAAATACACTAAAACAACCCGACAATGAGCTGGGTCCCATCCATTGACTGTGGAGGTCCCCAGATGCCGGAGAGCCTTCTACTCCAGCAGCTTCTTTCCTCGTGCTGCCGACCTCTGGAACTCCCTCCCTGCTCACTGTTTCCCCGACCGTACCGACATGCAGAGGTTTAAAACTAATGTAAACAGACATCTCGCTGCACAGCTCCCAACTTAGGATGACACCCAAAACCTACACCCTAATTCTCAGTAGCCCCTTACGTCTACAGTGGTGACCTGCTTTGTTTGGGATGAAATATCTAAAAAAAAACATAAAATATGGCAGTCTTCTGGAGGATGAAGGTTCAATCCTCAGTACAGGCGATAGTAAGAATATGATTACAAATTACTTAAAACTTCTACCCGGTCATGGCTGACGGAATGAAAGCAAGCTACCTCCATGGCTTAAATAAAAGGGTTCCATTCGAAATTCTGTACAAATTCCAGAGTTCGACAACAGACACCTGAAGAAAGTCATAGGTTACATCGGTCGAAACGTTGTTAGAATAACATCCAAAATAAGAATAGTAGTCCGAATAATCCAAATGATCCAAATTATCGATTCTTATCTCAAATATTTCGAAATGAAATACAAACAACCAAGCTTCAGCCCTTGCCCCATCGCCGCAATGTTGCATTCTTGTGCTTGTTTTACAACTACTTCAATGTGCTCTGATGAACTGGCTGCTCTGGTGCCCCCTCAACATCGACTAACTTGACAATCAGTTAAGTCCCATCCATTCACTGTGGAGGTCCCCAGATGCCGGAGAGCTTTCTACTCTAATAGCTTCTTTCCTTGAGCTGCCAGCATTTGGAACTCCCTTCCTGCTCCCTTGTTTCCTTGACTCTACAGATATGCAGAAATTTAAATGCGATGTTAACACCTATCTCGCTACACAACTCTTTACTAAAGATGAACCCTTTAATTTCTGACCCCTAATCCACAGTAGCCCCTTACGTCTCAGTGGCAATGTGCCTTGTCTGGCGTGAATTCAAGTTTTAAAAAAATTTTAAATTAAAAAAAATGTTTCATAAAGTAGAAGAAAATAAAAAGATGCAATTTTTCTATTTCACAAAAACGACAATTTGTTTTACTTCATCTGCATATTACTAAAACCTGGTTTGCTTGTTTGCACACTGAATGTATTAGAAGTGGGAGGAAAGTTGAAGGAGACAAGAAGTAGTGGGAAGAGGGGAAATAGAGGGAGGGGATTAGTAGTAGTATCAGTAGCGTCAGAGGCGGAGACTTAAATGGCAGCAAATACCTAAATAAATGAGGTAAGTAATGGGTCCCTATTAGTATCAGACACACGGTTGGTTTTAAATGTGGCGAAAATCCAGCTCTCATAAAAATCGGACAATAATTAGAATTGCCTCAGTCTAGAGAGATTTCTCCTTTACTGACCGACGACAGCAAAAACATTTTGCTTACTTTACTTTATACATTAGACTAACTCTACTAATCTGGCGTTGCCCGGGATACATTGAAGACATTTTTTTGTTTCAAATTTTTTTATTTGTTAGCACATTTTTAAAAGTTATACAGGAAAAGAAATAAAAATTTTAGTCGTAAGGAAGATAACTATTTCTATATCATTTAATTAAAAATATGAATTATTCCCTTTGCTGATTTTGATTATTTTCGGTCATACTTGAAAAATGTTTACATATTACCAGTTGCCCAGGCGGGACAACATATTAAAAAAAAAATAACCTGTTGTAAAGAACGTTATTATATATATGCCACTAACATTGTACAACAATGATGAAAAAAATGAACATAGGCTATTTAGAATTAAATTTGAATGTGTCAGCTTAAATGCTATTCAGGTCCAACTTTAAAAAATCTCACACTATAACTTTGTTAGATGTATGTGATAAAACTTTATTCACAAAATGTTCTCTCAAGATTTAAAATCTTCATATTTAAATTTTGAAGTTAAAAAAATATCTTGATATTTTTGGCTCAAATAATTATGATAGTCGAAATTAAAAATACTAGCGGAGCCCTATGGAAATTCCACAGTGATTTCTACAGTAATCTGGATAATTTACTGTTAAAATAATATTTCTTTTGAAATAATAAATGCCTGTCAGAGTCAATACTGTTAAGAAACAAACGACTCTTTCTTCTGTAAGAAGAATTGTCAGTCAATATTATTCAAATTAATAAAACGAATATTTCTCTTCTTTATTTATTTTAAATTATAGTAATTTAATTTTTTTAAACAATAAATATTCTCCATATTTATACCATAAAAATAATTGTCAGCTAAATATTGTTTCAATTAATTAAACGAATGCCACTTTTTAAAAAAATGTATTTATTCAAAATTGTACTTTTTAAAATTGTACTGTTTTAGAAAGAATAACATTTGATTTGGGAACAATTAATTTTAAAATGGGTCGAAATTATTTACCTTAGCGACATCAGAGTAATCACAAATTACCATCTTTGTTGAACGGACGATTCCATTTTTTAAAAACAACGTAGAGAGTGATAACATACGTACGAACATGAACCTGCCTTAGCGTATTATTATGTCGATAATTAAAATAAAAATATTAAACAATTTATTTAGAGTTTGTTTCATTTTTGCACGCAAACTATCTAAGACTATGAAACGAATTTCCCTTCTATATAAATAAACATTCTAATTCAGGTGTGGGCTAACAACAACCCGCGGACCGAATGTGGCCTACAAATTGAATCCATGCGACCCGCCAAATGTTAGTAAATTTTTTACGTTTAATCTAAGTAACTTTGTCTTTCAAATAAATGCGTTTCATATAAATATTCTACAGTATTTTAAAATATTGAATAATAAAAATTGGATTTTTTCTTTAAAAGCATTTTATTTCGTCTATTTTAAATATTAATCATTTTGTGTTAGTAAATTCTGTGGCCTATAAAATTATGAATGTTTGAATGTGATCCTATAAAATTATCAATGTTTGAATGTGATCCTATAAAATTATGAATGTTTGAATGTGATCCTATAAAATTATAAATGTTTGAATGTGGCCCTATAAAATTATGAATGTTTGAATATGATCCTATAAAATTATGAATGTTTGAATGTGATCCTATAAAATTATGAATGTTTGAATGTGGCCCTATAAAATTATGAATGTTTGAATGTGGCCCTATAAAATTATGAATGTGTGAATGTGATCCTATAAAATTATGAATGTTTGAATGTGATCCTATAAAATTATGAACGTTTGAATGTGATCCTATAAAATTATGAATGTTTGAATGTAGCCCTATACAATTATGAATGTGTGAATGTGATCCTATAAAATTATGAATGTTTGAATATGGCCCTATAAAATTATGAATGTTTGAATGTAGCCCTATAAAATTATGAATGTGTGAATGTGATCCTATAAAATTATGAATGTTTGAATGTGATCCTATAAAATTATGAATGTTTGAATGTAGCCCTATAAAATTATGAATGTTTGAATGTGATCCTATAAAATTATGAATGTTTGAATGTGGCCCTATAAAATTATGAATGTTTGAATGTAGCCCTATAAAATTATGAATGTGTGAATGTGATCCTATAAAATTATGAATGTTTGAATGTGATCCTATAAAATTATGAATGTGTGAATGTGATCCTATAAAATTATGAATGTTTGAATGTGATCCTATAAAATTATGAATGTTTGAATGTGATCCTATAAAATTATGAATGTTTGAATGTGATCCTATAAAATTATGAATGTGTGAATGTGATCCTATAAAATTATGAATGTTTGAATGTAGCCCTATAAAATTATGAATGTTTGAATGTGATCCTATAAAATTATGAATGTTTGAATGTGGCCCTATAAAATTATGAATGTTTGAATGTAGCCCTATAAAATTATGAATGTGTGAATGTGATCCTATAAAATTATGAATGTTTGAATGTGATCCTATAAAATTATGAATGTTTGAATGTGATCCTATAAAATTATGAATGTTTGAATGTGATCCTATAAAATTATGAACGTTTGAATGTGGCCCTATAAAATTATGCATGTTTGAATGTGATCCTATAAAATTATGAATGTTTGAATGTGATCCTATAAAATTATGAATGTTTGAATGTGATCCTATAAAATTATGAACGTTTGAATGTGATCCTATAAAATTATGAATGTTTGAATGTGGCCCTATAAAATTATGCATGTTTGAATGTGGCCCTATAAAATTATGCATGTTTGAATGTGATCCTATAAAATTATGAATGTGTGAATGTGATCCTATAAAATTATGAATGTTTGAATGTGGCCCTATAAAATTATGAATGTTTGAATGTGGCCCTATAAAATTATGAATGTTTGAATGTAGCCCTTAACTGTTGTTAAAAAGCTATATTTTCAGATAAGAATTATGAGATAATATTTTTGTATACATATTACAAATCTCTAATCCAAATTTTTATCTACGTTATTTGAAACTAAAAAGAAAGAAAGTTTATAATTTGAGCTTTATTTCTAGATTTATATAAATTTTCGTTTCAGAATGTGAAATGTTTAGTAGATAGAATAGTTGATAAGCATGAAAACAGACTAACAAAAATAAAAATAAAACATCTCTAAAGCCAACTGATATTTCGGTCGATTCAAACGACCTTAATCTTTGGTGTTGATTGAGTTTATTGAAAAGAAACGAACGCCTTTATACATTAAACCGTCAAAGACGAGCCGGAGATAGAGTAGGGGAGGGAGTGTGAGTGAAAGGAGAAGGTGTGAGGCGATGAAAGAGTGGGAGGAAGATAGGTGGGTGTTTCTTTATACACCAAAAATTAAGGTCATTTGAATCAGCCGAAATATCGGTTGGCTTTAGAGATGTGTGTGTCTGCGTTATTATTTTAACTCGTCTGTTTACATTCTTATCCATTATTCCATGTACTAAACATTCCATTTTGTCTAAAATTTAATTTCATGTTCAAAATATACAAATTTCCTGAAATTTATTATTGTTGTTGTACAAATGTATTTCTGATAGCGGCAGCGTTTATGAGTGTCCCCCTTATGCGCAATGTGACCCCAAATCTTTCTACAAGAGTATAGCCAGCATCCCCGAAGGGAGAACTCTAGCTGGAGACAGAAATAGCCAAGAACGAACTCATTGGCATTCCCTGGTAAGGGCGCCTCAAGCGGTTGACAATTAACTACCCCCCTCTCAAAGGAGGAGGTAATGCCTGGGATGGTGCACCTCCTAGGATCGATTCAAACCATACCTCATCCCAGAAAGTAGGGATGCTGGAACCATGCTGACCAGACACCTAAATGCCAGGATGATGCCCAGGTGAACCCTGGCTGGTATGAACACCTAACACAGAAACAGATAATACACTGTGATCATAGATGAACGTGTCAAGTAAAGGCTTTTTGCAGGAGCGATAGAAAGATTTTGCTTATATTAGACAAGTATATGTCCTTGACAATAAGTACGAAGAAATTTGGTCGGCTGAGACGTCGGTTGGACCTTATCCGTTAGGATGAGGTATGGTTCTGTTCAGTCCTCGGAGGTACACCCTAACAGGAGAGATTTATCTTCCTCCCACAGCGGTAAGATGTGACACAAGGTCGGGAAAGTGGGATTTGAAAAGCCAGCGCCCTAGAGAATGAAGAGCGCTCTGGCCTACAAAAAATGCCTGGGCAGCCCCGTCGGCATTCCCGGGTAGGGCGTCTCAGGCGATTAGCAATAAACTAACCCCTTCTCAAAGGGTGAGAAGACCTTCTAGAACTGCACAGAACAAACCCACAGACCAGCAGAATCAAGGACCGAAAGCCTAGACGGCATCGGTCTATAGGGTGTAGCATCCATCGGAACAGATACTATAAATTTGATCTTAGTCAAAAGGAATTAACATCTATCTTTGAGGCGGGATTGGTTTATTGCAAATCATCTGAGGCATCCCTACCGAAGGATGCTGACAGGACTGCTTAGGTTATTGTTATGGGCCATAGTGCACCGCATTGGGTGCTTGGCTTTGCTTCTCTCCCCCCATGTTCCGGCCTAGTGCCACATCTTCCTGCGGTGGGAAAGAAGTAAATATAGAGCCTTAGAGGCTGTCATGCCAAATTATATTTTACTTAGAAAACAAACCTTAATGAGAACGGCAATAGATTTTAATTTCTCCCCAGAATCCGATACAAAATTAATAAGACAGCATTTAAACGAAATACGAGGACAACGACGACGACAACAATACACAGAATGATACGTAAATGATCAGCAGGACGACAATATTGAAGAACTGTGTGGAAATATTTTGTTTTCTAATAACGATGGAACGGGAGGTAAGAAAAAAAAAAATCACAGCAGAAGATGCGCTTAGCGGGATTTACAAAAACACAGAAGAATATAAACAAACCATTTTTTTTTTTTTAATATACTGGTAATTAGGATTTATCGTCATTAGCAAGAATCTTAATGACCCAATACAATGGCAGAAAAAGAAAACAACAATTTTTTAAATACCAATTCCATATTATAAAAAATTACCACATTTTCACAAGGGGAGTAAGTAAATATATATATATAAATATTTCAAGAAAAAAGACTAAACTCTGAATAAGGGGAGGTAATCAACAAAGAAAAAAACATGGTGCCATTTTACAACATCATAGAACGACTCACATGTAACATTTAGGAAGGCAGATGCCTTAGGGTCCTCCCCTATGCCATTGGTGGGATGACACGTATACCATCCCATGTCGTTTTTGATGACCGATGTGATGACAAGACTGCCGCCTTCAAAGGTCTTGATGCGATCTCCGTAGTCTGGAAGAAACTTGATGTTTTCATTGTCTTTAAACCAGTTGTATGTAATATTGCTTGGATAGGCCATCGCTCCACATTGAAACTTGATTCGCTGGCCTTCTATTGCCGTCATATTTTCTGGGGGTACCATGATGTAGGCAGCGCCTGAAAGAGAGAAAGCATTTCTAGGTTAATAATATTTTAGATGAGTATTTCGATTTGCTGCTGATAATAAAGATGGCCACCGTTAAAAAAATCTTACCCGTTTTTGAAAAGTGTTGGTGAGAGTACTTATTTGGTAGGAGAAAGAATACCTCCTACTCCTTCATTATATGAGTACGAAGAAATGGAATTTCGAGTTGGATAAATAATTTTTTCAAAAAAAGTTGAATTTGAGAGTTACGAGGCTGCCGAAAATAAACACAAGGTCCACTTTCTACTCTCCTTAGGAAATAAAAACACATGCTAAAATATTCTTCGATTATTGGATTAAGTTCTGTTTGACCCCTCGCCAAATTAACCATAATTCGCAATTAACTCACCAAGTGACCTATCACTTAATAAGTTTCTGTCTATTACTTTCACCCTCTCTCACTGTATGTTGTTTGATCCTCTCCAAGCTCAAATTTATAAGTTGTCTATCACTCTCGCTTCTGTCCATCTCTCTGTTTTTAACAGTTGAAGGTAATCACTATCTCTCCATTGCCACTTTTTTCAACCCTCCTTTACCCCTCTCTTTCTATATCGACATAGAGAGACAGTGATAAAATTGGCTGGCGATGGCGTCGACTATGCAGACTTTCTCTGTCAGCTTCTCTCTCACTTTCCTTCCATCACTGCTCCCCTTAACCATTCCTCCTCCCCTCTCTTTCTATATTGACGTAGAGAGACAGTGAGAGAGTAGTAATACTATTTAACCCATAGGATGAATGGTAAAATTCTATTCAAGAAATAAATCTCTTTTCAATAAAACTTGGTGTTATTATTCACTTAGACCTGAAAATTGAAGTGAAGGTAAAAATAAATGAATTGAATAAAATAAAAATATATGAGCGGTTTAACCCCAAAAATGTAACTTTGGGGGGGGGGGCGGGGGGAGAGGTTACAACTGAGGCTCCTTTTGGGAAATGAAGAAATTTACTTCAAGAATATCTAGATGTTTTGTCCAATCTGTTAATTCTTTTTCTCTTTGTTTTCTTTCTTCTTGGGTTTTCTTTTTTGCTTTTCATGAGTTTTGGCTTCTCAAAGAATAAATCTATTTTTCAATAAAGTCAGATTAAGAAGATCGATTGCCGAATCTCCAATGCAGACATGAAGAGAAACAAAACGAAAACCATTTTAGAGTTTGTCTTGTGTTAAATTACATGAAATCAGTTGAACATTAATAAACTGACTTTTTTGTTGTTTCATTCTATTCTTCCTTATCTTTATAATGTTTTGTTTTTTAAAAGTTGTTTCCCCTTTTACTTGTTTGTATATAACAGACTGATAAAAAAAAACTAAGTATTTTCCTTTTTCTCTCTCTCTCTCTCTCATATCTATATATATATTTTATTTACACAGACTGGTGATACCAGATCAGGCTGCCCTGTGGCTCCCTGAGACGAAATTCACCTACATTGACGTTTTTTTTTTTTTTTTTTTTTTTTTTTTTGTTTGTAAAACTTAATTATGTTCTACAAAACCAAAAACAACAGCCCCTCTCCCTTTCTCCCTCCCCTTTTTTATTTTTATTTTTCCTACCCTACTCCCAGTCCTGGATATGACCTTAAACTACATCCGATGGTGAGATCCGGCTTACGGACTTTGGGGAATGTGGAGCCTCCTCTTAATTACCATTGCTCCCAGGTCCACCCTGACTCGGAGTGGTAGTACCTGTTAGGGTCCCAACTATGGGTTAAATAGAAACAGATATTAAAAGGGGAAAGAAACAAAAAAGAGAAGAAAACAAGACCAGATTCGGCATTAAATAACCCAAAAAGGGTTGATATGCCGTAAAACAAAACTACCAAACCTATTTACACAGACATCTACAAAATCTGCAACACCGGCATGTCGATGTTATCGATCAACAGCTGTTATAAACTGAGATCTCATCAGGTAGAGTTAGAATCTGATCTTAACCTTTGATCATATTTAGAAAGAACTTTCCAAATAAACATGGTTTTATCGATTACACCTTGCATTACACAATCGAAGATGAAATAGATTCGTCATTCGCACATCTTTATCTTCATAATTGTTCTATCCCGTATATTGAACTTAAATCATTTCATTATAGATTCAATTCTCTAAAGGTATACTTTTAGTTTCATATTTGATTATATATATATATTGTTGTAGACCCGTGCTAGGGGTCACAAAGATAACAACCACAAATTGTGACAGGTTAAAATATACAATGTATTTATTCATAGCAATACAGTAACGCCACTAAATGTGGTAGGAGATGACCGGATTCCTACCATGCGGTAAAACATGAATAGGAATGTCCTCTGTTTGAGTCTTTGCAACCATGGTATTTATTATAGATGGTTTCTTCCATTAGTTCTTCAATAGGGGTGATTTGTACCCCACAACATATATATATATATATATATATATATATATATATATATATATATATATAGTTCCCCTCTTTTTTAACCACTTTTGTAATCAATTGAGTTTTATGTTGTGTCTATGCCTACATTGTTTTGTGTTTTACAAAGATATTGGAGAAATTGTTCTTCTCTATACTATTATACATATTTTGTTTCTTCAGGTCTCATTATTGACTCTTTTGATGGTGGGATTTTTGTTTCACTAACATATATCTATATTATTAGTCCACCCACAACTCCAATCTAACTATCCCACAATTTACTATGTGCTCTCAAGAATGATTTAATTAAATAATAAAAATTAAAAAAAAAATATTCCTCCCAAAATATAACATTTTTTCTGTCCTACATGACAGATAGTACTATCTTCACTATATATATATATATATATATATATATATATATATATTATTTTTTTTTTTTTTTCTCCTAAACTTGTCACTAGTTTCCATTACAAATTTTTTTAGGTTTTAGTCGTATTCAATCACTTCCACGTTTTACTCTGATGAGTGTGGACGAAAACCGGTTCAGTACATTAATTAATTTCTTTTTAATCGTTTTCTCTCGTTTTTATATTTGTTTAATCTCATTCTACCCTCCCAAAAATGTCCCAAACGTCCGTATTCCTCGCCGTTATCAAATTTTGTACCACAAAAAATTTATTTCAATATATATATATATATTATTATCATCATTATTATTATTTCATGTATCCACTATACATGTTATCGGTGAACATGACAGACACGTTATGTCTGAATATCTTTGTGTGGATCCTTTCCATTTGCCGAATCAGGGTCTTTGTTTAAGTGAGGAATTGGCCAATAAATCTGCCATAATCGTTGGTGTCCCAAGTACTTTCGAGCCCATGGTGTTGATATTAATAGGTTTTTTTTTGCGGGAATTATATTATCAATACGGAACTAAAGTTAGCATTATAAACATTTTAGAATATTATCGCTTATATTAAAGTTGATTCCGTTAATAGCTGTTTTTTGTTTGTTTTGTTTTCATGTATAAAGCTTCTAATATATAGAGTATTTGTTTAGTAGTACGTTCCAATATTGTGGTGTTTGCTAATAAAAGTTTTCTACATCAAAACCAAAATACTAGTCATCAACTTTAACATTAGCGATGTCATTCTAAAATGTTGATAATGCTAACTTTAGTTCCGTATATAATTTTTTAATTCCCGCCATTATTATCTCTTTCTTAAAAGTTATTTCCCCTTTTACTTGTTTCTTTATAACAGACTGATAAAAATAAATAAGTATTTTCCTTTTTATCTCTCACATACACACTCTTTCTCTCTCTCTCTCTCTCTCTCACACACTCTTTCTTTCTCTCTCTCTCTCACACACACTCTTTCTCTCTCTCCCTCTCTCACACACACCACTCTTTCACTTTCAATCTCTCTCTCACACACACTCTTTCTCTCTCTCACACACCCACTCTTTCTCTCTCTCACACACACCCACTTTCTCACACACACACTCTTTCTCTCTCTCTCTCCCTCTCACACACTCTTTCTTTCTCTCTCTCTCTCTCTCACACTCTTTCTCTCTCTCTCTCACACACACTCTTTCTCTCTCTCACACACCCACTCTTTCTCTCTCTCACACACACACACTTTCTCACACACACACACTCTCTCTCTCTCACACACACTCTTTCTCTCTCTCCCTCTCTCACACACACCACTCTTTCTCTCCCTCTCACACACTCTTTCTTTCTCTCTCTCTCTCTCACACTCTTTCTCTCTCTCTCTCACACACACTCTTTCTCTCTCTCACACACCCACTCTTTCTCTCTCTCACACACACACACTTTCTCACACACACACACTCTCTCTCTCTCACACACACACACACACTCTCTCTCTCACACACACACACACACACACACACACACACACTCTCTCTCTCACTCACACACACACTCTCTCTCTCACTCACACACACTCTCTCACACAACATGCAAAGTTTCTGTTCTGTCCTTTTGAATAAACCTTCTTTCTATTTATCTACCTCAGGCGATTAGCAATAAACTAACCCCTTCTCAAAGGGTGAGAAGGCAAAGCCTGGGAGAATGGATCTCTTAGAACTGCACAGGACAGTACCTCAGACCGGCGGAATCAGGACCCGAATGCCAAGACGGTACCGGTTTACAGAGTGAGCATCCATCAGAACAGATACTACACTCTGATCTTATCCAAAAGGCCAACGAGGAGTTCAATAAACCTTATAAACTAACAAATAAATGTCGGCATTGTTTATATCAACAAGCATAAAAGCAACTGGGGCTCACAACTATGATGGTGGCGATGGTGGAAAGACAATCAACTCGCATGCCTACACGACTTTATACACTTATTAGTGCAGGTGTATGTAACATATGCTTGAATGAGAAACTAGAAATTTTAGGATTAATTGGGGCTTATTATAGAGTAACATCCATTCCAAAAAGTTCAATCCTAAGTTTGTTGTTATTAAAGCTGGTACATGTATGTGGTTTGTTCAGCTTACATTGACAAGTTAAACTTTAGGTCTGTATGAGCTCCTCAGAGCCAATTTGCTATTCAACAGAATAGCGATTCTGAAGAGGTCATACAGACTGAAGCCTCGACTTGTCAATATAAGCCAAACAAACCACACACATCTTCTATTCTATAATAAAGGGCAACGTGTATCTATTTGTAAATATATATCCGTCCTGTCACACAAAGAAATACAGAGTAAACAAACTTCCAGACACATCTATTTCAAGCATTTAAGGGGAATTGAAAAAGCAAATAGCAAGTCAGACCCTCCCTCAATCTGTTTCCATAATGGGAGGTTTTCTTTCTTTTGTCTGCTTTCTATGCGTTTTTTCTCTCCTTTTTTTAAAAAAAATTTTTCAGTTTGAGACTTTTTCTTTCTTTTTTAAACTTTACCGATTGAGACATTATTTTATATGAATATCAGTGTGAACACTGGCGAAGCATAATTTTTTCAGCAATTTTGACTGAGGGTGTAGACTTGTGTAAATATATACACACATGTATATCTATATATATATATACACACATATATCTATATATAGATATATATATAAGTATACATTTTTATTTAGACAATCATTATTGGTTACATATGTGCATACATGTTTCGGTTGTACACTTCACAGAGAGTCAACCTCTTCAGACCAAAGAAGCAGAGAAGACTGTCTTCTTTGGTCTGAAGAGGTTGACTCTCTGTGAAGAGTACAACCGAAACATGTATGCACATATGCAACCAATAATGTTTGTCTAAATAAAAAATTATACTTAAGAACAGCTCTACTTGTTATTGAGCACTTTTTATAAACACCTGAGTGTCAACGGATTTACATCTACAGAACTAATACAATACGTGTACTATATATATATATATATATATATATATATATATATATATATAAATAAACTATGTAAACACCTTTACATAGTCAATTTAGGTTCCAAGAAATTAACAAACAATAGAATAGTGTACGATCGTTTCAGAGACCATGTATTATTTTTATTTTTACTATCTGATCTCATCGTCAGCACCGGGCATAGACACCAAATTAAAGGCATATAGACAGCATCAACACCCTCATTTACACAGCAAATTAGAACGAGAGGGAGGAGTTGATATATATGCATTCCTCAAATTATAGCAGACACACTGAAACATAATTTAAGGATGTATATAAGGGTTCAAAGTTAAAGAAAGTCGATGTCATATTACATGTAGGGAGTAGCACACGTTACGAAACAGCGAAACATTTATCAACTCATACAAAACATAAAAGTTGATAAATATTGATCGATAACATCGACATGCCAGTGTAGCAGCTGTTTGTACATGTCTGTATAAATAAAAATAATTATATATATATATATGAGAGAGAGAGTATAAAAATATATCTGTGCCAAATAAATATATATATGATCTTACAATGAGAAAAAGGTTATAAGGGTACTGAAGTTTATTATCAGTGGTAGAGCAATTGGTAAAAAAAAAATTTAAGTAAGAAGCCCGGTTAAAACTCGCCTAACTTTGCCAGAAGTGGTGAAAAAAATTAAATCACAAGATTAACTAAAGGATAAAGAATATGGTAAAATTACCCACAGAAATAGTTAATATTGTGTCACTAAGTTGAAAAACTTGCAAATAAAAATTAAAGTTATACTTTTAATAAGCTTTTAGAAATTAAGTCCTGGCGTCCAATATATATATATATATATATATATATATATATATTAATCAAGTTATTTCTAAAATGAACCAATTTTTTTTCAAAAGTGCTCAGTACTAAGTAGAACTTTATAAATATTTATTATATAAACATTCGTGTGACTTACACACCTGCAGCCGTGTTTCAGCAAGATCACCTCATCGGAGCCAAAAATAATTATATGTATACGCGAATATGTATATGAAAGAGAATATTGCAATATTTAACAGGATTTGAAGAGAAGGAAAGACAGAATAATAGAAAGGAATCGAAAGTGGACGGATTGCTTACCTTCAACTACCAAATTCATGAGCTGAGATACGGAACCAACAGTGTTGGAAAATGTGCCCATGTACACACCGGCGTCACTGCGGTGCACATTTCGAATGATTACTCTGTAGCCTTCTATACGAATGCGAGACGAACTGAGTAGCGGTTTACCATCTTTGTTCCACGTGAGAACTGGTTCAGGTGATCCCGATGCATTGCAGAACAGTTCTATCGTTTCTCCTTGCCTGTGGTGCAATGATTGCGGGGAGCAAGTCACAATACGTGGAGGAACTGCAAAAAAGAAAAAAAAAAAGAATAATTAGACACAGTTACCTGGAAAGACAAAGAACTTTATAGACATAGAAAAAAAAAAAAGGACTACATAGTTTCAGCCACTAATGATCTTTGATCCGCAACATGAGTGGTCTCCAACTTTTTTACAATGTTTTAACATCACCATACGTTTTGCGTCCCCACCCAGTGATGGCTGAAGACATGCGTTGCAGAGAGAGAAATTATATAAGAATGATACGATGAATATCTAATTAAAGACAGGCTTAGATCTGATGACCTCAGAGGAAGATTAAATCTGGGCAGTATAGGGAGATGTGTGCAGAACATGAGACTCTGCTGGTATGACAACGCTGAAAGAATGGATAAGAGTTCTTGTGTTAGTAGCTGTAGAACAGTTGAGGTAGCAGGTTCAGTTCACAGGGGTAGGCCAAGGAAAACATGGGAGGAAGTGATAAAGATGGATTTGAGCGAAAAAGGGATTAATAAAGTCCTGGACAAATATAGGTCATTTTGGAAGTCAGTTTCTAAAAGCTGTCCAACACATGTAAAACGGTCGTTAAACCGATGATGATGATGATGATGATGATGATGATGATGATGGTGGTGGTGGTGATGATGGTAGTGATGATGATGGTGGTGGTGGTGATGATGATCGTGATGATGATGGTGGTGGTGATGACCCATAAATAAGACTAAATTCTTGATCTTAAACAGAACTTAAGATAAAGTATGTAAAAATATTATAACAAGAATAACTTAAATATAGTGATACTCACCCACCCCTCATCCAAAAAAAAAAAACTTCCACCCACCCAAGCCTGACTTGTCCACCACGTTTCAGTCATGAATCTCCAACAGTCTTTGTTTTCATGCCGCTCAATGATAAGCACACGTGGACACAATGTACAAAATTGCCAAAAATTCTGACACCCTCCACTCTTGGCACTGATTATGTGATGACCGTCTTCGGTTCAGAAAGAGTCTGTAAATACACACTCTTGTAGATATACCGCCGTGTTGTCTTTTTTATTATCGGTCCTTCAAGGTCGCAACAAAGAGAGAGAAAAAAAGAGAGAAAAAAAGAGAGAAAGAAAGAAAGAGAAAGAGGAAAAGAGAAAAAGAGAGGAAAAGAGAAAAAAAAGAAAAAAGTGAAAAAGAAGACGAAAAAGAGAAAGAGAGGAAGGAAAGAAAGAAAGAAAGAAAGAAAGAAAGGGAGAAAGAGGGGGAAAGAGCGAGCGAAATAGAGAGGGTTTTATATCCTGATGTTAAAACTAGAAAGCCAGATTCCAGATTAAAGATGCTGCATGTATAGTAAGTAAATCAGTGAATGGCTGTGTCTGCCGATGGATGCAAATGATGCCACATCAGTGAAAGATGAAAGGACGCAATGATCATGATAAGAACAACAATTGAGATGAGGGTTTAGATCTGACGAATGATGAAAGAGCAATCGGATCCTGTGATCAGAGGAGGTCAAATGAAAATGCTATATATTTCAATTGAGTTACGCATACATATGTATACGTGCAGCTAAATAATGCACAAGTGTGTGTGGGTGTGTATATATATATATATATATATATATATTAGAGGTGAAAGATGAGAATAAAGAATTGTAAAGATACAATATTTATTAAAACATCAAAAGTTCAGAGAAATTACCATCGGACCACCAGCATCTTACAAAAATATTTGGATTCCTAAACAATTTGAGTATTGTTTTCTTTTTCAAACATTCATTTCCAAATAACAGCTGCTTTTATTTTATTTTTGTCCTGACGTGTTTTTAGATATCATCCACCCTGACTTTACACTCTCACCTCAACATAAGACTCTTCACCTTTGGCCCTTATTTTGTTCTTTATTTCTATTTTGTTTTACTTTATATAAAATTTTCAAAGTTAAATGTTGCCGATAATATTTACAACTACATTATCGGCTTTCCCTATCCTCTGATGAGAAGAGTTTATCTTTGAAAATCCATGGATTAAGGATATGAGGCTCCTTGCTCTGAACTTTTGATGAATAAATATTGTATCTTTACAATTCTTTATTCTCATCTTTCACCTCTAAAATTAATTGCTCTATTCAATATATTGAGCTTTACATTATCACGATAGATTATTATTATTAAACGATAATTCAATTATCGTTATTCAATTCAATATTTAAATATTATATATATATATATTGTGTATTTAGGCAGCATTTTCTCATTATGCCAACATTGTTAAAAATAACAGAATTCGTCTGTTTAATAATACCTTTTTTTATTTTTTCAATTTTTCTGATGGTCAAAAAAGACCACCAGAAAAATAAAAAATTTTTTTAAAAAGGGATAATTAAACAAACGAATTCTGTTATTAAAATAAATAATTAAAAAAATAAATGTTCAATAGGTGTTACAAACGTTTTCGATTTCTTGTCGAATCATCCTCAGGTGTCAAAAGTAAATGAACAAAAAAGCTGGAGAAAGAGGAGAATTTTTTTTAAAAAGACGGCAGAGAACGTTTTTTCGCATTGTTCTAGGAAAGATGTTGACGATTTAAATCCAGCGACGCCGGAGTGGCATCACAGAATAAAATCGCATTACGTGAAGCTAATATATGTGTATATTTAATTTTTAACAATGTTTGCATGAGTATATATATATATATGTGTGTGTGTGTTTGTACTAGTGAGTCACCACTTATGAAGGCCCAACTACCACTCGAGTATAAGTGTTAATGAGTTTGCCACATAAACAGTGACGCAAACACATTGAAGATTGTAGACGATGATTGAAATTGAGTAGAATTTCATTATTTAAAAAGAATTTGTTAACATTGGTCTTGAAAACAACCATATTGTAGTCAGCTGGGAAGCAGCCCCATGGCATTGTGGTTCACAGACGGGTAATTCTGATAAAGAAACTCTGCTTATATGTGTACATAGATTAAGAACATATATATATATATATATATATATATATATATATAAGGATATGAAAATAAAGGTATAATGTATACCTTTAAATTTGAACCTATCTTGAAAGAATTGATGCTCGATATACGAGATAGAGCAATTATATAGACAAATAGAAGAAGAGAATAAAGATTGTGAATATACAAAATGTATTACGTCCTCAGTTGTTTAAAACAAATTTAAAAAAAGTTTATTTTTCCTTCCTTGATCCATGGTTTTTCAAAGAATTGATTCTTATCATCAAAGAAATAAGGTTCACAGTTAAAAGCATCACGAGGTGTCTATCTTTCTTGGATCTGATGCATTTTGAACCCATCGATGCATTTTTTTTTTATTCATCATACATACCCCCCCCCCCCCCCCACCAACTCCGGTCTCCACATCCACTGTCAGCCAAGTTTGGCTATGCCATATTTTGACCCAGACAAACTTCCCAACAAAAAATAAACATGTTGAAGCTAATAAGTCAAAGCCATCATCCCATTCACTTCACGTCCTTTGACTGAAACAGACTGCTGATGATAACGCCATATCCCAAATCATGATTTTCATTTTTTGCTTATTCGCATCTACAGCCATGCCCAAGTCTGGACACTTTCTGAGAAATCAAAATTAATATTCTGTATGATTTTTCTACATTGTTTTCTTCATCCTGAGGAAGTCTTTCAATAAAGACGAAATGTTGATGCATACATAAATAACAAAATACTTGTAAACTATTAATAGTTAATACATGGGTACCACTAAATATTTGAAGGATCTGGTTTCGATCTAGCTCGGCTTCTTGAATTAACTCCCTTAAATATTTAGTGTCATTCATTGTGAAATTTTAGTAAATACAGTAATGGAATTATTTTCTGGAAAATGTTTTGAGGATCCCCATCTTCGTGGACATTTTCAAATTTTCAAAATTCTTTTCTTCTTCCTATTGGGTACAACAATTGTCCTAACACTGGTCGTAACATTAGATTTAGGAAGGTTTTTCAGCATTTCTTATTTTCTTCTATTTAAAAAGATGAAAATCTACAATATGTTAAAACTTCAGCCACTGATCATTGTTTTGTTCATAAATATAAAATTTATTAAATGATATCAATATATTTTGTTAAAATTTTACAAAACATGTATGCACATATGTAACCAATAATGTTTGTCTAAATAAAAATTTATACTTAAGAACAGCCCCTCTTCATCACCTTTACAGAAAACTAAATCTAATTAAATATAACCCACACTATCGACCCTATACCTAGCAGCTGTGTTCCAAAACTCATAATGATCGGTTAATTAGTTTAGGAATGCATCCTATGCATACAAATATATAAACATATACATAACTTTATATAAATAGAAACGTTTATTTATTAGGTAAAATCGGATGCACACATGCACATGTATGTACATATAGATGCAGATGCATATATATATATATATATATATATATATATATATATATATACAATTAAGATCAAATAGAAAACTCTCTTTGACTAAACCACAAAAATCAATCATCCACTTGCAAACATCAGTCGCTCAATATTCGGTGGAAGAGAGCTAAATAAATAAATATATATATATAAACTGTTTCGATATATTTAAAATCCCGAAACAGTTTTCATGGTAAACAACTGACGATCCCTTATATATAAAAACATATATAAAAATATATTTATATTAGAGTATATTCTTGGAAGTTAACTAAAATAGTGATTGCAGTAGATTGATTGACTTACTAGACTTACTAGACTAAAATCTTTCAACGAAAAAAATTTTTTTTTTTTTCAGTTTTGAAGGTTAAAAGAACTTCCGAGACTATATATATATTACAGGTAAGGAGAAACTATATTTTAATACTTTAGAAAAACAAATCTGGAGGCAAAACAAAATCAAATATTTGTAAACTTTTTAAAATTAAAAAATAATTATTAAATAGGGAGGTGGTGTCTGATCAACACTGCTGGGATGCCATGATAAAGAAATACTGTTTTGTTTTTAAAATCCCGAAACAGTTTTCATGGTAAACAACTGACGATCCCTTATATATAAAAACATATATAAAAATATATTTATATTAGAGTATATTCTTGGAAGTAAACTAAAATAGTGATTGCAGTAGATTGATTGACTTACTAGACTAAAATCTTTCAACAAATTTTTTTTTTTTTTTTTTTTTTCAGTTTTGAAGGTTAAAAGAACTTCCGAGACTATATATATATATATATTACTATTTCATGTATCCACATAACATTTTATAAGGAGATATAATTTTTTATGTATCTATTTTCAGTATTTACTTCAACAGTGCTCGATACAATTAAATATATTTTCATAGATTACTATACATATGTATATATAAGTGAAATTTTGAGCTGAATTTTTCGACACTTGATTATTGGGAAAATGGTAGTTTGATCAGTACCATTGGAGAGCCATGCATATTATAACTGTCCTGTTTTTAAATCTCCGAAACAGTTACATGGTAAACAGCTGATGATCCCCGTGTTAATATTAGATGCTTACGTTAAGGTCTCCTGTTTTTGTTTCACTGTTAGATACTTAATCCCCCTTTTTATTTTATTTACTTACTATTATATATTTTTATTTATTTATGAATTTTCCAACGAATGTTAAGTCTGCACTATTTTGGATTTAGTTAATTTCTCTGGGAATTTAAACTGCATTTTCCTTTTTTTTTTTTGTCTTTTTGTTTAAAATAACTCAAAGCTACTTTAGACTATATATATGTGTGTGTGTGTATTTCTAGGCAGCATCTTCTCTTGCGGGCAAGTATTGTTGAATATAAGAGACAACTCATGTCTAGATATCCTTTGGTAGTCCGAATTAGGATCTTAGTTTCGGTGGGGAATTGGCTGATGAATTTGCCATAATTTGCATTTGTCTCCCAAGTACTTTCGGCCCATCTGGGTCCATCTTCGGGGGAATGAGGTTAATATGGTCTAGACCATGTGTAGTATTTATAGAAGGTTTTTGGCGGGAATTATGTACTAAGTACGAAACTATATTTGGAGCTATAAACATTTTAGAATATTATTACTGATATTAAAGTTAATTCTATTAATTAGTTTTTTTTTTGGTTTTTATATATAGGGCTTCTAATATATGGAGTTTTTGTTTGTTAGTACTAAATTCTAAGATTTTGGTATTTTCTACTAAGAATTTTCTGAATTCCAGTCGGGGGCAGAAATGGTCGTTAGTGTTGGGCTATGGCGCTAGTATCAGACAAATGCATCGTCAATCTTCTCGACAAAGTCGTGGTAGTCAAACCTATGTATATGTTTTTTTCTTGGTTGTCAGAGACACAGTCTTCCAAAGGATATTTAAACCCATAAACAAGATTTGTCTTATCCAAAACCCTAATCGAGGGGGAAGAATTATTTGTGATAATAAGGTTAGTGGTTTTTACTTTATTGTAGAAAAAAAATATATATATTATATACATACATATATATAATATATATATATATATATTATATACATATATATATATATTATATACATATTATATACATATATATTATATACATATATATTATATATACATATATATTATATACATATATATTATATATACATATATATTATATATACATATATATTATATATACATATATATTATATATATATTATATACATATATATATATATAATATATATATATATATTATATACATATTATATACATATATATATATATTATATACATATATATTATATATATATATACATATATATATACATATATATTATATATATATACATATATATATACATATATATTATATATATATACATATATATATACATATATATATATTATATACATATTATATACATATATATATATATATTATATACATATATATTATATATATATACATATATATTATATATATATACATATATATATACATATATATTATATATATATACATATATATATAATATATATATATATTATATACATATTATATACATATATATATATATTATATACATATATATTATATATATATACATATATATATACATATATATACATATATATATAATATATATATATATATTATATACATATTATATACATATTATATACATATATATATATATTATATACATATATATTATATATATATACATATATATTATATATATATATACATTATATATATATATATATACATTATATATATATACATATATATTATATATATATATATACATTATATACATATATATACATTATATACATATATATATATTATATACATATATATTATATATATATATATATTATATACATATATATTATATATATATATATATACACACACATACACATTGATATATATATATATATTTTTAAACTATCCTCAAACAAAAAGGCTGTCAAACAAAGGGCTGCCAAGTCCTTGCTTCAAAGTAGTTCGACCATCGGTCAATGAAAATAATAGCCCGAGAGGGAGTAATACCACCAACTAATCCGATTGTTTAGTCAGTTAGAGTAAACACTACTTAGATATAAAATCAATCGAAAACAATAAAATTATACATTTAGCCTGATGATTTCCTGTGGGAATAAAACATGGAAGTTTCTGTGTAGCTCATTTGCCACAGATATATTTTTATAATCTCTCTCTCTCATGTATATATATAATTATTTTTATTTATACAGACATGTACAAACAGCCACTACACTGGCATGTCGATGTTATCAATCAATATTTATTAGAAACTAAGATCTCATCAGGCGAAAAAAACGTCTGATCTTTTACTTTCGTTGTTTGTACATGTCTGTATTAATAAAAATAATTATATAAATAGCTCTATTTACAAGTGAGCACTTTTTATAAGCCCAGTTGAAATTCTGTGGATTTTTATCATGTGTATGCCTATTTTACCTGGATATATATATATATATATATATATATATATATATATAATACCATGCATATATATATAAGTTTAAATGCAATCATGTTTTCATGTTTTTCAACTTGTTTCTCATGATATAAATATATAGAAAAATATTTTTATAAATGTATAATGATGTATACCATATGTAGAACATGACTCGAGTTTAAAAAAAAAAACAACAAACCTAAAATGGATCATAATGATGAGAAGGGGGAGGGTTGGGGAGGAGGAGGAGGAGGAGGAGAGGGTGGAGGAGGAAGAGGGAAACTTGGAATCACTCAAATAGAAAACAACTGATGTTGGTTATAAAAAACTAAAGAAATCTTTCATGGATTTTGTAGGTCTGAAAATAGTTATAGAAAACATACGCCTGACAGAAATGCCCCTCCCCCACCCTTTTCTAAAGATAACTCAATGACTACATTCAGGAAAGCTTACCACTGAAACTGCTGACTCAGCTTCCTTTTTCTCTCGCTGGCAAACCTGTGTTTTCCCTAACCGTACACCTTCCTCCGGCTTTTGTAATTCTGTAAGAACTCTGAATGTGCAAGGAGAGTTCAAGGTCATACCTTCACAGGATGCATGGCGGATCAGGTGAAAGATTTGAGTAAGCATCTGTGTAGCGTTTGCAGCTGTCACCCGTCTTCCTGAGTAGATCTTTTAACAGGAAAGATCGGCATAGATTGACATTACATAATCATAACCTTATTATAATGGAACTTTGGTGTCTGTATAATTTGGATTATTCCGACTACTGTTCTCATCTTGGATGTTATTCATTCTCATAACGTTTTGGTCAATGTAACCTCCGCCCTTCTCCATATGCATCTTGTCGAACTCGGGAATCTTTCTGTCAAGCTAAGGAATCTGTACAGAATTTCGAATGGAACCCTTTATTTTGTCCATGGGGGTAACTTGCTCTCCTTCCGTCAGACAAGATCGGGTGCAAGTTTTAAATAATTGCGCAATTGTATTCTTAGTATCACCCACACTGACTCTTGAACCCTAACCCCCAGAAGATTGTCACTTAGAACTGATTATTACTTAGCGTTTTTATCGTCACAGATCCTTGTGGAGGTTACATCGGCTGAAACGTTTTAATAATAACATCCAGGGTGAGAACAGTAGTCTAAATAACGGAAATAATAAAAATTATCAATCCTCGTCTCAAAAAATTCCAAAACTTTGGTGCCCATCTTTAAATGAAACTGTATTATATTATCAAAGGTTTTTCCTGAATTTGAGACAAATGCTATCTAGGGAGGACCTCAATTCCCGGTCATAGCTGATTGAATGAGAACAATGGATTAAATAAAGGGGTCAGTTTGAAATTTCATATAGGTTCTTTAGCTCCAATTTACTTTCCTCCCCACGAGGGCAAAGTTAGACACAAGGTCGGTTTTTTAATGCGGAGAAAACCTAGCTCCCCCCAAAAACGGAACTCTGGATTGGAACAAAAATAAAAATTCCCTCACTCTAGAAGGATTTTCCTTCACTGACGGAGGACAAAAAAGATGAAATGTAGTATCAGAACAGATATTACACTTTGTTCCTACCCAAACTCTTGATTTCTACATAAAAATTCTCAAGTTCGTAAAGATACACCTGAAGAAGGTTGGAGGTTACAATTGGCTGAAATGTTGTGAAAATATCAACAATCAAGATCGTCGGCGTCATCGATCTTTTGATTATCGTGCAAGATTAGGGGCAATGTCCGCACCAGTGGACCCCTTTCCAGACAGATGACTAGCTGCACGCATGCCAGTCCTCACCGCAGATCTCCACATTTTTCAATCCTGACGGTCAGCGTTTAAGAGTCTCTACGGTCTCTCTCTGTCAGTTCCCTCCAAGACAACTTTCGCCGGTCACCTCACGCCTACCAGAGACTTGTAGGTTTAGTACACAGTTGATTGCACTGTTGGATCTATCCACATGGCCATACCAGCAGAGTCTTCTCTCCCTCAAGATGGGATCGAGGTCTGCAAGACCAAGTTTCCTGCGCAACTCACTTGTCTGCACGGTGGAAGTATCTTTTAGCTTGATGTTACAAATCCGTCTAACCATTGCTCTGTTATTGCATTGCAGACGCTGGAGGTCTGGCTTTGTCAGTGCCCAGGTTTCACTGGCATCGAGCATAGTGCTTCACACACAAGTGCTATACACTTGACTATGGGTCCTGAGCGACAGATGGTGTGATGATGTGAGAACTGGAAGCAGCTCCCTGAACAAGATGAGAATAGTTATACAATGAGGTTAGACACAAAAATACTTCAAACCTATCAAAAACTGCTGTGGTGAAATCTGTGTGAAAATAAGCCTATGAAAGTTTGAAGTTGAGAGAAGTTGTAATTTTGTTGAGTTAAAGTTTGTGCAGAATTCAAGTTCTGGTGAAGGAATGTCAGAAATATGAACTGGTACGAGATATCTAAAAGGTATGCAATGCAGAATGAGAGCCATTGACCCCCATAGATTAAATAATAGAAAATTCCTCTAGTGAAAGAGCTGACTTACCGACTGAACCAAAAATGGGCACAGGTGTTTAATATGTAAAATATTTTTGAAAAGCAAGAATTATAGAAAAGCATAGTAAATATTGGTGCTTGTTCAGTGCTTCAGCCTTACGGAAAAATTATTTATTCATGAAAACAATATTATGTACTTACTCAGTGGTATTTTATTGTTCAATGTTGAAAAAAGTAGGAAAAATTATCCACTAGAACTTTAATTACAAGTATTTTCCCATTTTACATATTATAGCATCTTGTTTCATTGCCCTTGCAAATTATCTGCCCTTGATTTGTGTCCAAGGAAACAAAATGGAGGCATACTCATCAAAGCGGTGAGTAAGTACATAATATTGTTTTCATAAATAAATAATTTGTTTTCATAAATAAATTATTTTTCCGTATGGCCGAAGCACTGAACAAGCACCTAAATATTTTAAAAGCCATACTTTTAATTGATAATCATGGATGGCACGGTGGCTAAGTGACTAACGATGCGGAGTGAGGACCTGGGTGTGCCAGGTTCGAATCCAGTTCGTTCCACAGAAACACTTTCATCAAAAACCCACACCTGACCTTGTGCCTAACCTCCTGGAGAGGATGTAAATAAAATACTTCTAATTGATAAGTTTATATCCGTTTTTTTTTTTTGTGGCAGATAATAGTTTTTTTTTCTTACATTGTTATTATTATTCAGTACTCACTGGGAGTTCTCACAAAGGTCATCATCAGTGATTGCTCCCTGATAATAACCGGTGGTGTTCCCTGGAGTAAAATGTGGTACTATTGTGGGGTCTCCGTTCGCACTGGACATCCATAGAATTGAAATATTTTTAAGCACGGCAGTAATTTAAAACAGATGAAGCATACAATTGTGGCATTTCAACATGTCCCACTAGTCTATATAATACTCCAAGCCACGTCATGTTTGTACGTACGTTATCACCTTTCACACACATTTAAAACAAAAATGTGATTGTCTGATTATCAAGGATGATGATTGGGGATTAATCTGATGTTGTTAAGGTAAAACATTCTGACTTTAACCATTTTAAAATGAATTGTTCCCAAATCAGATTATGTCGTCCTGTTGACTAATACAGTACAATTTTTAAAAAATTGACATTTTAAGAATATTTCACTGATAATTATTTTTACGGTAAGAATACAGAGAATATTGTTTTAAAAAAAAATCAAAATTTCTAGAGTTTTAATTAAATAAAGGAGAGCCATGTTCGTTTTATTGGTACTCTTTCTTGGCCTTCTTTTGGCTAAGATCAAAGTGTAGTATCTGTTCCGATGGATACTGCACCCCATAGACTGGTATTGTCTTGTCCTTCGGAACTTGATTTACGCCGGTCTATGGGATTGTCCTGTGCAGTTCTAGGAGGTCCACCCTACCAGGCTTTGCCTCCCCTCTTTGGGGAGGAGTAAGCTTATTGCTTACTGCCTGAGGTGCCCATACCGGGGAATGCCGACGGGGCTGCCCACGCAATTTTTAAACCCCACTTTCCCGACCCGACCTTGGGTCACATCTTACTTGTGGGAGTAAGATAAAAACTGGCCTTGTGCCTAACTCCTGGAGAGGAGTAAATCAATACTCTTATAGCTTTCCATGACTTTGTGTCGTCAACGTTCGGGCAGGTCTCGGAAGCGCCCGAGAGTTGACGAAACTATTAACCAATCAGGTTGCAGCAGGCATTAGACAATCAGGCTACAGCACGCTGCCGATTACTTTTGGAAGAAATTAATCGCGTTCAATGAAAAAAATTAAAAATGAATTTCCATAATCTCTGTCCGCTTGTTGAATTTCCCGAAGGACTAATTGAAATTTTGAAAAAAAATGCAAAAAAAAAAAAAAAAAACATTTAAAAAAAATTTAAAAACAAAAACATTTGCTTAACAAATTAAACAAAATCATCTTTTGAAACTTTCTGGTGCACAAACAAAGATTTTTTTTATTTAAAAATATTTGATTAACAATGTTTGTTTTTGACAACCCCCCCCCCCCCAAAAAAAAAACATCTAATTAATAACAGTTGTTTTGCTATGGTTTGTTCGTTCTTTATTTTTGTATATGTTTGATTTTCTTCGTCATAATTTATCGGCTGCCAGTCTTCAATTTAGCGTTTGGCAGTTATCGCCTCGTCAAGTCTCGGGCACTTCCGTAACCTGTCCGAACGTTGACGACGCAAAGAAACACCGTTTTATTTATTTACAGAATATTTAGCTGACAATTATTTTTTATGAAAGAAGAGTCATTTTTTTTCTTAATAGCGTTGACCTTGACAGACATACATTATTTCAAAAGGATTATTATTATCTATATCGCAATACGATAGCGTGTGTGTTCGTGTGTCACGCTTACATCAAAAGCTCTGCGCATGTGTGCCGCACCTAGATTTAGAAAAGCATTCAAGTCACCTAATCTTCGCAATATTTTCAAATATTTCCCTTTGGCACAACGGTTAGCGATGTAAGATTTTGACGTCGGTTTTTGACGTTGGCCCGACTGGTTTATAGTTCGATCTCAACTAACCTCTAAGATTTTTTTCTGCATCGAAGGGGGGGGGAGGTAGGGAGGGGACGACCGAGAAGACACATATTAATACGATAGCGTATGTGTTATTTTGTGCGTCACACTCACATCAAAAGCAACGACCTTCCGAATCTTTGTATGCTACTCATGAATTGGAGCCAAATTTAATTAAATCTAAAGCATTTACAAAGTAAGGTTTAGTCGTCGAAATATTACTTTCACTAGAAATATTGTATATACAGAAGTGTTGTAATTTGTTTCATGTATTGTTTATTTTTTTAAATAAATATAAAAGTAACATCTTATCATATTTTATTCAAACAAGCATAGGTTAGGAACAAGATAATTAGTATTGAAAACATCATTTCGTGTAATTTACACGGGTCCCGCTAGTCATTATTAACAGTAAATTGTACAGATTGATGTAGAAAACACCATGGAATTTCCACGGGGTTCACCTAGTCCTCTATTATTCCCAGAAGTATGCTCACTTGCATTTTGCATACGGTTATACAAGCAATAATGTAAACATCTACCATTCCCCCCCCCCATTCTCTGGAAAAAGGAAAAGAGAAGAAAGTTCCCTTATTTTCGGTAATCTTATCCAAACCGGAAAAGTAGATTACAAGAATAAAAGAAAAAAAACAAAACATACACGATCTTAGGTAAGGGAAGAAAAAATTCTTGCAATAATTACTAAAACCCTTATCAAATATCTGTGCGCTTGCCCCACGACCACATGGATACAAGGTGGGAGGGTTAATTCGATGAAATATCAGTCACCTGATGCAGGACTTCGGTCTCTTCAGGTCGTTGCTGATAGAATTTCCAGGCCCAAATAGCAGCAAAGAATACAAGAGCATGCAAATGAGCATTAATTGCATTAGCGCCATGGTTGGCGGTACCGATTCTGATGATATAAGACACTAATAGAATAAGCAACAAACAGAAGACTGAGAATTTAAGAGATATCTGCGTTTGGCAGCTCGTGAGTTCCGTGACTATGGACTGGAAGAAGAGAAATAATGGAAAATGCATTTATAGCTATAAACTGCACAAATAACTTGGCTTCAATGCCTTGCGTTTAGCATCACCGCGAGCGGACTTGTTGGAAAAGGTTTCTCGTCTTTTGTCTAATATAATTATTCATGCTGTGCATCCTTATTGCATATATAGTTTTTGCAACAAGTTCAGGGATAAGTATTAAAACATATCAAAGAATAGGTTAGTCTAGAAGTATTTAGATTTATCTTTGAATATACAGTTAAGTAAAAATAGTGTAGGCAACATTTTAGCATAACCTATATATATATATATATATATATATATATATATATATATATATATTAGATAAGTGATGAGAATAAAATTAGATAAAATGCAATATTTATTGAATCATCAATTGTTCAAACAAGGGTTATATAAAAAAATTTTTCCTTTCCTTAATCCATGGATTTTCAAAGATATGCTCTTATCATCAGAGAAAATTCGACAGATAAGTCAGTAAAATTTACTGTAACACAAATATTTAAAAATATAAAAGACATGAAAATACAAACAATTTAACAAGTTTAAAATATGCAAATCCATTCAGGACTTAAACTCCTATATTTTTGGTGATTCATTTCTCCTATATTTTTGCTGATTCATTTCACAGCCAACAAACTCTCACTTGGATTTGAATACCTAAATCTCCCAGAATGGAACTTTTTCACAAATTACCTTCAATACATCACCCTACACCTGCTTTGCATCACAGTAAATACTACTGAGTTATCGATCGAGTTTCCTCTGATGAGAAGAGCATATCTTTGAAAATCCATGGATTAAGGTAACGAAAAAGGTTTAATCATTTTCTAAATGCAAAAATAAAGCTAAACATTTAGAATATTAGAATAAAGTGTTAAATTCAAAATGATACCATTTTATAATTTTATAGTAGTTTTGGAATAAACCTTTTTTTACACATGTTTCTTGAAGAGTTGAAGGTAAAAACATTTAATCCAGTTTGTTTACTCTGCAAACCTACAATTGCTTAAGGAGTAGATAGGTTCTGCCTATCGCTGGCCCTTGCACTCCTTCACAGAGGTACCAGCGCTGGGACGTCTCAAAAACACCCAGTGCCTAACCTTGTTTCCTTACTAGGACAATGAACGCCGTTCTCTTTCTCTCTATTTGGGCAACTTGGGGAGAGTTTTTTCATCACTAAGTCTTACATGACCAGTCTGGGTCTCTCTTGTTCCGACAGGTTGAGGGTCCCGAGGCCACAACCCCCATGGACCAGGTCGTGACTAATGGACTGGTTGTGTGAGCTTATTGGCACCAAACAAGGACCTACCTTGGCCAATCCACTCTATATCCCCCCAACCATCTCCCCTTTTCTTTCTTCTCAGTAGCCCCTTACGTCGACAGTGGCGGCCTGCCTTGTTTGGGGTGAACTACGTTAAAAAAAACAAAAAACAAAAAAAACAATCTCGTCGTTATCAGAAAAACGAACAAAAGACAGAGCGAAGGAAGACCAAAGAAAAAAAATCAGAAAATATGGAGAAAAATCGGTACATGCATGAGCAAAAATTCAAAATGTTTTTCTTTTTTTTTTTTTTACTAAGGTGTAACCATTTATCAAGGCCCAAAGGCAACTCGAGGATAATGGTAAACGCGTGACAGGTGGACGGTGAGAGAACACCGTGATGACTGGTAATGATGGTGGAAATTGGGCAGAATTTGATTATTTAAGAGGACGGATCAACAAGCAATTTGTTTACATTGGTCTTGAAAACGACCATGTTGTAGTCAGCTGGGAAGCAGCCCCATGGTATTGTGTAAAAATGTTATACATAAGACGCTAAATGCCGAAACATATGTCCAGTAAAAAGTAGTCGAAACCAGTCGAGAGAAAAAAAATATTCACAACACAATGTTCGAATATATGCCCCCCCCCCCCAAAAAAAAATTGTCAAGTTAATAGTACAGAAAATCAAAAAAAAAAAAAACTTTGGAAAACCGACTAATGCCTTCCATTCCAGGCATAGAGATGAAAAAAATTCTGTTCAATGGGGACAATCATAATTACGGAAAATGACAGAGTTAAATAATGTAAACATAAATTGAAAGTGAAATATACTTAATTTAGTAATTAAAGTAATAATATGCTTGCTTATGTCATTTGGTTGTACGTTATCACCTTCTACATGTCATAAGTTTTGTCTGTTCATTGGTCTGTCACGCTGAAGGTCTGATGATGCATTTTGTAGATGCATCTATGTATCTTTATAAGAAGCTCTGTTTGTTGGTCTGTCACACTTGAACTTTGAAACAGCATTTTTACATCCACCCATGTATCTAGATCAAATGATCCATTGGTCTGTCATGCACTAAGTGTGAAGCAACATCTTTTTAGGGGCATTAACGAATCATTATTGGATGCTGTGTCCCAGTTTGTGGATCTATCAAGCTAAAGTATGAAGTAGTATGTTTTTAATATGTCCAAATTAGAAGAACTGTTTTTTTAGATGTATCTCGATTAGAAGTTCTCTCCATCGATCAGTCTGACATGCTGAAGTGTGATCCATTAAAAACATGAAAATTAAACAAGTGATAAATGAAAGAACCATTAAAAAGATTGAAAATCTAACAGGTAAGCAAGAAAAGAACCATTAAAAAGAGTGAAAATCTAACAGGTAAGCAAGAAAAGAACCATTAAAAAGATTGAAAATCTAACAGGTAAGCAAGAAAAGAACCATTAAAAAGAGTGAAAATCTTACAGGTAAGCAATAAAAGAACCATTAAAAAGATTGAACATCTAACAGGTAAGCAAGAAAAGAACCATTAAAAAGATTGAACATCTAACAGGTAAGCAAGAAAAGAACCATTAAAAAGATTGAAAATCTAACAGGTAAGCAAGAAAAGAACCATTAAAAAGATTGAACATCTAACAGGTAAGCAAAAAAAGAACCATTAAAAAGATTGAACATCTAACAGGTAAGCAATAAAAGAACCATTAAAAAGATTGAAAATCTAACAGGTAAGCAATGAAAAAACCATTAAAAAAAGTGAAAATATAAGAAGTAAGAAATAAAGGAACCATTAAAAAAAGTGAAAATAGAGACTTGTGCAATGATTAAATGAAAGATTAAAACTAAATTTTGAAAAGAATGAAAATATGATTAAGGAGGCTTTGGCAGCACAATGTGCAATAGAATTTCACATGACAGCGAACAAATTTTTTAAACATCTAAACATTCTTTCGACAAGAGATTCAGCTGTGATAGTTTATATTCTTAAAAGAAAAAAATAAGAAAATATTTGTAATATTTTAAACTTACACCTGTTTATCTTGCGATCAGTTGTATATGTACAATACATGCAAAAGAAACACCGACATATATTCAATTTTTTTTTTATTATACTAAGGTACATAAGAAACATGTTAACATTTTCAAACAGAGATAAGCTTATAGGTCTGCATTTTCTGACACTTAAGTTTCTTTTTATGAAAATCCGATTGAACTTCACAAATACATACATATATACATATATATATATGTACATATATATATATAAATATATATATATATATATATATATATATATTCTTTGAAAACTCATTAGTTAAAAACGCAGTATCACTCTTTGTTTTTGAACTTTAATAACATCTGATTAATTTCTCATTTTATTATGTCATTCAATCCATTAATATTATTGCTCTATAAACTACATTGAGCTTTGTTTTTATCTTGATAGTCTACTGGCTAAAGATATTATTTATATCTTTAAACTATCATCTTACTCTCTCTCTCTCTCTCTCTATATATATATATATATATATATAAATTTTTACGTACATAAAGTATTTATGTACGTAAAAATAAACTAACAAATATATATATATATATAATAAAAATAATGGCACGTCTAATTAAGGGCGACTTAATGCAATATTCTACATACTCTTTACTGCTTAGGTAGTGGAAAGATTAAAAAAATACGCTATTACTATTGCCAGGAATAACAATAACAAAATTTGTAACTTTATATATATATATATATATATATATATATATATATTGTGTGTATTTAGGCAGCATTTTCTCATTTATACAAACATTATTAAAAATAACAGAATTCGTCTGTTTAATTATACCTTTTTTATTTTTTCAATTTTTCTGATGGTCTTTTTTTTATTAAAATAAAAAAAAACGTTCTATACGCGTTTCTCTGCCACCTTTTTTAAAATTCTCTTCTTTCTCCAGCTTTTTTGTTGATTTGCCTTTGACAACTGAGGATGATTCGACGAAGAATCGAAAACGTTTTTGAAACATGTGGGACCTATGGAACATTTATTAATTTTTTTGATTTTAATACAAAAAAAAAACATCAGAAAAATTGAAAAAAATAGAAAAAGGTATAATTAAACAGACGAATTCTGTTATTTTTAACAATGTTTGCATATATATATATATATATATATATATATATATATATATATATATATTCACCAACTGGACAGACCCTATTTTTTTTTTTTTTTTTTTTTTTTTTTACATGCACTCTCCATTACTTAATATTTTTTTAAATTTTGAATTTTGGCTTTTCCACTGCCAACTTATCCATCTATGTAATTCCTCTGATAAGATTTTAATTTTTGAAAAGCCTTGGCTTAAGGAAAGAAAAATAAACATGTTTTTACCGAGTACACCTTGAATTTAACAATCGAAGTTGAAATAGATTTGTCATTCGTACATATTTATCCCTCTTCTTTCATCTATCTTTATACCATCATTTTTTAAATAAATATTCATTATTATTACCTATAGACATCGATGTTTCATGCTTACGCAATCTTCGGTGTAGGAGATGCTAATTTTTGCTAATTATATAGGCAACAAGTCATTATTTATGCAAGTTTGGTTAAATGTTCTTGATGCGGCGAGCAAGCATTCGGGTTTCCGGTGGTAGTTGGTATGATATGGCTCCGAGGGTTCTCATTTCAAAACTGTCGAGAAAATTATAAAAATCACAACAAAAAGTCTCTAAAAACAAAATACTCCTAATAACGATCATGGCGATCGAAAGCGCTAAAGATGGCTGAATTTAACACCCATGGAGTCATATTATACCAACTACCGCTGGAGACCCGAAAGCTTGCCCCCCCCCCCCCATTCGCAATTCAGACAACTGTTAGTCAATAACACGAAAATTCTACACCACAAATCTAATGTAAAAAAGCCGGAAAATCTCAGAGACCTTGTACATAAAAACCAAAATTCCCACAATAAACAACATTAATTATGAATCCAGTAAAAATATTTTAAAGTGCCTAGGCTAAAAAAAACAAAAAAAAAAAAACTCTACGTTTAACCCTTTTGAAATATCGTAAATTCTAAATTTTAAATATTGTCAAAAATTTTAAATATTGTACATTTTAATCAACTACGCACCTAACATGGGATCTCATTATTTCAAAACGTTGTAAATTTACCGCACAGCTCGAACTTAGCAGTGATGAATATGCAAGTTCGACCCTCCGCCTGAAAATGAAGTCAATCGAAAGTACGCGCAAACAAAGATGGGGCAAAACAACTACAGAGCCTACATCTGACAATTGGACAAGAATACAAGAAGGAATATCCGAAGAATCGAGAAGATCCAAAAAAGATTGATAATACAAAAAAATTCCATGATATACAACAACGTATGTCTAAATGAAAACATGCTGACTAAATACACACAATATTATATATATATATATATATATATATATATATATATATATATATATATATATATATTTATGCAAACATTGTTAAAAATAATAGAATTCGTCTGTTTAATTATACCTTTTTTTATTTTTTCAATTTTTGGTCCCCCAATTTATAAAATCGGATTTTTCTCCGCAACCATCCATTGAATTTCTCTGAAATTTTGCATACAGTTGTAACTTTTGTCAGGTTAGAAAGTGGCATTCTCTGATTTTTGAAAAAAAAATCTGGTTAGCCCCCCAGGGGGTCAAAAGCCCCCAAAATGGCAAAAATTACCCTTTTCTCCCATAACGTTTGGTCCATCCATTCAATTTTTCTGAAACTTGGCCAAAATGTAGAGGCAATTGTTCTGGATATAAAATGAGCATCCTTGACCTCAGAAAAATTCTGGTTGGTTCGCGCCCATAGGGGGTCAAAGGGGAGTCCAAAATGACCCAAATTGCCCAAATTTATTGCATTTTACACTCGCCACATCGAGTCACATACAGAGGGGGACCACGCACATGCGGCTTGTTCTGATGGTCTTTTCTGTATTAAAATCTTAATAAATGTTCCATAGGTTTCACGAACGTTTTTGATTCTTCGTCAAATCATCCTCAGGTGTCAAAATTGTGTGTGTGTGTGTGTGTGTTTTGTTTTTTTTCTCCAATAACGTCCGGGGATGTCCTCAGAGTCAGGAAGATACTTTATCTGTCCTAACTTTTCTATGGGCATGATAGAACCTGCTAGTGCTCATATCCTCTCCAGGCCAAATACAGCACCGGTTGTTCCTAATGGTCACTCATTTAGTACTGGCCAGGCTCAACGTTGCTTAACTTCGGTGATCTAATAGGAACCGATGTGTCAATGTGATATATATATATATATATAAGGCAACAGGGTAACTTCTTATACATTATAGAGAGTTCCTGATTGTAAAAAGAAATGGGTAAATCAATGCCAACAACAGAATTGCACCGGTCAAAGGTCATACGAAGCTGGTTAATGTGAATTTACCTTTAACAATGGACAGATCTGTAAAAGACAGCTATTTATTCATAAGTAACTGTATCCACACGACGTTGCCCGGGAGTCTTTTTACTTTCAGTTTTGTTTCACTCATTGGCTCCCCTCCGCTCCCCATTTTTCTCTCTCCTCTTAATTTCTTGTACGAAAATAGTTACATTTTTGGACAGATAATTCAATAAAGTCATTAAAAAATCGATAATTCAATAATGTCATTAAAAAATCGGGTACTGATATCGATCCTGACCCAGTTTTCGTGAGGTTCGACTCGGAAGCGTTCAGCTGTCCTATGCAAACGCCCGAGTGTTGACGAGCCGAATGGTACCAGACCGCAATTTTAATATGGTGCTGCGTCCTGTGATTGTAAGTTATATTTTCAAGAAATTTTCTAAAAGAAACAACAAAAAGAATAAAACAAGCAAAACATAGCGAAGTTACTGTTATCAAATAATTTTTTTTTTTTTTGATACGTTGCTGCGTCCTATAATTTTTTAGTTATAGTTGCAAGAAATTTTTTAAACAACAAAACAAATAAAACAAGCAAAACAGAGCGAAAATACTGTTATCAAATAAATATTTTTAACCCTAACCCTAAACCCTTGTCAACTCTCGGGCGTTTGCGTAGGACAACCGAACGTTTCCGAGTCGAACCTCACGAAAACTGGGTCAGGGTCGATATCAGTACCAAAAATCGGTTTTGAAATAAAATCGATAGGATGCCTTACGAAATGTGGAAATTTAAATTCTATAAATACTTTCAATTTTTTTTATACATCCAGATCCTCTTAACTGTCTTACTTTTTTTCTATCTTTCCTCAGTCTTCTTTTTTGATGTCGCATGTTTTACCACATGATGGATTATGTCCCCTTGATTTTCATCTTTGACTTTTCGAAGCAGAACTAATTTTGTTATTTATTTAGTTTTATCTTCTTTTAAATTTTTAATCTCTATTATTTATTCATCTTTATTTTAGCAAATAATTAAATGAAGATATAAACTGAATAATCTAATATATAAAGCAAAGTTAGTCTATCGTTTCTTTGTCACCGATAGCTTACATCCTACTACATCAATGTTTGATTCTGGTTCGTCAATTTTCTGTGCAACGTTGGCACATATTTATAGCAAAAAAAAAAAGAAAAAAAGTTAATTTGATTTGTTTCAGAAATTATTTGTCCCACCGGAATAAATTTAAAAAGAACACCATCTTAAAAAAGAGGACACTAACTCTGTATTGATGTATAGAGTAGAGTTACTTTCTTTTTTGTTTAAGATGGTGTCTTTTTAGAATTCATTCCGGTGAGGGGAAGTAACAATGCTGTATTCATCAATTTAGAGTTACTTACTTTTGTTCAGTCAACTTTTTAAAAAAAAAGGGGGAAATAACTCTGTATTGACGAATACAGAGTTGCTTCCTACTTTTCACTTTTTTTTTTTTTAAAGAGGGTAAAAAATCTTTTTATTTACATTTCAGTTACTTAAATTATTAATGAAAGTAAAAATAATCCCGGGCAACGTCGAGTTGGGGCAGCTAGTATTAAATGAAACAATAATGTGTTTTTGACCAAACAAAGAGAAATAACTCTGTATTGACGAATACAGAGTTGCTTCCTACTTTTCACTTTTTTTTTTTTAAAGAGGGTAAAAAATCTTTTTATTTACATTTCAGTTACTTAAATTATTAATGAAAGTAAAAATAATCCCGAGCAACGTCGAGTTGGGGCAGCTAGTATTAAATGAAACAATAATGTGTTTTTGACCAAACAAAGGGAAATAACTCTGTATTGATTAATACAACATTGTTACTTCTGCTCACCGGAATAAATTTCAAAAGCACAAAAAGAGTGGTAACATAATGTTATTAATTGTCTTTCTTTTTCGCCCTTGATTTATTTACCTCCTCTCCCGGAGGTTAGGCACAAGGCCAGTTTTATCTTACTCTCACAAGGTAAGATGTGACCCATGGTCAGGTCGGGAAAGTGGGGCTTGAAAAGCTAGCGCCTGAGAAGGTGAGCACTCTGGCCATTAAAATTTGCCTGGGCAGCCCCGTCGGCATTCCCCGGTAGGGACACCTCAGGCAGTAAGCAATAAACTTACTCCTCCCCAAAGAGGGGAGGCAAAGCCTGGGAGGGTGGACCTCATAGAACTGCACAGGACAAACCCACAGACCGGCGTAAATCAAGCCCCTAAGGCCAAGACAATACCAGTCTATGGGGTGCAGTATCCATCGGAACAGATACTACACTTTCTTCCTTTGGCCTACCATATCCTCAATGGCCATTAAAATTTCCCTCAGGATCTACTATTTCATTTCTGCACCAGAAAGACGTTTGCGCGCGTATTATCACTAACTATTTCACTGCCAATTTCGACTGAACCGGAGGAGGGACGCTTTCTCTATCAGGATCTCTGGACCATGGAATAGATTTCCAGGAGATATAATAAATGCATCAACGACGCAGCAATTCAAGGCAAGATTGGACAGATGCTAGGCCACTGTATCCTCTTCTGCATAAATTCCTGCTCCCCTTTTCCTATGCCGCAACTGAAGCCAGCTTGTTTTATTTTTTGCCAAATTTATTCAATTGAATTGGATTGGATTTACGGCAAAACATGTTATTCAGATTTTACATCATGTTCCCACTCTTGCTAAATTCCAAATGTAGGCAAAATTCGGTTGCAATTTAATTTGATCAATTTATTATTCAAATCCCCGCAACACATTGTTCGGTATTCAATAGTTGAGATCAATATGAAAAGATAAATTCCTATCGGATTTCATTTTGTGGTTTATCTTTAGAAAAGACTTGGAACTCTTAGTTTTTGATTACGCAAGATTTTCAATAAATGGTTTATTTGCTGAAAGCTTTGTCTACTCTTTCAGGAATTGTCTATCTATATATATATTGTATATACACAGCGTATCTGAAAAAGGTTGTAGTTCTAAGACAAATACATTCATATATACAAATATATTCTTATAAGTCACGATCCATAGCGTATACGCGAGGGGGCAGATTTGTACATAGACAAAAATGATTCTTAGAAAACGCTTATAGTGTATTCTTACTGAAAAATATTTTTGAGAATAAGAATAAATATATTGTTTTGTAATTTTAATTATTAAAGTCTCCTTCAATTTCGATAATGGTTCTCATGTGAGGTAAGAATCATTTACATCGAGTGGCATGCAGAGGAGGCGGACGACGGGGCAGTAGCCTCATGAATCAAAATTGTGAGGGGTAAGGCCATCCAATCATCTTCAAACTATTTTTATATTTTTCAATACTAGGACTTATACTTGAGTCTTTGGGACATACAATCAAGAAGTTGATCCCGGATATCACCAGACTTCTGTGCATCACTGCCTACATCCTAGAATAAAATGGTCCTTGTTCATATTGGACATTACCGTATAGACCGGTGTCGTCTTGTCCTTCGGGGCTTGATTCCGCCGGTCTGTGGGATTGTCCTTTGCAGTTCTAGGAGGTCCACCCTCCCAGGCTTTGCCTCCCCGCTTACTGCCTGAGGCGCCCCTACCGGGGAATACCGATGGGGCTGTCCAGGCAATTTTTAATGGTCAGAGTGCTCACCTTCTCGGGCTCTGGCTTTTCAAGCCCCACTTTCCCGACCCGACCTTGGGTCACATCTTACCTTGTGGGAGTAAGATAAAAATGGCCTTGTGCCTAACCTTCTGAAGAGGAGGTAAATAATACTCTAACTATGGAGACTTTTAGCGATCATTTAGTGTTACGAGGGTGCTTATTAATGTTTTCTCAACAATGCTCCATACATAGTAGTTCTGGGAGCTAAGAAACCAAATGTCAGTGTGATTATGAAAATGATGATAGATTTTTTTAATGTTTAGAAGTACATTATCTCTGATTAAGCGGTTTTATTTTTACTTTTTAAAAATAAAATGACCTTTACATTACAGTGTGTCCATTGTCTCTTAAGACTGAATGGAGGTCAAGATGTGTATACGCTCTCATTGATCTTTTAAGGTTACCACCAACGGTGTGCTGCACCTGCTGAATAAATTACGGCGTTCGAATGGAATCAGTGTGTCTATAATGTCTCTTACGTTTGGATAATGGTGATATCTATCCACTTTATGGATAGGGAAAAGTTTATCTAAGCAGGGATAAAAGATAAGTAACATCCCACATTATAATGCAAATACGTGTAATTGTTTATCCGATAGTCGAAATAGATAGTCAAATTGCAAATTTTTTAAATGAAAGATCAAGTGACTTTTAAAAACGGTTCTCTTCCTAAATTGCTATATTCAGCCTTTAAATGTGTGCCTCTTTATTTGTTACGTAATTGATAATTCTGAAATATAGAAAATATAAAGTCAAATAATATTTCTGCTATTGTAAAAATAACGTATGTCCTCAAATACTTTACGCACTTTGTTTCAAGTGGTAATTCATGTCTTTTTGTTCAAAAACTCCTTCTAGAACTTTCTAAATAGAACCCTCAACCATATATATTCTCTGACTACATTATCCAGGGTATTTGGATAACTATTTTCATTTTAATCAGAGGAGGGGCTCACTTTAATATCATGTGGTCTCCGTTCCACTATCTAAAAGATTTAGTGTGCAAACTACCAAGCAAGTAAGAATATCATAGTCTTATTATTATATAGGGTGCTTTTGTATTATTGTGTACAGATGAAATTTGCATCTTCAATTTAGAAGAGTGAGTTGAAAGGGGAGATAATTCAAACAGAAGACAATAGAAACCAACTAATGAATTATCTATAATGTAGCGATATTGGATGTTGGCGTGTAAAAATAATGTTAAAAACGGTATTTTTCACATAAGGATAGAGTAAGGAAAAATGGAAAATTCCATTAAAAGTTAAAAGATTAGAATTAGGGTACATGTCAGTATGTTGAGTCAATGACAGGAGGTAGTCAGAGACAATTAGTGGATAAGCTGGGAAAATCTTTCTCTTTTTTCATGAATCATGAGAGAGAGATAAAGAGAGATGTGCCTTCCCCCTATGGAAGATGGGTTGGGGGTATTATATATGTATACTGGAAAATAAAAATATAAACTCTGAAAGCATTTTTAAATGCTAAATGATCGTGTGCTGATGTGCAATTTTTATAACCACTTTTATTAAAAAGCGGACGACAACAACGAGAGAGAAAAGGAGAGAGAACAAACTGCTGCTATGTGTTATCTGCACAACCAGACTCCAGCTGTGCACATGATGAGTCACCATTTCCATAATCTGTTGGGATCGAAGTATTGATCCACTGCAATGCTACAATAATAGCTACCGTCTTTCAGCAGAAAAGTCTTGACCATTGTTCAACTTTGGAGATCCTACAAGAACCGACGTTTCAAACAGATTTGCCAATCACTTTTTAATAATAATATTACAGATATAGATACGAATTATGTCGTCCAACAATTACACCATTTTTCAACGGACATTTTTTTTTCTCTGTTTTCTTTTCTCTGAATGCATTTTATTTAAAACATTTCAATAACAATATTCCTGACATTCTCGAATCAAGTAAATATGAATGAATTTTAATAAGTGCACGAGTTCAAAATCAAAGAAATGATATTGTTATTCACGTTTACTGTAGATTTGCCAATGAAGTTTATTGTCTACATATATTCTTTGATGCTGGTTTGAACTGCGAAGAATACAATACAACCCAAATGTAACTTCAATTAAATCCTTTCTTTTCTATTTTATACTTTGTTATGAAAATGTATTATTTTCTTTCGGCCATATTGAGTTGAAAAAAGACTTTTACTTTGAAAAGTCTTTTTAATGTTTATTTGTAAAATCATGGTTTTTCAGATAGAAATAAACAAATTTTCGGATCCCTCTTATTTTTTTTTTACCTTGAACAAGGAATTTATAAAATTAAAAAAAAAACTTTTACGTTTTGAAAAACGTAAAAGAAGTACAATCTAGGAAGGCACCATTTTTGGGTACTTTGTTACATTAGGACCCGCACTAACTTTAACCATGACCCTAACCCTAACTCTAACCTTGAACAAGGAATTTATAAAATTAAAACATCTTTTACGTTTTAAAAGTCACAAGAACTACAATCTAAGAAGGCACCATTTTTGGGTACTTTGTTACATTAGGACCCGCGCTAACTTTAACCATGACCCTAACCCTAACCTTGAACAAGGAATTTATAAAATTAAAACATCTTTTACGTTTTAAAAGTCACAAGAACTACAATCTAAGAAGGCACCATTTTTGGGTACTTTGTTACATTAGGACCCGCGCTAACTTTAACCATGACCCTAACTCTAACCTTGAACAAGGAATTTATAAAATTAAAACATCTTTTACGTTTTAAAAGTCACAGGAAATACAATCTAAGAAGGCACCATTTTTGGGTACTTTGTTACATTAGGACCCGCACTAACTTTAACCATGACCCTAACCCTAACTCTAACCTTGAACAAGGAATTTATAAAATTTTAAAAAACCCACAAGAAATACAATCTAAGAAGGCACCATGTTTGTCTTGATATGTAAGCATTTTGTAGAGTGGTGAGCTGGTGTGAGTTTAATGTCGAGATTGGAGATAGCCATTTTATTGAGTCGGCCATGTCTGTATTTATGTGACTTGAAATAAAGAGGAAATGGTCCCCAACGTCTTCTCTACAATAAAATCAACGTTATTTAACAGGAACATAGGAATGCAGAAATGTAAGGCAAGTTGGTTTGGCAGGCAGGTATAAATCGTAGAAATGCAATTGAATCCGGCTCTTTTAACTCACCTCCTGCTAAAGTCCTGGTGAGAGGCAAGCGAGTGATATCATGTCTGCTCTCATTGGTGTCTCGTCTGGAATTGAATTATGGGCGGAAATGAAAAGGGGTAAAAGTTGCACGCATGTGCAGAAGAGTTTGAATTGCTGATGTAGTTCTATGCGAGTTTTAACATGCCTGTTTTAGCCAACCGAATCACAACTAATCATTATGCAAGATATTGCATGTACACACAGAAGAAATAGATCTCAGTTAGGGTTAGATTTGCATTATTCAGACTACTAGTCTCATCTTGGTTGTTATTTTCAGAATGTTTCAGACAATGTAACCTCTGACCTTTTTCAGACGGATCTTTTTAAACTTATTCATATCGAACTCCGGAACCGACACAGAATTTTGAACTGAACCCTTCATTTAATCCACGGGGTAGACTATTCTTGTTCTATCAGCCTCAACTGAAGTTTTAATTAATTATTAAGTTATTCTTAGTTATTACCGCCTGTAGTAAGGATTGAACCTTGAGGATACTTCGAGCGTACATTTTTTTTCTTTTTTGAACACCCCCAAACAAGGCAGGCCGCCACTGTAGATGTAAGAGGGTACTGAGAATTAGGGTGTAGGTTTTGGGTGTCACCCCAAGTTTTGAGCAGTGTAGCGAGATGTCTGTTTACATTAGTTTTATACCTCTGCATGTCGGTACTGTCGGGGAAACAGGGAGCAGGGAAGGAGTTCCAGAGGCCAGCAGCACGAGGAAAGAAGCTATTGGAGTAGAAGGCTCTCCGGCATCTGGGAACCTCCACAGTGAATGGATGGGATTTAGCTGATTGTCGAGTTGGTCTAGTAAATTTACGTCGAGGGGGCACTAGAGTAGCCAGTTCATCAGAGCACAATCCAGTTCAATAAAATTCGAGGACACTTTGGTGATCGTCTCATCAGTAGGTGTGATCTGAATAGAACCATAACCTACCATATTTTTATCTGTATCAAAGATAATTTCTATCAAAACAATCCCCAAACTATTCCTAAACTAAAAGGTAAGGGTCATCACGGCAAATATCAGGGTCGTGCCAAGAGAGGGGTTAGGGTTATTGTTATTGGCAACTTTGTCCATCGTATCCAAGTGTGCTTATCATTGAAGAAGATGGGGAGGGGGTGGAAGCCATTTTCATCTAAAATATATTTTATTTAACTTAATCATGAAGAGCCATTTTCTTTAAGCATTTCTTCTGGCTATCTTCAGACATGAATTACGCAGATGACCTTCCCTTGTCAAACGCGATTGATGAGGCTAATAAACTTCTCCGTCTCATCCAAGAAGCGGCCAGTGAGATTGGCGTCTACATTAATGCTGGCAAAACAGAATTTATCAGCTCCAACCGAGAAGGAGAAATTAAGCTGAACATGGAAACAGCATCAAGTGCGTCCAGAATTTTGTATACCTCAGTAGCAACATCCAGTCAGCGGGAAAAGACATCATAATCGATAAGGTAAGTCCTGGGGTGTCCTCTGACAATCTTAAGGGAGGACTATTTTTTTTTTTAGAGAGGTGGAATCTGTCTTGTTCTGCAGCTCAGACCCTGACAAAACAGCGAGAAGAATAACCTGACGGAACATATACAAGGATGTTACAAGTTGCATTGGACTGGAGGAAAAACCCAAGCAAGAAACGTTACAGTTTGAAAATTCAATCAGAAATTGTAGAATTCATTATGAAACAAAAGATCGAAGACTCTGGATGCCAGAAGTATTGCAGTTTTTGCATCGGCTGTTGTTTGGACTGGAGATTTTCGATCCTCTCATAGTATTCACGATCGTTCAACTAAAAATCTTTCCATCTCATTAATCATCATCCTTGAGTGGTTTTTGGCCTTGATAAGTGGTGACTCATTAGGTATGAAAAGAAGCAAAATAAAAAGCAGGATATTGCTTCAAGCTTCAACCAAAAGATTTCTTTTAATTTAATTTTTAAAATTTTTAACTTTTTTAAATTTA
>OY744535.1:14740297-14770297 GCA_963556195.1 Sepiola atlantica
AATAATAAACATAATTTTATTACAGAATACACCTTGCATTGAACAATCGAAGTTTGAAATGAATCTGGACATTCGTACATGTTTATCACTCTTATTTCTTCTATCTTTATAATTGCTCTATCTCGTAAACCATTTCACTATAGGTTCTATTTACTAAAAGCTTACTTTTAGTTTCATATTTATTCTATATATATATATATATATATATAGATAGATAGATAGAGACTATAAAACGGCTCTTCACTAGGATTAGACATATTAATGGCTTTAAAGTTTTAAAACTTGGTTGATTTCTGCCACTCGTCCTAGCTTTACACACATGCACACACAATATATATATATATATATATATATATATATATATATATATATATATATATATATATATATATATATATATAGAGAGAGAGAGAGAGAGAGAGAGAGAGATAGGAGAAAAAAGAGTGATAAAAATGCGACGATTGTCCAAATTTATTTCAAATTTCAATTGTTCAATGCAAGGTGTATTCAGTAATAAACTAGTGTTTATTATTCTTTCCTTAAGCCAAGGCTTTTCAAAGATTGAGATCTTATCATCAGAGGAGAAATACAGATAGATAAGTTGGCTTTTGAAAAAACCAAAGTTCAAATATTTGAAAAATATGAAAATTATTTTTTTTTTTAAATTTTTTATTTTATTTAAACCTTGAACGAGATGTAATCTGCCTTTTTTGGTCCAGGAAGTATATCAATGATGGCCAGTCTTTCTCTTTTCAATCCCTTTTAAGTGCGTTTGGATTTACTTGTAATTTTGAGCACTTTCTCCACACTGCTCCTATGCAAAGAGTTTTTTTTCACGTTCTACAATTCATCGAACTTCCTTTCAACGGAAATTTACCACCCGGACAACCCGCATATCTTTTTTACGGAACTTCTCTTTTCATTCACAGCGTTTTTTTAATAATAATTTTAAAAAAATAAATAAATAAAAAATAATTTTCATATTTTTCAAATATTTGAACTTTGGTTTTTCTTCTTTTTCCGTATATATATATATATATATATATATATACTAGCAAGAAACCAACGTTTCTTAGAATTGAATGAGGATCATATCTATACACTTTTTCACAATGCTCATAACACCATATTACTGTCTTTGTTTTTATTGGCCCCTCCTTCTGTTTCGCCCCCTGTTATATTCGAAAACTCTCTGAATTAGTGTCATATGGTTTAAATTTCATTAAAATCGAATATACATATTTGAAGTTTTAAGGGGTTTTTGTCCCCATGGGTCACTTAGAGGTAGAGACACATAGATATTTGCCACATAGAGGGCAACGTAGAGATTTGGGACCACTTCCATTGTCTTCCTCAGAGAATTTTATACATAAGACATAAATTTAATAAAAATATGATATATTTTAAGTTTTAAAAGAGGGTCAGTCACCATAGATCCCTTAAGTTAAGCGGGCACTTACAGATACCGGACAACTTCCATTGTTTTCTGCAGAAAATGTTATAGGCTTACATATGATTTAAATTTCATAAAAATAGGATATATTTGAAGTTTCAAGGCGTCATGTTATAGGGAACACACAACCATCACACAAACATTGAGTTTTATATATAGAGAGGTATATACTCATAAAATGTATACGCAATACATACAGCATTAGTTTAAAATGTTAATGTTTTATTTTTTCTAGAGTGTATGCTACTATATTGGTAGTAAAGTTTACAAAAATAAATAATGTGCCCACATTACTCACCCTGTTGCCTAAAATACATAGTCCATAATTCAGATTGAGATTTTTTTCCCCCTACTCAAAAATGTTAACTTCAAACTAAAACTGGAGTAAGTCGCATTTTTCAAAAAAGTTTAAATAAGTTAAAGAAGCCAAAATAAAATGAAAAAACCACACATATATAATATAATATTTATATATAGTGGCGTCCATCTGGGTTTTCCTCACCCGACCCGTTCGGTTCAATTTTTTGTTTTCTGTTTGAACAAAATAAAGGTTGTTACTCTCGAAATGATTAAAGTTTCTACCATTGTGGACCTTTAAATATTTAGCAGTAAATCCCCCATTTTAAAATTTACTGTCTTTAGATTTAAAATTTTTTGAAATATAAATAAATTGATTCGAGATTTACCGTCTCCTGTCATTTATTTTTGTTCATCCCATATTCCACCTTCCGATTTTCAACATTGCATTGCTCCTGCCTCGGAATTCTAACCTTCATATTTACTTGTTTACCAGCAATGCTTCAAACAAACTACAATTTACTTTATAATATATATATATATATATATATATGAAACTAAAAGTATACTTTTAGTAGATAGAACCTATAGTGAAATGGTTTAAGCTCAATATACGAGATAGAGCAATTATAAAGATAAATGAAAGAAGAGGGATAAACATGTACGAATGACAAATCTATTTCAATCCCTCTTTTTTCTGGACACTGGACACTTTATCAACGGACATTTACCAACTGGACAGACCCCATATCTTTTTACACGCACATTCTCACTCTCCATTACTTAATATTTTTTCAAATTTTGAATTTTGGCTTTTCCACTGCCAACTTATCTATGTAATTCCTCTGATAAGATTTTAATCTTTGAAAAGGCTTGGCTTAAGGAAAGAATAATAAACATGTTTGTACCGAGTACACCTTGCATTGAACAATCGAAGTTGAAATAAATTTGTCATTCGTACATGTTTATCCCTCTTCTTTCATCTCTCTGTCTCTGTCTCTCTCTCTCTCTCTCTCTCTCTCTTTCTCTATCTATATATAATGTACTTCTAAACTTATCAGTCAAGTTATACCAAACCGTTTTTAAGATATTATCAGACATACACACGATTAACGATTTCCATATTCTGTTTTTAGAATCATTCTTTCAAACAAAGTAGAAAGAAACTTTTCAAAGATTTAAAAAAAAAAAAAAAAAAAATGTAGAGGGGGGGGGGATAAAAATATTTAAATAGAAAAATCCAAAAAGAAATCGATTCTTTTACATCTTTCAAAGAATTAGAATCAGAATCCAAGTACAAAATCTTATATCAAGATCCAGTTTCCTTCTATCCGACACACCACCGACGGTAACATCCACGGAATCGTGCAGGATTTCTCTTTCTAAACATCTCACTAGCTCCGCTATCTCCAGAAGAAATATCTACAAGTTGGGATTATCCCTTGATTACAAAATTAAAGAATATAAAAAGATCTCTCAGAATTCTTTAATTAAAAAGCACATGAAGAATGTTCCGTGGTTTAACTTTCCGATCGAAATCTCCCAGCTTATCGAACATCCTGAAATACTAAGTAATCTGGCAACAGACACATATAATTCTACGATAATCTGTCGAGGTTTTTGTTTTTTTCTACTACGAAAGAAGATGGATATAAGAAATAGATTAAGTACTTAAATCTATTGAGAATAACAAACAAATAAAAATAAAACAACAGCCATTAAAATAAAATGTTTATCTTCACGATCAAAGTTATTTGCGGTTAATCTGATTTTCAGTAAAATGCTTTAGTTTTAACAAGCTTTAAATTTACGTTACATGTAGACTTAAATATATGCCCCTACTAAAGCACACCTATGCCATTTTGCTTTGCATATCCAAGCAAGACAACACTCATACAATTTTACATTCATCATTATTATCATCATCATCATCATATCCGGTTTAACGTCTGTTTTACATGCTGGCATGTGTTGAACAGCTTTTAATAATAATAATAATAATAATAACTAGCGTGTAAGTTACACAGAAATTATGTTTTCAATACTAATGTGAATGCAAGAGTTTTCTATGTTAGCCGGTCAAAATTCAGGAAGGAGACATTTTGTCTTCAGCACCGTCCTCTTCCGGAAGACATTGTTACGGGACCGAGTGGTGTGTTCCCCCGATTATAAACGTGCAAAGTTGAATCAAGCAATGTTGCATGCAAAAACAGAGTAATAATTAATAAACAAAATGAAGTAGTTCAAATAACGTTTATTGAACGTGTGTGTACATGGAATGGTGAAGTGTGTGATGTATGCATGTGTGGCGATGGAGAAACAGTTCTTGAAAAGGTATAAGAAGAAATGAATCCGGCGTAGGAAAAGTCTTTGAAAGCCGTACACAAAGAAAATGAGTTGAGAACTCTTACCGTTGTTTGACCACGTGTGTTGGTAGTTGTTATGCTGAGACCAGTTCAAGAGAAAAGCGTGAGACGAAGCGCTAGTGTATTAGCGTCGTTCTGCTGAGGCCAACCGACCAGAAGAGAAAAGTGAAACGGAACGCTAGTGTCAGCGTACTTCGGTCGAGGCTGGTGAAGAAGAGATGGATTTTCCGTTTGCAACGGTTTTTATAGTCAGAAGGGCAGATAACTCTGGTGTCGCTTTACAGTGCCACCTGTCGGTGAAAAAGCGACACCTACCGGCAAACCGGTGTAGTTATGTTTTGAAAGGAGGAGGTAACTGCTACAACATGCACACGGGGAACTGTTTTGCTTCAACACCGCCTGCTTACTCAGAAGCTGTCTTTTTCAAATCAGTCAGCATGGGATTCGGACGTCTGATGAGCTTGCGTTAGACGTTGACCATTCTGGGACAAGTAGCCTGGTAAAATAGAGGTAAGCAACGCACAGTTCTCTGAACCGATTTAAGTTTTCACTTTCTTCCAATTTTCTTTGTTTTGTTTCTTAGAACATGTTTATAAGAATGATTTATTTCCTGTATTTACAGTTTTACGGTGAGAAAAAAGGTGTTATATTCAGCGTTGGCCACGTGCGCGCATATTAAATACATTCCCCTGTACTACTCGTCTTCCGAGATTTTTTGCCCCAGATTGCTTGCTGTTACAACTAATTATCTTATTCCTAACCTGTTTGAATAAAATATAAGATTTGACTTGTATATTTATTTAAAAAAATGGACAATACATGAAACAATTTACAAAACTTCTTTATATACAATATTTCTAGTGAAAGTAATATTTCGACGACTAAACCTTACTTTGTAAATGCTTTAGATGAAATTAAATTTGGCTCCAATTCATGAGTAGCATACAAAGATTCGGAAGGTCGTTGCTTTTGATATAAGCGTGACACACAAAATAACACATACGCTATCGTATTAATATGTGTCGTCCCGGTAAATTTTTGATTAATCAGAAAGTTACATGTACGCAGCTCATCTACAATCTATATTTGTTCTCTACAAGGTTAAAATTAAAACTGAGCTTTTTATCTCAATACTAGTGTGTGGTGGTATATGCCACAAGTCTGTGTAAAGTGGTGTTGCTGTGTTCAGATGTGGTTGCATATGCTTCCCACCTGTCGTTTTCATCCTCATCCGCCAGCTAGTCCTTGGACGAAAAGGAAGCCGAGTGTGTAAGTCTTCCCTGCTGGCATATAACTTCTTCACTGACAAGACTCTGGCCAAACCTCTCCATGGTACACCATGGATACTGGGCGCATTGCGACCCCAGGCTAATTAGGTAGGGATCTTGGAGTAGATTGAAGCCCTAGAGTGCAGTGTGCAGGGCCCATTGGTATGTGAACACGTCCTGACACTCACCGATCCAATCCCCCCACCCCCCCACAGGGCATGTGACAAATGCTATCTTTGGATGGCCTGTCAAAACCTGGGTGACAGTAGTGTATGCGACAAACTCACAGGTAATATGTGACATTGGTGCATTGCTCAAGTGGTAACCACATCAGCCCGAGTTAGATGGGAACGGTGGAGGGGTTGGACTGCCAAAAGTGTTCAAGTTGGTGAAGGATAGGCATCCAGCCGTAAAACTGCCTTAAAACACTATATCTAGTCGAAACAAGACTAGACAATCAGGCTCCACCATCATCAGAGGATTAATTGTGGCCTGATTCAACAAATAAACCGGATGATGATGATGATGATGATGATGATGATGATGATGATGATGATGATGATGATGATGATGATGATCGATTTCAACGGTTAATTAAAAAAAAATAAACACATATGAAGATGAAAAAAACTTTATCACTATGAAATTTATTAATGGCGTCTTGTCAATCATCAACAACAGTTTTTTAATGTCTTTTCCTCACTTTAACCCTAACTTAACCCTAACCCTATCTATAGATGTCCAACCTAACTTAACCCTAACCCTATCTATAGATGTCCAACCTAATTTAACCCTAACCCTATCTATAGATGTCCAACCAAGCTTATGTTACTATTTAGTGAGTATTGTTTGTTATTCATATGACATATCGACTCCCTTTGAGCAAAGTGAAGAAATGCAAAGTGTAGTATCTGTTCTGATACTACACTTCATCTTTTCTGCCCTCGGTCAACGAAGGAGAACTCTTTCTAGACTGAGGCAATTTTTACTTTTGTATCAATCTAGAGTGCCCCCCTTTTTGGGAGCTGGATTTTCTCCACTTTAAAAACCGACCTTGTGTCTAACTCTTCCCTCGTGGGGAAGGGGGGGGGCAAGTAAATGGAAACATATCAACCCCTTACGAGGTTGTTTGTTGCTGAAGAACACTACAGAAGTTCAGCGACGATGAGTCCGATCAGTACCAGATGGGTGACTATTTTAGAATAGCAGCTGCTGTATATGAAGAACCACAATACTTCCCAGCAACAACAAAAAAAGAACTGCCAAAAACTAACGTCGTCAGTCAAACAGAAATCCGTTTAGACTGAAATAGTTTTTCTTTTTGTCCCAATCTATTCTGCCGCTTTAAAAAGCGACCTTGTATCTAACTCTGCCCTCGTGGGGAGACAAGTAAATAGCTACAGGATGTGCAGAACGGGTTCATCGATTTTAGAGGTTAATAAAAAAAAATAAAAAAATGTCATTTAAAATCGATTTACAATTATATATATTTCTTGGCAGAAACATATGTAGATTTAAAATCAAAGTTAGCAAAATTAAGATTTTAAAAATGCTCTGCAGTATAGAAATGGGCTAAAAACGGTTTTGGGGAAAACAAGATGACTTTCGCGTTCAGGTGTCGCGTTGAATTAGTAATAAAATTCACAATCCTTCCGTCAATCCAACCATAATTGGTACAAATAAACTTCAATCTATGCCTGACATCATCTCGTAGGTCGATAAATCGAAATATTTACACATAGGGTAGACTTATGTTTTCTCTTGTGCCAGTCTTTTAATACTAAAAGAATGCTTCGAAACGTGCGTAAGAAAAACATGAATACTTACTTCTGAAACTTGATTTGAATGATATTTAAAATCCCTTTACACTTATAAATATTTCATGGCATGAACACATTTAAAATCAAAGTGAAATTACCCCCCCCCCCCAAAAAAAAAAAATACTCAGGAGCGTGAACATCAACTAAAACGATTTGGAGGAAAAAAAGGATACTTTCGCCTTCAGGCGTCGCGTGAACAGAAGCAGGGGTTAGTTAGCTTCCGATGCCGAAGAGCGGATGATGAATACTCAATTGCGTTCATCATCATCATCAGGTTCGCTGTTACTTTCATCCCCATCTTACACAACCTGCAGAAATATCGATATTTAGAGCGTACAAAAACAAATTTCTACTTGTGTACTTTGCACCAGATTAAACTCTTCCCTCCACACACATTTCTTTTAATACCACCACCAATGAACTCTGACACACCTCTCTGACCATCTGGACCTATGTTAAAACTCAACCATTGAATTTATTTTTATTTTCTATATATATATCTTTATCTTTTATAAATACTTACTTAAAATAGATATTTTTTTAATAACGTCTGAAGATTGCCGACTAGCACAAAACATATTTCATTTTCTCACCATCGATCTATAACGTTATAGATCGATATATATATATAAAACGTTATAGATCACTCTCTCTCTATATATATAACGTTATAGATCGATATATATAACGTTATAGATCGATATATATACAGATATATATAACGTTATAGATCGATATATATACAGATATATATAACATTATAGATCTATATATATATATATACATGTATAACATTATAAATCGATATATAGATAGATATATATAGATATATAACGTTATAGATCGATATATATATACAGATATATATAACATTATAGATCGATATATATATATAGATATATATAACATTATAGATCGATATATATATATACATATATAACATTATAAATCGATATATAGATAGATATATATAGCGTTATAGATCGATATATATAGATATATAACGTTATAGATCGATATATATATACAGATATATATAACATTATAGATCGATATATATATAGATATATATAACATTATAGATCGATATATATATATACATATATAACATTATAGATCGATATATATACAGATATATATAACATAGATCGATATATATATACATATATAACATTATAGATCGATATATATACAGATATATATAACAGATCGATATATATATACATATAACGTTATAGATCGATATATATATATATATATATATATATATATATATATATATCGTTAAATAGCTTTGAACTGCTTTGCAATCGATGTTGGAGGATGGGGAGGAGTGACTGTAGATGGGTCATAGGAAAGCGATTTTTGAATGCAGCAAGCTTTTTGCAAAAGAATAGGATGAAACACCATGTGCAGGTTTGTTGAATCACCAACGAGTGCACGTTTTGCACAATTAAGCATGAACAAGAGTTGGCTTCATTCATGGCATCACATCATCACAACACCTGCCCCATCTGTGGTAAGGTCTGTAAAAGTCTGGCAGGCTTGAAGAGCCACATCCGCGCCTCTCACTAGGAACTTTTACACTAATATTACATCGATACGCCAAAAGTGGTCATATTCGAAATCGAATAGACAGCTGCCATATATATATATATATATATATATATATATATATATAAAGAGGTGTACTAAAAGCGAACTTTTAGGAGAGGTAAAATTGAATTGAATTTTGATTTGGCTTTTGCTTCTCTAATTCCTTTCCATTCTTCTTCATATATATATATATATATATAAGCTCTGACGAGGCTTGTTGTATCAAGCGAAATATTAGATAAAAAAAGTCAAAATGAAAAAAAAAATTGTTTTTATTTTGATTTTGATAAAAATATCTGCATCAAACATGGTATTTTGAAGGTATTTTGCCTCTTTCTTTAAGTTTAAAATATATATATATATATATATATATATATATATATGCGTGTGTGTGTGTGTGTGTATACATATCTATATATGTATATGTATATATATATCGTTGAATAGTACAGATGACTTGCGTCTGCATATTTTTTCATTGATCCTTTCTAGATGTCTGATTAACGAAATATTTCTTAAAGAAAAAATGCCGCCCAAATATAGATATATATGAGTGTGTATGTGTGTGAATTTGATAATGTCTTAAAATAGTAAAGTCAGTCTGTCAGATAAGAATTTAAGCACACGAGTAAAACAAAAATATATAAATTTGTATAAATTTAAAAAAAAACTGAAAAAAATAAATAACTCCATCTTCAATTTTAAAAATACAATCCAAGGAAAATGTTTTTTTTTAATAAAATAAGAGCTGTGTTATCATCCTCTTGCTTTTTGCATTTGAACAATTATTTTTATGAAAACAGAAAACAAAAGTAATAAAATTGGTGTGAGATATAAAATGTTCACAGTCAAAAGTTGATACAGAACAAAAAAAACAAAGAGAAGCACGTCGAAATGATATTAATGGTTTCCAGAGGTATATGTGCAGAAAATCTTACATCATGAGGTTTCTTATTTACCTCCTCTCCAGGAGGTTAGACACAAGGTCAGGTGTGGGTTTTCATGAAAGTGTTTTTTATGGAACGAACTGGATTTGAACCCGGCACACCCAGGTCCTCAGTCCACACCGTTAACCACTTAATCACCGTAAGGTATAAGGAAGAGAGGTAAATGGATAACGCGGATAGATCAAACACTACAGAGAAATTACATGGTTAGATTTTATAGTTCGTCTTCATTATCAAAAGACTTCATCATAAATGAATGAAGAAATGTTAATTTTATGTTTTTGTTACAAAAATGACATAAAAGAGAAGTTATTTATCGTCCTCCCACAAGGTACGATGTGACACAAGGTCGGGAAAGTGGGATTTGAAAAGCCAGCGCCCGAGAAGGTGAGCACTCTGGCCATTAAAAATTGCCTGGGCAGCCCTGTCGGCATTCCCCGGTAGGGGCGCCTCAGGCAGTAAGCTATAAACTTACTCCTCCCCAAAGAGGGGAAGCAAAGCCTGGGAGGGTGGACCTCCTAGAACTGCACAGGACAGACTCATAGACCGGCATAAATCAAGCCCCAAAGGCCAAGACAATACCGGTCTATGGGGTGTAGTATCCATTGGAACAGATATTACACTTTCTTCCTAGCCAAAAAGGCTGTCAAAGAAGAAACAAAATAGACGACAGAGAAATGCTATGAGAATTTTATGCATTGGCGAGAATATATGTATATATATATATATATAAATATATATATATATATATATGTATATATATATATATATATAATATTTATAAGTAAATATTAAATTATTAATACCTACAGACACTGGCATTTCATTGCTCTCATAGTATAAATTTTTATTTATACAAACATTATTGGTTACATATGTGCATACATGTTTCAGCTGTGATCTCTTGAGTGAACCAGCCTTTTCAGACCATTAGAAAAAATTTTTTTTTCTAAAGGTCTGCAGAAGCTGATTCTTTTAAGAGATCGCAGCTAAAAAATGTATGCACATATGTAACCAATAATGTTTGTATGAATAAAAATTTATACTAAAAACAGCTCTACTCGTCATTGAGCACTTTTTGTAAACAGTTGAGTTTCATTGGATTAACGTCTAGGAAACGAAAATAACACATGTACTAAATATATATATATAAATATATATATATATATATATATATATATATATATATATATTCTGATACATGTCTAATTAAAGACGACGGAATTTTGTCTTGAAGTTATTTTTGTAATTATTGTCGCGACTCGGCGAGCAAGTTTTCGGGTCTCCAGTGGTAATTTATGGAGTATGGATCCGAGAATTCTTTTTTGCGGTCATCTTGAGATGATTCATCTTCAGTTGTTGTTGTTTATTTTTTCTGCAATGTTTTTGTTGTTTAAGGTGTTTTATTATTTTACTCGGTAGTTTTGGTGGGAGAAAAAAATGAGGGGTTAGGGCTAGGGTTAAGATGTACTTGAATCCATCAGGTGAAAACAATAATTAAAAAAAATAACAAAGAGAAAATTCCTTCATCTTTACTCAGACATATATATGCATAGTAGTAAGTATTGCTATAGTACTATACTATATATATATGCATGCATGCATAGTACTAAGTATTGTTATAGTACTGTAGTATATGTATAGTACTAAGTACAATATATATGTATTGCTACTAAGCTCTACTACTGTTGAAGTAAATACTAAAAACATATATGCAATATATGTTATATCACATTATCATTATCCGGACTAGTGTTGGGACGATTAATCGGAATCGGGAATCAGAAAAATCGGAATCGGGAATCAGAAAAATCGGAATCGGGAATCAGAAAAATGAGAATTTTTCAGGGTATCGGAATCGGGAATCAGAAAAATGAGAATTTTTCAGGGTATCGGAATCGGGAATCAGAAAAATCAGAATTTTTCGGGGTATCGGAGTCGGAATCGAAAAGATGTGTGTCTATTTTCCTATGCCAAAAACGAATCTTTTAATTGTGTTTTTTTTTTGTTAAAAGCTTGGTATTTATCTTCCTCCCACAGCGGTAAGATGTGACACAAGGTCGGGAAAGTAAGATTTGAAAAGCCAGCGCCCTAGAAGAAGAGCACTCTGGCCTACAAAAAATGTGTGTGCAGACCCGCCGGCATTACCCGGTAAGAGCTCCTCAGGCGATTAGCAATGAACTAACCCCTTTTTAAAGGGTGAGAAGGTAAAGCCTTGGAGGGTGGACTACACAGAGCAATACCTCAGACCGGCGGAATCAAGACCCGAAGGCCAAGACGGTACCGGTCTACAGAGTGATCATCCATCGGAACAGATACTACACTCTGATCTTAGCCAAAAGGTCAACGAGGATTTTTTTTTTTTGTTTAAAACTTAAATTTTCATTGCTGGTCTTAATGATAAAATGATGAATATTTATTGATTTTAAACTAACAGTAAAACTAAAATCGATAGATCACCACCCCCACCACCCCAAGTGTATTTTTACGTTTACAAAAATATATGTACATATTAGATGGGTTTTATGGTAATAAAAATATATGTACATATTAGATGGGTTTTATGGTAATAAAAATATATGTACATATTAGATGGGTTTTTAGGGTAATAAAAAAACAAAAACAAAAACAAAAAAAAACAAAACAACAACAACACCTCTATAGCTAAATATTTAGAGCTTTAAAAAATACCGGAATCGCAAGCAGGAATTTAGAACAGAATCGGTAATCGTATCAGAGAAAATATTAGAATCGTCCCATAACTAGTATATATACATGAAATAGTATTAAAATTTTATATATATATATATATATATATATTGTTAAATATAACAGACAACTTATGTCTGGATATCCGTTCGTAGATTCTATCCATTGTCCGAATCAGAATCTTCGTTTCGGAGGGGAATTGGCCGATGAATCTACCATAGTTTCATTTGTGTCTTAAGTACTTTCAGACCCATCCGGGTCCATCTTCAGGGGAATGAAGATAATCAGGTACAGACCAAGTGTTCTTATTATAATCCTCCCTGAAACTAAGTTTCTGATTTGGACAATGGAAAGGATCTACAAACGGATATCCAGGCATAAGTTGTCTGTTATATTTAACAATACTTGCCTTCAAGAAAAGATGCTGCCTATATATATATATATATATATATATATATGCATAATAGAAAAAATCTGACTCATTGCACACATTGTAGGCATTTATCTAAAAGATGACAATTTAGCACATGCATAAATAATCGACTTAATCCATCGAGTTAGATTGTTTGAATCGGGTAAAAGTGAGTTTGCAAAGCCAGTTTAATTTTTTAAATAAAAACGACGAATTCCAGCATGTTCGATATATCTTCTCTCCTGCTCTTTCTTTCAGCTCTAGATTAGGAGGTGACGGTGGTTAAGTGGATAACGACACGGACTGAAGACCTGGGTGTTCCAAGTTCGAATCCAGTCAGTTCCACAATACCACTTTCACTTAAGGATGTTGGCAACCTTCTCGTGGTCCTTCCCGTAAGTACCCAATGTCTTTCCAGAAAGATTTCTAACTAGAAAAACATCGGGGAAACTAATGCCAACACCAGAATCATCAGATTCATACGAAAGAAGAAGCTCTAGATTAAATAATATTAATACATGTGGCGATATTCCCTCTCAATATATTCAGTATTACCTCTTCGAGTGAACTGTTGCAGTGCACACCCATGTTTGTAGTCATTTGTCTAAAAGATGACAATTTAGCACATGCATAAATAATCGACTTAATTTTCGAGTTCAAAATGAGATTCTATTTCGAAAAGCTCAACCTGCATTAATTATGAGGTTTCTTTAATTGAATTTCACAAAATATAACTTTCTATTTCTGGGAGATGATCAACTTTAATAATGATCGGGAAGTAAGGTAAGCTATTGCTTAACGGCACATCAACCCTAACCCTATCAACCCTAAGGGTCATTTCATGCGATGAATGTGGAAGGAAATATCGTTCATTTGAGTTTTAAGACAGTGAGTCATTTATAGGCATATAAGTTGAGAGCTTTGGTATTTTTGAACTGTTCGAAGTTAGATGCATCTCGTTGCCTCTGTTTTAGGGCCTGCATTTCAATTTCAGTTGTTGTGTCTGTTTTTTGTTTAATATCATTTTTTTTATATAATTGTTGTTTTTTTGTTTTGGATGATTGAGTTTTGCAAAGAGACAAAAAACAATAAAACATCAATGTTTGGTGCATTTAGATCAGAAAGTCGATATCTTCAGACAGCCTGATCTGGTGGCAGCAGACTTGTATGGTGAGCTGATCCCTGAAAGATAGGTAAGATATTGCTTAATGGCACATCAACCCTAAGGGTCATTCCAGGCGATGAATGTAGAAAGAAATATCCTTCATTAAGTCAGTGTAGGCATATAAGTTAAGAGCTTTGGTATTTTGAATTGTTTGAGATTAGATACATCTTGTTGCACCTGTTTTAGGGCCTTGATTTCAATTTTGGTTGTTTTGTCTGTTTTTTGTACTGAACTTTTAGATGAGTTCCAAAAGTTTTATTTTCTTTAGAAAATGCAATATTTTGTAAGGTGTCACTTTTTCAAATAATGTTTTTAGGTTTTGTTCATTAAAGTATTTCTTACGGGTTTTTTCATCTTTTTCGCAATCCATTAATATGTGTTTTAAGGTTAGTTGATGATCACATGTTAGAGTTAGGTTTAGGGTTAGCTGATCACATGTTCTGCATTGAGGTGCAATTTCTGCTTTTAGAAGGTATTCATGAGTCAGTCTTGTATGACCAATTCGGATTCTGGGAATTAAGAAGATATCTTTAAGGTAACGTACATTTAGACATTTGTCCACCTCATCAGTCCCAAAAAACTTGCATTCAAAAATAGTGTCTAACACTTGATCTCAATATGAAATACATCGATATTCGAATATTCCATTAAAGTTCTCCTTTACCTCTCACACGTTGAGGTAGTAAAGAAGTTCCGAACATTAATTTTCTTCTCCCCAATTGACCAGTAGATTATTTCATATCTTTCTTGTGGTCTCTTCATCTTACCGGATTCTAGGACAAGAATTCATCTAGCCTGGTGGAGTATCCAGCTAAGTACTATTACTTGGAGGAGGTGCACCTTTTCTCGTATGAGCCGGTATATAGCCGTGTCGAGGGGTTCTTATTTGAGCTTCAAATACCATGTTATTTTGAATACTTAGTCAAGGTTTACTTGAAGGGTGAAGTATCCTCATGTCAGGTGGTCCTGACAAACCCTTGTATGGAGAGACTGAAGACACTCGAGAATGGTGTCTAGTAGGTAATTTAATATATTTTTCTCTCTTTTTTTTCATTTTTCTTTTCATTCATTTGCTGGTGACGGGGCATTCTTCCAAATGCCATACGATCACCCGCTATTTACAGACTCCAACCGAGAGCTCTTTTCAGGATTCTGGCTGTTCCCTTGAGTGCAGTTGTCTGGATTTCTCTTGCCCTTGGTTCACCAGGTATACTTGCTAAATACTTTTTCAAGTTCTTCTTCATGAGTCCAGTGACTCCTATGATAACTGGAATGATGGAGATCTCTTTGAGGTTCCAGTTTCTTTTCATATCATACATTAGACCCTGATATTGTGTTATTTTCTCCCTTTGTGCGTGTGTATGTATATTTAAACAGCAAATTGTTATCGATACATGTCTGAGTAAAGATAATAGAGTTTTCTCTTTGTTATTTTTTAAAATTATTGTTTTCACCGGATGGATTCGAGTACATCTTAACCCTACCCCTAACCCCTCATTTTTATTCTCCCACCAAAACTACCGAGTAAAATAATAAAACACCTTAAACAACAAAAACATTGCAGAAAAAATAAACAACAACAACTGAAGATGAATCATCTCAAGATGACCGCAAAAAAGAATTCTCGGATCCATACTCCATAAATTACCACCGGAGACCCGAAAACTTGCTCGCCGAGTCGAGACAATGATTAGAAAAATAACTTCAAGACAAAATTCCGTCGTCTTTAATTAGACATGTATCAGAATATATATATATATATATATAGTGATTGTATTGTTATTGTTTCCCTGATATGAATCCAATGTTTACAAAATAGTGCTCAATAACAGGTAGAGCTGTATTCTAGTATAAATTCTTTTATGTATACAAACATTATTGGCTACATATGTGCATACATGTTTCAGCTGTGATTGTGTTCGAAATTGTTATTCTCTTCATCTTAGTTCAGTTGGTATGATGGCCTGAGGAAGCTGTATTTCGAACGAGATCGCAACTGAAACAGTATGCACATATGTAGCTTTATCTTCTCTCTTTGAGAGGGGGTGAGTTTGTTGCTAATCTGCAGCGGGAAATGTCGACGAGGCTGCTCAGGCATTTTTTGTAAGCCAGAAAACACTTCTCCCAGTGCACTGGCTTTTAAAAACCTCAGCTGACCTTCTGGAGAAGATGGGAGGGGCAACTACACTGAAGATTCGGTTCTAGAAGCTCATTCTCCCGGGCATTACCTCTTTCTGGCTTTTCAAAACGTCACCTGGCATTGTAGCCCATTCTCCCAGGCATTACCACCTTCTGGCTTTTCAAAACTTCACCTGGCGTTGTGTCTAACCTTCTGGAGAAGAGGGGGGGGGGCGGTCAACTATACTTGAGTATAGTTCGATTCGGTTCTAGAAGCTCATTCTCCCGGGCATTACCTCTTCCTGGCTTTTCAAAACTTCACCTGACCTTGTGTCTAACCTGCTAGAGAGGAAGTTAATAAGTACTATCACACACTATGCCATGGTGAGGGACAGTTTGGGCATATAATATCGAAAGTAGAGAGAGCGAGATCGGCTCTTTTAGCAAGAGAAAGGAGACAGTTACCTGATGACCGTTTTACTTGAGCAGTTTAGACGGTTCTTTGATTATGGCACAGAATCAATTCTAGGGTGTTTTTCCGTTCAAAATCGACCTTATTTCTAAGAATCGACTGATCTCAGATGAAATATTTAAATAAATTGAATCTGTGTAAATTTTCTTTGGATCCTTGCCAAGCTGAAACACGATGACTTGATTCTTATTTTCTTTGATTTCAACCAATATTTGATATGGCATTCAAATCTGGTCAGAATAAAAAAAAAAATGAAGAATCGGCTTATTGTACGGCTGATAATATTAATAACAATGGCCGAACAGAAGAAACGCTCGAGGGTAAATAATACCTATGTCAGCTTAGGAATTCTTCAGGCGCATCAAATGTATTATTACAAAAGATATTAAATGTATTATTACAAAAGATATCAAACGTATTATTACAAAAGATATCAAATGTATTATTACAAAAGATATCAAATGTATTATTACAAAAGATATCTAACGTATTATTATATTTTGTAATCATTTATTCTTTCTTAAATGCCATTCATTACTTTTCTCTTGTTTATCCAAGTTCGGCCAGTGTGAATGGCAAAAGGATTACTGTTGCGGAATATGATATTAGCATGTCGAGTTCAAATCCAGTTGAATCGTTCAAGTTTTTTATAAAAAAGAATAATATAAATGGGTCGACAAAAGAGAAAAAGTTGGCAGATAGGATCTTCAACAAATGCACGCCTTCAAAGATATCGATACTGTATTACAGTTTTGTTTTTAATTGTTAACATCTACAATGCTTTATTTCTATAAAAAACAACAAAAATTAATGCATTTTTTTTTTATTAATATATAAAAATATAACTTTAGTTAAGGTGTATTTTGTTTTTAAAAAATAATACATTTTCACTAAGATTAAAAAAAAAAATGGTTTCATTATATTCCGTGATTTTAATAAATATTAATAAATATTAATAAATATTGAAAATTTCATTAAAAGTTGGTTAATTTTCTGAATTTTAGTGCATTTTTAAGTGAAGGGGGGGGGGCAAAATGTTTTTACATTTTGGATTTTGCACATACCTAGTAATACTGTACTATGAGGGGTTTTTTTACAGTTGAATTGAGAAGATAGTTAAAGGGGAGATGCCCAAGGAGGCATAAAAAAAAAATAAAAAATAAAAAATAATTAAAAAAATAATAATAATTAAAAAAATAAAAATAATAAAAATAAAAAATAAAAATAATAAAAATAATGATAAAAAAATAACAATAATAACAATAATAACAATAATAATAATAATAATAATAATAATAATAATAATAATAATAATAATAAGTGATAGTCATCTGAAGATTGAAGGTTCAATAAAAATAAAATAAATCATTATTCGTTGAAGGATAAGAATTGTCAAAGATTTTAAACATTGATGTTATTATTTACTGCAATGGGAAAGAAATCTAAAATGTGTTTAGTTGGGTTTTTTTGACAAAATAAAAAAGATAAATTTTCTTATATTTTTTAATTAAATGTAAAATTATGTTCGTTTTCTAAATAATTAAGATGACTGAAATAGGAATTAACGGATGAAGACAAAAGAAAAAAAAAGATTAAATAACTGAAATGTGTGTGTGTAGTAGATAAGAAAACGGTACTTTGTTACTGGGGGGGGGGGGGGCGCTAAACGTCACTCGGCGTCGGTGTTTTCCGGCGGTTTCCGGTAAACGCCGGAAAGCCCCGAAGCGAGACGAGTAAGCAGACGACATCTAAGCAGTCAAACTGAATGAAACGCTGAACGTGCAAACCGAATGATTTTTTTTACATGGTAGCAATGGCGGTGCTTAGATACAAAAGGGGTCCCCAGAGTTTCGTCTGCAAACAGGAAGTCGCGTCATATTAAAGGCCCCGCTTTTTTGTCCCCTTTCCCCCAAAATACCGGGCGGAAAACATTTTTAGCAACGAAGATGCCATTTTTGAGTTTCAAAATAGAATAAATATATTTACAAAATCAGAAAGAATGTTTATTTCATGAAACAAGTAATTTATTTTTAAAATAAACAAAATAGAATAAACAACGAAATGTAATTTTTTTTCTTTTTGAGAATAATAATAAATAATTCTTTTTTTTTTCTTCAAGAAACAAGTAATTTAGAAACAAAAAAATGTTTTTTTGAGAAAAATATTTTTTTTTTACAAGAAACAAGTAAAAAAAAAAACACGAAAGTACTGGAAAATCAGACCCCCCTGATTTTCCAGTACTTCAAAACACCAATTCTGCGACATTCGCGGTTGCCCGGAACTTTTATGGAAAAAGGGACAAAAAAGCAGTGCCTTTAATATAATGGGACCTCTTGTTTGCAGACGAAAATCTGGAGACCCCTTTTGTATCTAAGCACCGCTCTGGCTGTCGATACTCCTGAAGGAACAATAAATTTCTTGGATTGATTGGCAAAGAAAAAAAATGCAAAAGATTCCGAATCCTAACCCTAATTCCTAAAAAAAAAGTCAGAAAAAAAAAGTCAGAAAAAAAATAATTTTCGCAAAAAAAACTTACTTGATTAACTTTTCAATATATATTTCGTACAAATGTTTAATAAGAAAAAAAAGGTAAAATAAAAAAAACATTAATTTAAACACTTATTTTAAACTCCGTTAAAAAAAAAAAAATTATAATTCGAAATATTTTTGCTTGTTTTGTCCAGCTTGTAAATCCAGCCTCGTCTGTGCTTTTTATTTCAAGACACGTAAGTCAACGAATTCTTCATTCGGCACTCTCCGGCGTTTACCGTTAACCGCCGGAAATCACCGACGCCGAGTGACTTTTAGTGCGGATCCAAAAGTAACAAAGCACCAAGAAAACTTTGCTAATTGCAGGAAGAAAAAAAGATTATTAAATAACTGAAAATGTACGTGTGGGTTAAAAACTCATAGCACTTTCAAAATTTAATATTTTTGGAATTTTTTTTCAGCCGAGAATCATAGAGAATAATAATAATAAAAAAAAATTTTTTTTATTATTATTATTATAGATTTTAAAGGAGGGATCGCTTTCCTATATACATCTAACGTAAATCGACCACTCACTTCTTGGCCAAGTTCAGGGTAAAAACCTCATAGCAGTGTCTAAAATTTATATTTTTTAAAAAAATTTTCACGGACTTTTGGAACCATAGTGTATCATATATAAAAAAAATTTTTTTTTAATATTACATTTGTTTTTGTTTATTTCCATAATTTATTTTGGATAACGCTTCGGCCGATGTAACCCCTGACCTTCTTCAGGAACTTAAGAACCTTTTAGTCGAACTTGGTAAAACAAACAGAATTTCCAACTAAACCCTTTATTTAATCCATAGAGGTAGATTATTCTCATTCCGCCAGCCATGATCGGGTAGAAGTGCTAGTGCTAATTTGTTATTATCCCTGTAGTAAGGATTTCACCTTCAACCCCCTCAAAAAACGGTTACTTAGACTTACTAGTTAATCGACGCTGTTAACCGTTATGCCATGGGGTCATGTTGACGGAATAAGAACAATCCACTCTTGTAGGGTTCACTGATCGGTTAGAGATGCCGTACAGGTTCCCAAGTTATAAAAGAGTAATTTACTCCTCTCCAGGAGTTAGGCACAAGGCCAGTTTTTATCCTACTCCCACAAGTAAGATGTGACCCAAGCTCGGGTCGGAAAGTGGGGGTTGAAAAGCCAGCGCCCGAGAGGTGAGCACTCTGACCATCAAAAATTGCCTGGGCAGCCCCATCGGCATTCCCCGGTAGGGGCGCCTCAAGCAGTAAGCAATTAACTTACTCCTCCCCAAAGAGGGGAGGCAAAGCCTGGGAGGGTGGACCTCCTAGAACTGCACAGGACAATCCCATAGACCGGCGTAAATCAAGCCCCGAAGGCCAAGACAATACCAGTCTATAGGGTGCAGTATCCATCGGAACAGATACTACACTTTGATCTCGACCAAAAGGCCGAGCATTAAAAGATGTACCTGAAGAAGGTTACATATGCCAAAACGTTGTGAATATAACAATCAAGATGAGAATAGTAGTCCAAATAAAAAAACAAATGTAAACATTTTTTCCAAAAATATAAACTATGAACTTTTTTACCCTGAACTTGGCCAAGAAGTGGGTGGTCAATTTACGTTAGATTTATATAGGAAAGTGACCCCCCCCCCCCTCTAAAATCTAAATTAATAAAAAAAAAAAATGTTTAAATCTTTTTATGGAATATGATTCACTATGGTTCGAAAAGTCCTCGTCTGAAAAAAAATTCCAAAAATATTAAATTTTGAAAGTGCTATGAGTTTTTAACCCCAAAGTAAAGGTTCGTCGATAAGAAAACTTTGCTAATTTCAGGAAATATGTCTAAAATGAAATCTTAAATTATTTTATTGAGCAGTTTTTTTTCCAACTTGCCGTCTGTGAAACAAAAAATGCTTTCCTGTTGACTACAACATAGTCGTCTTCAAGTCCAATGTCAACAAATACTTGTCACACACTTCTGCCCATCCCACCCATTGTCAAGAAAGGAACACCTCTTCTTATTAAGGCCTCAGAAAGCTGAAAAACATTCTTCTCATCAGAAGGAAATAAGTTGATTTGGATCAACTACAAATATTTTTTTGAAAATAATATAAAGTTTTTATACTTTTTCTTGAATAGAAAAGAAACCATTCAAAAAGTGCAAAATAATGAATAGTTATAGTTGCAGACAAATATTGAAAATGAAGAAAAAGATTTTAAAAAATTGAAAATGGTATTTTTTTCTTTTATACTAACAAAACGATAGTTTTGCTGTCAGGGAACGGCCAGTAGCAGAATGGATACTTGAATGTTCATCGAGTGACAGTTATTATTTCCAAAATCAACTTATTTCCTTCTAACGAGAAGAATATTGTCTTTGAAAAATCTGGGATTTTAAAGAACTCAATTGGACTCTCTTCTGTTCTTTTGCTGAATGTTAAGAAAGTATGAAAATAAAAATGTAACTACATATATTCACTAACATTCAACCATAGAAATGCTCTATTCCCAATATTGAGCATAAATTTATCGTATTAGGAACTTCTTTATGATACACTCGAAAAATATTTATAAAGATACTCTTTTATAATATACAAATAAATATATGCATATATATATGAAAAAAGGAAAACCAAAATTATTATTTATATATTTATCAACGTTTCGTCAAGATTTCCTTGAAATAATTGATTTGAAGAAATAACACACAAGTACAAATATTTGAAAAAGTTTGGTCACATATATATACATATATAAATATATATTTGTATAGATTCATAATGGCGACTTGATTTGAATGTATCATTCTATTATCGGGAGGGGGGACTTCAACTGAATATTGTCTGCTTTCCATGAATTTTCTGCATGATATAACATCTGTATAAATGTGTTTTATTGTGGTTTCTGAGGAGCAGCGTGTAATAGAGTTTAATTATAGCATATTACACATTGCGAAACAATTGTAAAACCATCGCCAATTCTGCCATTACAAAAAATAAATGATATGAGTAAAGACTGAATTTTGGTTATTGGAATTTAAATAATCACACACACACACACACACACACACACACACACACACACACACACACACACATATTTGATAAAGAGGTCTTCCCTCGAAATATATTATGGAACACGGTAACACACATTAGATCACTGTGTAGAAGAACTGACTAATCAAGTAAGTTTTACTATTAAAAAGAAAACACTTGTTTTTGTCATACTTCTCAACGCTGACATATTTCCATTTCTTGCATTGTGATAGCCTTCTAATACCCCTCTCGCTCTTTCATATATATATAAGTGAAATATCTTTGAAAATCAACACATCGTGCAATTTAAATGAAAAAATCATTTATTTAATTTTTTTTTGCAAGCTTTCGTTGTAAAACAACTTCTTTGTCAGGCGAGACTATTTTATTCTTTTCTTCTTCCTCATTTTGATGGTATTAACCCCGAGGAATCGAATCACAGCAGAGGCAGAAAAGCACGTCAAGTTGTAAAAGACGTTAAGATAAGTAGAGTCGATGTTATGCGCAGATTGGCGCTTTTTGAATAAGGAAATTGACAACATCTTTGAAGCACGCATGAAAATGTATTTAAGTCAAATATTTTTTTAAATAAACACATGGTGCAATTTAAATGAAAAATAATTTAATTCTTTTTTTTTGCAAGCTTTCGTTGTAAAACAACTTTGTCATATATATATATCTATATGTTATATATATATCTATATATCTATATATGTTATATATATATATCTATACATGTTATATATATATATCTATACATGTTATATATATATATCTATACATGTTATATATATATATCTATATATCTATATATGTTATATATATATCTATATATCTATATATGTTATATATATATCTATATATCTATATATGTTATATATATATCTATATCTATACATGTTATATCTATATCTATATATCTATACATGTTATATATATATCTATATCTATATATCTATACATGTTATATATATATATATATATATATATCTATATATGTTATATCTATATATGTTATATATATATATATATATATATACAACATCTCACAGCAGCTGTTTGATACTTTTTCAATTTTTAAGTGAGACTGATTCGAATAGATCTTTTTCCATATTTTATAAGAATCGATATGATCACCGCCGTAAAATCGGTCCTTGTACTTTTCACAGTCTCCGTTGATGTGCCCAGTTGCTATCGGGACTTCAAACATAACCGTTAATTCAATAATGTGCGCCATTTTTTTTTTTTTTTAATTAAAAGAGTAAAGTACAACAACATGAGGACGCTGAGCGATTAATGCGATCTCTCAGCTGGAAAAATGAGACAGAACACTTGTGTTTGATGTACTTCGGTCGATGAAGATTTTCATCGGAAATATTGATCAATTTTTAGTCAGAGAGCAACATTTTATAGTCTATATAATAGAGGTGCAACGATGCATCAATATATCCCAGCAGTTTTCAACTCGAAGAGGCATCAATACATTTCCTTTAACAAGTTTCCTGGAAACATTTTGTCTAAAACTATTTTAAAACTCCGTCATCTACATATAAATTAAAAGCGTTCGTCTGTTTAAGTGAGTAAATGTAAAACTGAAATATTTGTCTGGAGCGATTTCCAATTCCATAAAAAAAAAATTAACTGATGTTATATCTCCTGCTTCTTCTTTTTCTTCTATTCATTTAACGTCACTTTCCCTTGTTCAGGGGTCAGGCGTTTTCTGATATTATGCAAGCTCACTCTTCACTTCTCATGATTCAGCAGGTCAGCAGTCTCCAAATTCCACTCTGTGCTGTCTTGTCTAATCACTTGCTTCCAAGTTTCCTTGGACGGCCAACCTTCCTGCGATTTAGGAAATTGATGCTTCTGCAACGTATCTTTTTTACATTTTTAGATACTTTGGCTCTTGTAGCAAAATTTATTTTAGAAAAATTCCAATGGTGTAAGGAGCAGATAACTCTTTTTTTAGTATGCAATGTCTCCGAAAAGGGAAAATATCCATTTTTTAAATAAGTAGTCATGCAAATTCAATTAATAGAACATTTTTCGAAGACCCGATCTATACAAGAGCCAATATCTGCGATAATTTAATATTTTAAACTATAAAAAAATAAAAAATCTGTTAATCAAAACAATAGGACGGTTCGTTTTACTGGTTTTGAAATGAAAAAATATACTGTTGATTTTCCCCAAATTCTATTTTGTTCAATAAATTTCTCAAATTGTTATTTCTTCGAAAAATGTTCTATTAATTGAATTTGCATGACTTCTTATTTTAAAAATGGTTATTTTTTATTTTTAGGAGACATTGCGTACTAAAAAAAGAGAGTTATCTGCCCCTTACACCATTGGAACGCTTCTAAAATAAATTTCGCTCGTGTACTCGATCTATACAAGAGCCGATACTTTCTATAACAAACTAAAACTCTGGTAATCGTGCTTGCTTGTTTTCACATTGAATATTTTAGATTGTGGGAGAAAGAGCGAATGAGATAAGAAGTGGTGGGAAGAGGGGAATAGAAGCTGCTCCCGTTGTTCTAACTCGTTGGTCTTCATCGATTCGCTGGAAAGATACACCGTTATAATACATCTTACTATTCAGTATCTTCTTTCCAAGAACTGTAGACTTGTGGAACTCTCTTCCTGCTGACTGTTTTCCTCCTACAAATAGCCTTGGTTTTATTTTTGGAACAAAGGAAGCGGGAAATAAATCCGATAATTCTGAAAAACACTTTAAAATATTACTCAGTCGAAGCCAGACAATCTATGAAATTATGAAAGAGTTTTAGCTAATGATTGAAAATGTCAAAATAAGTGAAGTCATCCAAATTAAAATGACAGCATCCGCATCCCGGGATGCTATAAACCAGACGGACCAAATCGATAGATGAGCAAAACCACACGAGAATACTTGGTGCACAAAATACTGTCAATTCCAATTGTAATGTATACTCATCATGCGATAGATGGGAGGTGGCTACAGTGAAGTGGCTAATGAGGCCTATGAGCTGGTCGTGCTAAGTTCGAATCCAGCTCGTTTCATAGCATGACATTCACTTATGGACGGACGTAGGCAAATTTATGGGTGGCCCTTCTTCTAGAAAGAGTCGGGGAAACCATTGTCAACAGCGCAATCGAGCTGGTCTAAATGTTGTAGCGTCCTGTTATATACAAATATACTTACTTACTTTATCATATGATAGAAAGAGGCAGAGAAAAAGAGAGAAAAAGAGAGAGAGAAGAAGAGAAAAAAGAGAGCGAGAGGGAGAGAGGGAAGGAGAGAGGGAGGGAGAGAGGGAGGGAGAGAGGGAAGGAGGGAGGGAGGGAGAGAGGGAAGGAGGGAGGGAGGGAGGGAGAGAGGGAAGGAGGGAGGGAGGGAGAGAGGGAAGGAGGGAGGGAGGGAGAGATGGAAGGAGAGAGGGAGGGAAGGAGAGAATGAGGGAGGGGGAGAGAGGGAAGGAGAGAGAAAACAGAGAGGGAGAGAAAACAGAGAGAAAAGAGAGAGGGAAAGAAAGAATAAGAAAGAGAGAGTGGGGAGAGAGAGAGAGGGGGAAAGAACGAGAGAAAGGTAGAGAGAGAAAAAGAAGTAGAGAAAGAAAGAGAGAGGAAGAGAAAGAGTTAAAATGCAAATCACCATTAATCCAATATTTTCAAATTGAAAAATTGGATTTTAAACAGATGACAATTTCAAATCTTGAATTCGACTGTAAAAGCTTATTTTATTTTTTTATTTTTTTTACATACTTCCCTCCCACAGCAGAAAGATGTGACACAAAGTCGAAAGTTGGGATTGGAAAGCCAGCAATCGAGAAGTTGAGCACTTTGGCCTACAAAAAATGCCTGACAGCCCAGTCGGCATTCCCCGGGAGGGGCGCCTCAGGCGATTAGTAATAAACTAACCCCTTTTCAAAGGGTGAGAAGACAAAGCCTGGGAGGGTGGACCTCCTAGAACTGAACAGGACAGTATCTCAGACCGGTGGAATCAAGGCCCGGAGGTCAAGACGGTACCGGTCTATAGTGTGTAGCATCCATTGGAACAGATACTACACCTTGATCCCAGCCAAAAGGCTGAGTGGGTATTTAATTCCTTCCCACCGCAGCAATATGTGACAAAAAGTCGGAAAGTGGGGGAAGAGTCAAGCCAGCACCCCTAAAGAAGGAGCACTCTGGCCTAGCAAAAATTGCCTGGGCAGCCCCGTCGGCATTCCCCTTTCAAGGTGCCTCAGACAGCAAGCGATAAACTTACTTCACCCCAAAGAGGGGAGGCAAGGCCTGGGAGGGTGCACCTTCTAGAACTGCACAGGACAAACCCACCGACCGCCAGAATCAAGACACGAAGGCCAACACGATACCGGTATATAGGGTGTAGTATCCATCGGAACTTTGATCCCAGCCAAAAGGCTGGGAATTTATTTACCTCCTCTCCAGGAGGTTAGGCACAAGGCCAGTTTTATCTTACTCCCACAAGTAAAATGTGACCCAAGGTCGGATCGAGAAAGTGGGGTTTGAAAAGTCAGTGCCCGAGAAGGTGAGCACTCTGGCCATTAAAAATTGCCTGGGCAGCCCCGTCGGCATTCCCCGGTAGGGGCGCCTCAGGCAGTAAGCTATAAACTTACTCCTCCCCAAAGAGGGGAAGCAAAGCCTGGGAGGGTGGACCTCCTAGAACTGCACAGGACAGACCCATAGACCGGCGTAAATCAAGCCCCGAAGGCCAAGACAATACCAGTTTATGGGGTGTAGTATCCATCGGAACAGATACTACACTTTGATCTTAGCTAAAAGGCCAAGATGTTGAGAACAAAGATTTTCTTAGCTTATTTTAATTGACAGCTAGAAACCACATGACACAAAAACATATTTTGGGGTGTGATTAACTGATTAAAAACACTTTCGATAATGCTAACTTAATTTTAAAAAAAATTTATTTACTGCATTTTTAATTCAAACTCTTCCACTTTTGATAAACCAGATTTAACAAATCCGGTTCGACAGGCACAAACGGTTTGACGCATCTTGTTTGTGTCCGCTTATATTCTTGCTTATCGATTGCGTTGAACTGTTTTTTTCAAATGGTTCAACTCCCTGGGTGACCAGACGCCGCCATTTTTTAAGATTCAGTGCAATATATTCATAGTTCTTTATCCTTTATGTCTGGGTAAACGGATCTTAAGAATTGACTGAAGTGCATGTTTGTATCAGAGAAGCGGTCTTCCTTTGTCACACGATCATTCCTGCAACTGCCCACTGCAGAGAGTCCTCCTCCTTCTTCTTCTTCTTCAGTTTAACGTCCGTTTTACATGCTGACATGTGTTGGACGGCTTTTAGAAACTGACTTCCAAGCTAAACCATATCTGGTCAGGTCTTTATTTATTCCTCTTTCTCTCAGATCATTGACCTTCCCCTGCTACTTCAACTATTCTACATCTACTAACCCAAGAACTCTCACCAATTCTTTCAATGTGACCATACCAACGAAACCACCTGTTCAGCACACGTCTCTCTTTAAGACTCACATTACACATTCATAGTATAAGTCTCATATTATTTCTCTCCATGCAACACATGTCCTCAACCCTTACGGTCCAGGTTCACTTCCATAGACATGCCTGTTAGATTCTTCCTTGATCCACAGTGGTAACGCTCTGCTGGTTAGTAATGGCAGAAGTTCCCTGAACTTTTTTGTGGTTGTGATATCCATTTCCAAAATGTTAGGAGGTTGTGAACAGACAGACAGACAGACAGACAGGAATTACAATTTGTTCTGTGTTTCTTAAATTTTTCTTTTTTTTTCTCTCACCCTTTTTTTTCTTTGTTCTTTTGCTTTCTTTTCTGACCGATTTGGTTGTTGGGTTGTTTTGTTTTACGGCATATCAACCCTTTTCGGGTTATTTAATGCCAAATCTGGTCATTTTAGTCAAAGTTTTTATGCTTAAAGTTCTTTATATGTTCAAGTATTTATTCATGGCGTTTGGTTTGGTTGTTTTGTGGCATATCAACACTCGTCGGGTTATTTAAATGACGAATCCAGTCATTTTGGTAAAAGTTTTTATTCTTTAAGTTCTTTATATGTTCAAGTATTTATTCATGGTGTTTGGTTGGGTTATTTTACGGCATATCAACTCTTTTCGGGTTATTTAATGCCGAATCCGGTCATTTTGGTGAAAGTTTTTATGCTTCAAGTTCTTTATATGTTCAAATAGCTATTCATGGTGTTTGGTAGAGTGAAAGGAGAGAAGGGGAGAAGAGGAGGAGGGAAATTGTTTTTTGTTTTAGGTTTCTCCCTTTCTCTTTAATTTCCCCTCTCCCTTTATTTTCTTATTTATTTTTCACTCTTTTTTCTCTTTGTTCCTCTCTCTCTCTGCTTTTCTCTCATCCTTTTTATTACTCTCTCTCTCTCTCTCTCATTATTTTTCCCTCTCCTTTTGTTTCATTAATTAATTTCTATTTTTATTTATTCTTTATCTCTATTTTCATTTTAACCCTCTCTCTCTCTTTCTTTCTCTCTCTTTCTTTCTCTCTCTTTCTTTCTTTCTCTCTCTCTCCCTCTCTATCTCTCTCCCTCTCTATCTCTCTCCCTCTCTCTCATCATTTGTCCCTCTCCTTTTGTCTCATTAATTAATTTCTATTTTTATTTATTCTTTATCTCTATTTTCATTTCAACTCTCTCTCTCTTTCTCTCTCTCTCCCTCTCTATCTCTCTCCCTCTCTCGTCTATATTTTTTTTGAAGATTTATTTTGCAGCAGAAATTTCACAGAATTTCCACGCAGCAAAATTTGCCACTTTTCAAAAAATCATGGTGGCAAAATGAGTGTGAAAGAATCCAAGTTGTTACCATGTCTAAAAGAATAACAAAAAACAAAACAAAAAAAAAAAAAAAAACAGAGTGAGAAAAAAAAAAAAAAACCCCCAACAAAATAAAAAATGTTTAAAAAAAGAATCAGATATGAACACTTTTAGTTGGATTAAGATTCATGGAATATCAAGAAAGGCCATGACACTTTCAAGAAAAAAAAATGGAGTATGTAGGCTTTTTCGATCTCTTTTTTTCTATTTTTTCTCTAGACAAGTATGCTTGCAATCAATGTTCAGTCATTAGATTTCTCATGGAATTGCAATCATTGACTTAATTATATTACTGACATTTCGGTATACTAGCAAGAATATGCTGCCAACGGGCGCATGTTTTTGCTAATTATTTTATTTAATTGCTCAGTAAAATGTGTTTTGTTTTTCTTTACAAAAAAAAAAAAAAAAACGAAAGAAAAATAACCCCATCCTTTATTTTAATAAACAAAAACACGGAATAATGAAACCATAGTAAATGAAACGGACCGTAAAAAGAATGTCTCACAGAAATGTTATGTTTTTTGGAAATGTGAAAAAATAAAAATAATAAAATAAAAACATGGTTATTGGAATATAATATGAACATGACTATATATATATATATATATATATATATATATAAATTCCCGAAACAGCTTTTCATGGTAAACAACTGATGATCCCTTAAATAATGTTAGAAGCAAACTAATATAATAACTGAAAAAGTTAAATTGACTTACATGAGTGATTTTCCACTGAACGACTTGGGACTTAAGGTTGTTTTTTTTGTTTGTTTTTTTTTTAAATATAGTTTTAATGGTTGAGAAACTTCCAAGACTATATATATATATATATATATGAAGCAATCCAACAAAAGATATAAGCGTCAACTAATATCTTATAATTGCACATGTCGGGATTTTGGAACTTTGATTGGACTTTTTGTATTATTTGATTTATTTATCATTAACATTGAATATGGACACATTTCGCGACTGGATAACTT
>OY744535.1:14775297-14797797 GCA_963556195.1 Sepiola atlantica
GACCAAATAGTAACATATTACTTGACTAAATAGCAACATATTACTTGACCAAATAGTAATATATTACTTGACCAAATAGTAACATATTACTTGACTAAATAGCAACATATTACTTGACCAAATAGCAACATATTACTTGACCAAATAGTAACATATTACTTGACCAAATAGTAACATATTACTTGACTAAATAGTAACATATTACTTGACCAAATAGTAACATATTACTTGACTAAATAGCAACATATTACTTGACCAAATAGTAACATATTACTTGACCAAATAGCAACATATTACTTGACCAAATAGCAACATATTACTTGACCAAATAGTAACATATTACTTGACCAAATAGCAACATATTACTTGACCAAATAGTAACATATTACTTGACCAAATAGTAAAATATTACTTGACCAAATAGTAACATATTACTTAACTAAATAGTAACATAAAAATAACTAAGCAATCTTTTATTAATAGTAAGAAAAAAAAATGGAGGTTGATGTTAAAAAAATTATAATAAACCGTTTTAAGTTCTCCCACCTTCCTCTAAGCAAGTTTAGTTTTTAAAAAAATGGAGGTTGATGTTAAAAAAAATCATAATAAACCGTTTTAAGTTCCCCCACCTTCCTCTAAGCAAGTTTAGTTTTTAAAAAAAATGGAGGTTGATGTTAAAAAAAATCATAATAAACCTTTAGTTTAGTTAAAATTCCGAAAAGCTTTGGCCATTTCGTCTCTTGTAATGACATTAATGTTTTCTTCAATGCGAGCTTGTAGATCAGGTAGGACTCGCGGTACTTGGTGAGATGATAAACACAAGCCTTTAAGAGTCCATATAATGAATAGTCTCGGAGGGGACTAAGGTCAGGCGAACGTTGATGGCCTTGGTTGCCTAACTCCTGGTGGCGTTAGCTCACTCTTCTGTAAATTGACTTAGGAGGACCTCCCCCCCCCCCCCGACTATTGCTTGTGTTTATCATCAAACAAGGTCGATATTAAATGTGGGAGAGAGGAATCCAGTTCCCTAAAAGGGGGAACTCTGAATTGGCATACCTATATAAAATTGCCTCAGTTGAGAAAGATTTCGCATCCTCTGAGCAAAGCCAGAACAGAGACTACACTTTGATCTTTGATCAATGCCGGAAGACAGAACAAGCCTTTTAAATGGGTTTCATCATTAAATAACCCCAAACGGGTTGATATGCTGTAAAAAAATATAAGACAAGCCCCTTATTGATTTCTAGGGGGGGATGCATTTGATAACTCAACACGGTACAACAAGCAAACATAACATTTTTTTCTTTTTTTTTTTTTCTCTAACATAGTTCACCTCAAACAAGGCAGGCAGCCAATGTAGGCGTAAGGGGCTACTGAGAAAAAAAGGGTGAAGTTTTTTTTTTTTTTGGGGGGGGGGGGTCAACCTAATTTAGGAGCTGCACAGCGAGATGTCTGTTTACATTAGTTTTACATTTCTGCATGTCAGTAACGTCAGGAAAGCAGGGAGCAGGAAGGGAGTTCCAGAGTCCAGCAGCACGAGGAAAGAAGCTTTTGGAGTTCGGCATCTCGGGACCTCCACAGTGTATGGATGGGATTTGGCAGATTGTCGGGTTGGTCTAGTGAATTTACGTCGTGGGGGTACCAGAGCAAGTTTTGCAGATAAAAATAAAATTAATTTTTCATCATCACTATCATATTCAGTTTAACGTTGGTTTTACATGCTGACATGTGTTGGACGGCTTTAAGAAATTGATTCCAAACTAACTCCTGCCCAGGTCTTTATTCATCCCTCTTTCTCTAAAGTACATTTTTTTTCACTTCCTCCCATGTTTTCCTTGGCCTTCTTCCTGCAACTAAACCTGCTACCTCAACTGTTCTACAGCTATAAACCCAAGAACTCATCCATCCTTTCAATGTGGATATAACCATCGAAGTTTCCTGTTCTGACAAACATATCCCTATACTGTCCATATTTAATGTTCCTCTGAGGTCATCAGAACTAAGCTGATCTTTTAGACTCACATAACACATCCATCGTATCATTCTCATATCATTTCTCTCCATGCAACGCATGTCCTCAACCCTTACTGGCCAGGTTTCACTTCCATACATCATCACACTGCGTACGCATGCCTGATAGACTCTTCCCTTGGTCGACAGTGGTAACGCTCTGCTGGTTAGTAATGGCAGAAGTTCCCTGAACTTACTCCATCCACTCGTACTTAAGAGAGTAGAAAGTGACTAACTTGGGTTTATTTGCGACAGCCTTGTAACTCTGGCTTTTCTGATTTTCTCCTTTAGTCCTCATATTACATAAGCGATGTTTCTGACAAAGGGGGGAGAATTGCTGTTTTCTGGGTCGGAATCTATCTAACACTTATTGTTGGCTAGTTTTTGATCTGGAAGTAGCATTTTAAGTGGTTTCATGCCTTGTCTGGAGCGATTTCCATTAAAAAAAAATTCTTGCAATCGCATTAGCACCTGCTCCACCCTGTGCTCCAATGGTATCACCAAGGTAACAAAACTCCTTAACAATCTCAGTAGCTTCATCATCCAAATATACTTTGTCCATATCCGAGTTCTCATCCATCTCCAGTCTTACACTTCTTGCACACAAACTGGTTATCCTCTCTCAACCTACTAGTACTTCCACTGCACTTCTTGTGTACGCAATGATTACAGGAATTAATTAAGTAATATATTATAGAAGCCATTTCTTTTTATATTTGATGTTATTTTGTATAGAACCTAGGTAATCCTAAAAAACTAACCTCCGTGTAGATACAGATAGTCTATTATCAAAAGAAAAGTCATCTTTTCTGTGTGTGATATATATGTGTGTGTGTGTGTGTATTTTGCTAAAAGTCAGAAACTACACAAGATACTCTGTGAGAGTTCAAATTTAAACAGAAGTGCTTAAAATCGATATCTAATTTAAAATCAGTTCGGCTCAATTATTAATGCAATAACCAATTAAATTTGAATTTCAAAATTTATTTTTTTAATAAATAATTTAATAAAAAAAAGTACGACATAGTTAAAAAAAAAAAAAAGAAAAAAAAAGCGAATACAAAAATGAAAGTAAAAATGCACCTGGGCAACGCCGGATAGAGTACAGCTGGCTATATAAGTATTATGATACATGCGAGTCTCCGAGAATACACTAAAACAAATATAGGTTTCATTATATTACTAAGGGGTAGGGGGTAGGTAAGAAATTCGGCATAGCCTGGGAATACATTAAAACACATATAAGTTTCGGTATATTTTTAAGGGAGTGGGGGGGGGGGGGGCAGAAACTCGGTGTTGCCCGGGAGCAATAACTTTAAAACTACATTATTATTATTATTATTAGCAATGCATTAAATAACAACAGAAAAACGGGCTGGGTGGACGGGAAAGAGGCTGGAGGAGAGGGAGAGAGAGGGGGAAAGAGAGAAAGATAGAGAGACGGATAGAGAGAGAGAGAAAGAGAGATAGATAAAGAGAGAGAAAGAGAGGGAAAGAGAGGGAAAGAGAGAGAAAGAGAGAGAAAGAGAGAGAAAGAGATAGAGAAAGAGATAGAAAGAGAGAGAGGGAAAGAGAGAGAGAAAGAGAGGGAAAGAGAGAGAAAGAGAGAGAAAGAGAGGGAAAGAGAGGGAAAGAGAGAGAGAAAGAGAGGGAAAGAGAGAGAGAAAGAGAGGGAAAGAGAGAGAGAAAGAGAGGGAAAGAGAGAGAAAGAGAGGGAAAGAGAGAGAGGGAAAGAGAGAGAGAGAAAGAGAGAGAGAGAAAGAGAGAGAGAGGGAAAGAGGGAAAGAGAGAGAGAAAGAGAGGGAAAGAGAGAGAGAGAAAGAGAGAGAGAGAGAGAAAGAGAGAGAGAGAGAGAGAGAAAGAGAGAGAGAGAGAGAAAGAGAGAGAGAAAGAGAGAGAGAGAGAGAAGTTTTAATATAAAAATGTTACACACACTTTTTAACTTCATCTATTTTGGTGTTTATGGCCCCCGGGCAGCGCCGGATAGCCCTGCTAGTTACCAATAAAGTATTGTTATAAACGTGAGTCTCTGTTATAAGAAGGAACGCCAACAAGTTGCACACATCTCGATATCAAGTAAAACGTGACAGATCGACGTAGCAGTCGCCGTCCTCCTCCTCCTCAGCTGCTGCTGCTGCTACTACTGCGCCGCCGATTGTATTCCGTTTGAAACTATCGAACAGAGATGCTGGCTGTGCGTGTGTGCGCGGCCTCTTCATTCTACCGTTCCGATTAATCTCCCCCCCCCCCCCCGAAACAGTTGTTTTTTTAGGGGGGGGGGGGGTGAACGTAAAGCATGGCATCCCCATGGGTAACACGATAAGGTAATTGCAAAGAAATTTGTCTAAAAGAATATATCACCTAAATAATTCTTTTCCAATATCATAGTTCACCTCGGATATAATCGGAAGGGGGGGGGGGGGGTCCGTGGAAGGTAAGAGATGGTGTATGTATGTATGTATGTATGTATGTATGTATGTATGTATGTATGTATGCGTGTGTGTGTGTGCGCGCTGAAGATGATGAAGGTGGCGGCGCTACAGGTGACGATGAGACGGATTGAAATATATTGGAAATATGCTTTGGCATCAGAAGATGATGTTTTTTGCCCAAGACATTTCTTTCATATACTGATATATCAAACACCAGCTTATATTGAATACAAAAAAATAAATAAATAAATGAATATCAAATACATTTCATTTCAAGAGCGGATTCTCCATCTTAAGTTTTATTTTACTTTTCTTTTCTTGCATCCATCTATTTTTCATTATTTTAATTCCGAAATTTATATATATATATATATATATATATATATATATATATATAAAATAATCCAGGTAAAACATCCACAGGGTAGTAATCCAAAGAATTTCAACCGGGTTTATAAAAAGTGCTCAATATCAAATAGAGGTTTTATATATGATTATTTTTATTTACACAGACATGTACAAAATCTGAGACACTGGCATGTCGATGTTATCGATCAACAGTTATCATAAACTGAGATCTCATCAGGCAGAGTTAGAATCCGATCATTCTTTCCAAAACATGATCTAAGGTTAAGATCGGATTCTAACTCTGCCTGATGAGATCTCAGTTTATGATAACTGTTGATCGATAACATCGACATGCCAGTGTCGCAGATTTTGTACATCTGTGTAAATAAAAATAATCATATATATATATATATATATATATATATATATATATATATATATATATGTGTGTGTGTGTGTGATCTAGTGTTAGAGCAGAAATGAGTAGTGTGTTCAATTACTTGTGCAAGAGCATATATATATGTTTAATTCTAATTGACACTATACATTAGTTTGGTCTTCCATTTATACATTAGTTTGGTCTTCCATTTATACATTAGTTTGGTCTTCCATTTATACATTAGTTTGGTCTTCGATTTATACATTAGTTTGGTCTTCCATTTATACCTACGGTTTCACAGAGACAGAAAGTATCGATGGAAGATCTAACTAATTTTGAAAAATATATATATATATATATATACACCTATTTTTATCAAGTATGTGTATATGTATATGTATATGTATATTCCTATCTACAGGATTCACTCCTAAACTAATTAACCGATCATTATGAATTTTGGAATATAAGTGGTCGTACTGTGGGCTATATTTAGTTTAATTTACTTTTATGAAACGGAAGATAAAAAGGAGTGAATTCCTTTTGTGAAAAGTCAGATACCTCCGATTTTTGTGAGATGTTAACAATAGGTATTAGACATCACTTAGGAAATATTCCTGAAACTTCAGTTTCTGTAGAGTATGTAAAAGGGTTTTTAGGGGCATAATATGGGCATATGGTTCCATTTCAAAATTCAAATATTTCAGATTTGCATTAAGTTTGGTTCATAGACATTAGACACCAATTATGCAAGATTCCCTGAATTTCAATTTCTTCTTAAGACTTCTTAAGCATAATTTTAGATATTTTCTAGAATAAAAATCATGTAATGGGATTAATTAAAATTGGAATAAGGATTCTAGACATAAGGTTTAGTATCATTATATTTTGATTTTAATCTTTGTAAGGGGTATAAAAGTGGTGCAAACTTTTTTGTTCGTGTAATTAATTTTACAAGTCCTTACATTAATATATATATATATCTTAGTGATTGTATTGTTGTTCTTTCCTAGATGTTAATTCAATAAAACTACAATGCTCATAAAATACAGGTACAGCTGTATTATAATATAAATTCCTTTATTTATATAAAGATTATTGGCTACATATGTGCATACATGTTTCAGCTGCGATCTCTTTCGAAATCCAGCTTCCTCGAGACTTTTTACAAACTGAAAACACAACAAAAACTGTATATATATACGATATACAAGAATGTCAACAGACTTATTTTCAGTTTGTAAAAAGTCCCGAGGAAGCTGGATTTCGAAAGAGATCGCAGCTGAAACATGTATGCACATATGTAGCCAATAATCTTTGTATGAATAAAGGAATTTATACTATAATACAGCTCTACATGTTATTGAGCACAATTTAGCCAATGATGTTATAATGATAAATAAAGGAATTGATACGATATATATTTAAATATGTGTTTCATAGTCTTACGACTCATCAGTTGGTCGGAACCCAAAGAAAAAATTTAATACGTTTTTTTAAATTTTACTATCTTTTTTTTTTTGGCTTGTAATAACCCGAACTAAATTCATAATTGCTCTGAAATCACAAACCATCTTTGGATGTATTTCAAGCACGTGATTTGACTACACAAGCAAAATATATTCAGTCAGTGTCGTATGATAGCACTAGGGTAGAGGCGCTGACTGTCAGCTCGACGGTTGAGTTTCAATCCCGGCTTGAGGCACTAGCTGGTCTAGCCGCACTGAAGAGCTGTGATACAGCGAAACAGTATGTATGTGGATGACATATATATATATATATATATATATATATATATATATATATAATAATAATAATCCAGGTAAAACATCCACAGGGTAGTAATCCAAAGAATTTCAACCGGGTTTATAAAAAGTGCTCAATATCAAATAGAGCTTTATATATGATAATTTTTATTTACACAGACATGTACAAAATCTGCGACACTGGCATGTCGATGTTATCGATCAACAGTTATTATAAACTGAGATCTCATCAGGCAGAGTTATAATCCGATCTTAACCGTAGATCATATTTGGAGATATTTCTCTCCAAATATGATCTATATGATATATATATATATATATATATATATATATATATATATATATATATATGGATAAATGCAGAAGTATTTTTAATTTATCACCAAACTAGCCGACTGTTATTTAATCCATATTACAACACATTAATATGAAATACTGTATATATAGTAGTAACGAAACCCCCAAACAACTATTTGCTAGTTTTTAAACAGTCCATAATAAATTAATGTTGGTGTTATTCATTTGTAATTTTATTGTCTTAGTTTTCTATATATATGCCATAGTTTTGTTGATATTAACAATAATTAAAGTAATTTAATAAGGAAAAGATAAATTAATAAATTCGTATAAAAATTAACCAAATGTAAATCTTTATCTATTTATATGAATAAGTATTAAAGTTTTTGTCTCGTGTTTGCAACAAACATATGAATGAAATGTTTATTATTTAAAATCTTGGTTTCAACTATTTCAAAAAGCGAACTTTGCAAAGTTGAGTTAATCAACGTTCGTTTCCCTAAGTTTTTTTTTCACTATATATAGATATACACAAAATACATGCTAAAGTACTCCTTACCTTTGGGATTGAGTTATGTTTGAAAAATCTTCCATTTTAAATGTTTTAATAAGTCGTAATTTGCAATTAACTCACCAAGTGACCCATCTTTTACTAAGTTACTATCTATCACTCTCACCCTCTCTCACCGGATGTTGCTTGACCTCCCCCTTACCCTTATTTTATGTAGTATGTCACTCTTGCTTCTGTTACTCTCTCTCTCTCTCTCTCTCTCTCTCTCTCTCTCTCTCTCTCTCTCTCTTTGTTTATTACAAATCGGAGGTAATAAAAAAAAAAGTATAGAATAAAAATAGCGAAATAGCCCGTGTAAACAAAAGGGAATATCGCCACAAGTAGTAATATTATTTAAACTGTAGGTAAAGAGAGAGAGAGAGAGAGTGAGAGAGAGGCAGGGGTCGGATATATAGCAAACAGAAAGAGACTAATTTTGGATTTTGTCTTTATTTTTACATTTGACTGGCTTTGCAAACTCACTTTTTATTTTGTCCCCATGGGTCACTTAGAAGTGGGGGAACATAGATAATCAGCACATAGAGGATAACGCAGAGATTCGGGACCACTTCCATTGTCTTCCCCAGAGATTTTATACATATGATATGAATTTCATAAAAATAGGATATATTTGAAGTTTTAAAGGAGTTATGCACTCAGGGACCCCTTAAGAGTGCACTTAGAGATTCGTGAACTATTCCATTGTCTTCCCCGGTAAATTTTACATAAGAATATACTTTTAGATGTTATGTAGATTCTCTAACCTTTACACAAACAGACATTGATTTATATATATATATATATATATATATATAATATGGAACAGGTAGAATAAATACCTTTTGAAGCATTAAAGATGCGATATCAATTTTTTTTTTTATAAACAGAAAAATAATAAATCGAAACCGATTTTTTTTTTCTCTTTTTATTATAAACTAGCATTTTTTTTTTTGTTAGTTAAAAGTGATACAGATATTTCGCCAAAAACTTGGCATCCTCGGTGTGTAATATATCCTGATGTCATCGGATTTGTATTTTTTTCTCTACCGGCTTTTTGTTGTTCTAGCCGGGCCAAAGGGGTTAGCTGTTGTTTCCCCACTTTTAAATATGAGAGCGTGAATGCGCACGTGATTTGTATAAAGTGTTTATAAGCTATATTTTTATATATACGTATATATCTACTAGCAAGAACAATTTGCATTGCCTAAGATTGAATTAGGAACCCTGTGTCCTCTTGCCTCAAGCCCATAAGACCATATTACCTTCTTACTTCTTATACTTTGACATTTTATAAATTCAATTTGTGGAGTGGGGCCCAAGGATGTACTAAGCATTGATTCAGAGAGAGGAGGTGAAAGTACAGTGACATTAACTGAAATAACATTTGATAAATTTATAGTCTTTAACCCCCTCAGGGCACACCCGGCATTTCCCGTAAATGAATGAGGGATTGTCTACTTCTACTTCAAGTACTGGACCACATATTACCTTTTTTATTTTTGTTGTTTTTATATTTTATTAATTCAATTTTTGGTGTGGGGCCCAAAAATATACTCGCATTGATTGTGATGATGATTGAAATAAATTTCAGTACAGACAGCCCCTTAAGGATTGGAGAGAATGGTTGAAACTGGGCAAAATTTGATTATTTAAGAGGATCGTTCGACAAGAATTTGTAAACATTGGATTTGAAAACGACCATGTTGTAGTCAGATGAGAAGCAGCCCCGTGGTATTGTGTTCCACAGAGGAGAAGTTCTTAGAAAGAAACTTTGCTCATGGAAGTTTCATTGAATTTTTTTGGTACACAGAAGAAGAAAGGGAAATTATTTACAATGGTTGTAGTTAGACGAGTTCTGTTCTGTGAAAGTTTTGCAGTGAAATCGTATTTTCTTAAAGGTGGTGCGTTTAATTTGTATAAAGAGAGTTGAGACAGACGTGTTCGACGTTCTAAGATATCAAAGAATATGCGGCCGATAAGAGATGGATGAAATCAGATCTCGGTAGACAAAGTTATTTAAAGACTTGTCAATCGCTATTGATTAAAGCTGAACAAATAAATACTCGCTATTTTAGGTTTTCTTGTGGGAAAAAAGTGGCCGTTTCACGTGCAAGACTTAAAAACTCATTCACTGAAAAAAGGAAACGATGATTTTTATGAGAGCTTGGTGTTGGTCTTTTAGATGCATCTCTGTCTGTCATGCTTAAGTTTGAAATAGCATTTCCTTTGGTCTGTCATGCTTAAGTTTGAAATAGCATTTCCTTTGGTCTGTCATGCTTAAGTTTGAAATAGTATTTCCTTTGGTCTGTCATGCTTAACTTTGAAATAGTATTTCCGTTGGTCTGTCATGCTTAAGTTTGAAATAGTATTTCCGTTGGTCTGTCATGCTTAAGTTTGAAATAGTATTTCCGTTGGTCTGTCATGCTTAACTTTGAAATAGTATTTCCGTTGGTCTGTCATGCTTAAGTTTGAAATAGTATTTCCGTTGATCTGTCATGCTTAACTTTGAAATAGTATTTCCGTTGGTCTGTCATGCTTAAGTTTGAAATAGTATTTCCGTTGGTCTGTCATGCTTATGTTTGAAATAGTATTTCCGTTGGTCTGTCATGCTTAAGTTTGAAATAGTATTTCCGTTGGTCTGTCATGCTTAAGTTTGAAATAGTATTTCCGTTGGTCTGTCATGCTTAAGTTTGAAATAGTATTTCCGTTGGTCTGTCATGCTTAAGTTTGAAATAGTATTTCCGTTGGTCTGTCATGCTTAAGTTTGAAATAGTATTTCCGTTGGTCTGTCATGCTTAAGTTTGAAATAGTATTTCCGTTGGTCTGTCATGCTTAAGTTTGAAATAGTATTTCCGTTGGTCTGTCATGCTTAAGTTTGAAATACCATTTCCTTGTGGGGAAAAAAGTGGCCGTTTCACGTGCAAGACTTAAAAACTGATTCACTGAAAAAAGGAAACAATGATTTTTATGAAAGTTTGGTGTTGGTCTTTTAGATGCATGTCTGTCTGTCTGTCATGCTTAAGTTTGAAATAGCATTTTCTTTGGTCTGTCATGCTTAAATTTGAAATAGCATTTCCGTTTGAATGTCATATTTTAGTTATAAAATAGCCTTTTCGTCCTTTTGTCATGTCTATGTTCGTTGTTGGATTTGATGTCATATCAACACTTGTTTGGTCATCTTGTGCCGAAATCGTACGCTTTTTTGTATACAATTGATTTGTAGATCAACTTGTATTTGAATTTGAGGAGATTTTTCTTACATACAGCACCTGGTCTTCTTTAATAGTCACCCATTTAGTACTGGCCAGGCTCAACGTCGCTTAACTTCAGAAATTTAGCAGGAACCGGGGTGTTAATGTGACCATAGCTGTATAACACTTAAGTTTCAAATCGTATTTTCGTTGGTCTGTGACAATTACATTTGAAATCGCATTTTCGTTGGTCTGTGACAATTACATTTGAAATCGCATTTTCGTTGGTCTGTGACAATTACATTTGAAATCGCATTTTCGTTGGTCTGTGACAATTACATTTGAAATCGCATTTTCGTTGGTCTGTGACAATTACATTTGAAATCGCATTTTCGTTGGTCTGTGACAATTACATTTGAAATCGCATTTTCGTTGGTCTGTGACAATTACATTTGAAATCGCATTTTCGTTGGTCTGTGACAATTACATTTGAAATCGCATTTTCGTTGGTCTGTGACAATTACATTTGAAATCGCATTTTCGTTGGTCTGTGACAATTACATTTGAAATCGCATTTTCGTTGGTCTGTGACAATTACATTTGAATAGCACTATTGTAACATTTTTCTGGCCTAAAGTCGGATACGTTTTAGACATGCCTCGTGTATATATATATATATATATATATATATATATATATATATATATATATATATAAAATTCAAAATAAAACTTCTTTTTCTCACCTGGATAAATTTATTTTTTTTACCTCTTCCTGCTGGGACCGAAATATTCTTTCTTTACTTAAATGAAAAAGAAAAAGGCGTTTTTTTATTTTTTTCTTCTTCTCATATCCCCCCCCCCCCCTTCATTATTTTTTTCTAGATATTTTTCTAAATATGCCAGAGATGTTTTTTTTAATAATTTAATATGGAGTCTAGTTTTATACTAAAAAAATATAGATTTCTTCACGCCAGCGTGACTTGTTGGAATTTTTTCCCCTCCATCTTTTTGCTCATTGAATACTGAAGTAGTTCGGTTACAGGTGCCGTCTCTACTTCAAACATTCTCAGAGAGATCATCTATCTATCTATCTATCTATCTATATCTTTCTATCTATCTCTCTATATATATATGTTCTTTCTCCATCTATCATCTATCTAAGTCAGATTCATTTTATATTCCAATAACCATGTTTTTATTTATTTATGCATTTAAAAAAAAAAATTTTCACATTTCCAAAAAAACATAACATTTCTGTGAGATGTATGTTTTACGGTCCGTTTCATTTGTCGTGAGCCAAACAACATTTTTATGTCAATATCGTATCTGCAACACTACAAAAGCATCAGAAAAATTCACAAAGAGGAAAAAGTTCTTGGATTAAAATGTCTTTAAAAAACCCTACACTATACAGTGGGTCATTTTTGGGGCGAAACCAAATGAAAAACAAAGAAAAGAGAAAACTCACATGTGGGGGAACTCACTAGTACGCCAGTTTACGCAAAATAGATAGATAGGATAAATTGCAGTCTCGGCGTCAAATTGGTTTATTGTTTATTTATGTATTATTTAAATAAGTAGTTAGTAATTCTTACGTTTACAAAAAGTATCGTCGACGGACAGACAGACATCCAATTTTATGATTCGTTGAATAACTTAAAATAAGAAATCAGTATATATATATATATATATATATATACTGATTTCTTTATATATATATATATATATATATATATATATAGAGAGAGAGAGAGAGAGAGAGATTTTGGCGGTTCAAAACATATTTCAAATCAAGTTCCAAATAAAGGGCATACACCAATGTATTATAAATGCTGCTTTGAATCAGCCGTAAACAACCATAATACCTTGGTGTATGCTCTTTATTTGGAACTTGATTTGAAAAATGTTTTGAATTGCTGAAATATATATTTATATATATGGTAGCTTTCTATTCCATTTCGAATACGACCACTTTTGGCGTATCGATGTAATATTAGTGTAAAGGGTCCCAGTGAAGAGCGCAGATGTGGCTCTTCAAGCCTACCAGACTTTTACAGACCTTACCACAGATGGGGCAGGTGTTGTGATGATCTGAGGAGATGCCATATATGAAGCCACCCCTTGCCCGTGCTTGATTTTGCCAAACATGCACTCGTTGGTCATTCAACAAACCTGCACGTGACATAGTTACCAAGATGCACGCTTGGTATCTTAGGTGTTCCATGTTTCCTCCATATGCTTGAGGTGTCACATCCCGTCACTTCCTCGCTGCTCTTTTCTGATGCTGGTGTTCCATCCTATTCTTTTCAAAAATCTTGCTGCCTCCACCTTGACCTATATACAGTCACACCATCCCATCCTCCAACATCAATTTCAAAGCACGTCTATATATACTGCTTATACTTCTGACAAGGGTGTTTATCATCGAAAGTACTCAAGTTTAAAAAAAAAGTTTTTAAGGTAAATAAATAATTTGCGTTGTCCAGGTTTTCAAAATATTTTTAAAAAATATTCTCCTTATTATTGCCATTTCAGCAACGTTTTCAATGTGTGACTTTTTAAACTATATATATACATATATATATACACATATACATATATATATATATATATATATATATATATATATATACAGGGGGGGGCCAAAATAAGGGTCCTATCTTTAAATTTGAATAACTTGAATTTGAATAACTTCCACAAAATAAAAGTTAAACTCACCAAACTTTATGTGTGTGTAGACTGACCCTTCCGAGATTTTTTGAAATAAACAAAACAAATTTTAGCCGAAAAACACTTCTTAAGACTTACAAAAACTAAAGTATTGTTTTTTACACTGTTTTGAGTTTTTTAAGCAAAAATAATGTTTTCTAAATGAGGGTACGTTCCTTAGGGCTAATACGGCTCATGCTTGCTTCGGAAGGGGTCCTTTACTTATTCTAAAAAAAAAAAAAAAAAAAAAAAAAATCAATAAATAAAAAAGTTATGAATTTTTTAAAAATAGGACCCTTATTTTTGCCCACCCTGTATATATACATATATTTATACGCACACACTTATTTTCTTCTATATATAAAAATATATCTAAACAAATAACTTTTTGCAACTTTATTCCTGGTTCATCCCACTTGATAAGGTCAACAGGTACATGAAGTAACTTCTTAAAAATTATTCATTTCTGGAACATGTAACTTTTCTTGGCGCTCAAGATATTCGAAGATATTAATCAACAAAATGGCTCCTGACATGCATTGTTTATTTCTAAAGGTTCATGTTATTCAAACAATGCGATTGGATTAATTTACAAGTTAAATAAAATGTGCCAGAGCAAGCAAGTGGGCGGACAACCACGAAAGCAGAAGGCAGAAGACGGCAGATCAGGGAGTCAGAATGAGATCTACGCTTTCTGCCTACTCTGAAAGGTTAGAACGGAGAGAGAAGAGGAACTGGTATTTCTCATTTTCTCTCGCTAGAAAAATGGAAGCACCAAATTATAAAGCTTCGGATTCCAACTTCCATATCCACCAACCATCTTTCTCCGATATTTCTTTTTATAAGAATGTGCCATTGCCCTGATCTATTTCATTTAAAACCGGGTTTTCATCTTAATATAATGGAGGTTTTGCATCAGTTTGTAACTAAAACTATCTTACATTATCCTCCTCTCTATAATAAAGACCAATGTGTATTTATTTATATTATTTTATTTAAATTCTATATAGTACAGTGTCTGCTGGGGATACCCGGGTTTCATCAATTTTGTTATTCTTGATTTAAGATGAAATATAGCTGGTCAGCACAGAAATATGTGTCAATCTTCCTTTGGTATTGATAACCAGACGGATGAAACCCGGGCATCCCCAACAGATACTGTAATGTATAGTATTTTAATAAAATAATCTATATTAGCTCTTGTAGAACCTACGATTCAGCACATTTTTTTTCCAACTAACGTAATTATATATATATATATATATATATTACTATTTCATGTATCCACATAAAATTTCATAAGGAGATATAATTTTTTATATATCAATTTTCAGTATTTACTTCAACAACAGTGCTCGATACGTAAGTAGAGCTATGTAGTAAGTTATGAAAATATATTTATGGCAATTAAGCTACACAGACGGTCCCGCGTTTCAAGCTACACAAAGGCTCCCGCGTTTTAGCCTGAAGATTCCCCCCCCCCTCGGGGATGAAACGCGGGAGCCTCTGTGTAGCTTAATTGCCATTAATATATTTTCATAACTTACTATATATATATATATCTAGGAAATACCGAAATAATGAAAAAAGTAAACTTACATACTTTACATGGTTATTATAATCACCAGGTGTTTAAACAAGGACTATAATCAAAAGACCTTTAATCCATGGATTTTCAAAGAATTACTCTTATCCACAGAAGGAAAAAAATAAAAATAAATAGCTAATTATTGGTAAGTATAATTTGCAAAATTGACAGCAACAATTTTAAGATATGCTTAAAGTAAAAATAATTCAACAAAAGTTTCAATAATGAGAAAAAAGTCCTCGTTTCAATGAAGTGGTTGAAATAATCCAATTTGAATATGGTATTATGTAGTGGAAGGTCGTTTTTTTGTGTGTGTTTTTTTAATGGAAATCGCTCCAAACAAGGCATGAAGCCACTTGATGTAAGGAGCTAAACATTAAAAAAAAAGTACTACTACTTCAAAGTCAAAACCCAGCCAACAATAAGTGTTAGATGGATCGATTCCAACACAGAAAACAGCAATTCTTCTTCCTTTGTCAGAAACATCGATCATGGAATGTGAGGACTAAAAGAACCAAATCAGGGAAGTTAGAGTTACAAAGCTGTCGAAAGTAAAATCAAAGTTAGTCACTTTCTGCTCTGCTTGATTCAAATAAAATCCAGAAACGATTCAAAAGACACAAGTCTGTGAAAAGTTAGTATATTTTATTTATCTTCCTCCCACAAGATGTGACAAGGTCGGGAAAGTGGGATTTGAAAAGCCAGCGCCCGAGAAGGTGAGCACTCTGGCCATTAAAAAATGTCTGGGCAGCCCCATCGGCATTCCCCGGTAGGGGCGCCTCAGGCAGTAAACAATAAACTTACTCCTCCCCAAAGAGGGGAGGCAAAGCCTGGGAGAGTGGACCTCCTAGAACTGCACAGAACAGACCCATAGACCAGCGTAAATCAAGCCCCGCAGGCCAAGACAATACCAGTCTATGGGGTGCAGTATCCAGTGGAACAGATACTACCCTTTGATCTCGTGAGAGTTCAAATTTAAAAAGAAGTTCTTAAAATCGATGTCTAATTTAAAAACAATTTCGCTCAATAACTAATTTAATGACCAATCGATACGACCACCGATTTGATCACCAAAGTAACAAAACTTCTCGACAACCTCAATAGCTTCGCCATCCAGATATACTTTCTCCACATCTGACTTCTCATCCATCTCCATTGTTTTACACTTCTTGCACATAAACTGGTTATCGTCTCTCAACCTACCAGTAATACTGTAATATCCCTTAACTGTGTTTGAGAGGAGGCAGTTTAAGCAAGCTATAAAACAATTACAGCGATGCGATGATGTACGAAAATTGCAATAAAGTAATCGAACGTAAAACCTACTTTATTATATTTAGCAAGAATATTGATGGCTTGCTATATTTGAAATCAAACAAAAAGAAGACAAATAGATTTAAAGAGGTCTTCATGTTTTTAAGTATAAAGCAGTGTGAAAATTGGTAAGAACAAGAACATTTTATTGGATTACATACAGCAATTTCCTCCAAGGAATGTTCATTTATTCACCGAACATGTCTACCTACAGCAGTGTAAACAACTTTAACTGAACTATCTTATATAAAAACACATTTTATATATATATATATATATATATATATATATATATATATATATATAAGAGAAAGAGACTATTTGAATTTGTTTTAAGCATGTTTTGATTTTTCTAGAAACACGTGTTAGCTTTTCATTGCTTCGAAACGGACAATAAATCACAGTATCACATAACTTTTATCTGTTATTTATTTATGTAACTCTCACTTCCCTTATTTTGTCCTTTAGTCCTTACATTCCATGAGCGAAGGGGGAAGAATTGCTGTTTTCTGGGTCATAATCTATCCATCTAACAAAGGAGAGTAGAAAGTTGACCTTGGGTTTACTTTCGGCAGCCTCGTAACTCTCGCTTCTCTTATTTTGTCCTTTAGTCCTCACATTCCATGAGCGATGTTTCTGACAAAGGGGGAAGAATTGCTGTTTTCTGGGTCATAATCTATCCATCTAACAAAGGAGAGTAGAAAGTTGACCTTGGGTTTACTTTCGGCAGCCTTGTAACTCTCGCTTCTCTTATTTTGTCCTTTAGCCCTCACATTCCATGAGCGATGTTTCTGACAAAGGGGGAAGAATTGCTGTTTTATCGTGGTCTAGTTTTTTACCTTGAAATAGTATTTTTTTTACCTCTTTTCATCAAGTGGCATCATGCCTTGTCTGGAGCGACTCCCATGAAAAAAAAAAAAATTATTTATTCATACTTCTATTACAAATTTTTAAATAACTACTTCATTTTAGTCTGAATTTTTAGAATAGATTCCCAAAATTCAGACTAAAATTGTCCGCAAGGACCCATGGCATAACGGATACAGTACTAAGTAAGAATTCAGTTATCGGTGTAGTCTTCTGAAGGTTAAAGGTTCAATCCTCAGTGCGGGCAATATTAGAAATTGCAAATTACTGAAGACTTCTACCCGGTCATCGCTGACGTAACAAGAGCATGCTACCCCCAGTGGATTAAATAAAGGGTTCCGTTCGAAATTCCGTGCATGCAGATTCCCGAGTTTGACAGAAAAATTCCCGAGTTCGACAAGATACACCTGAAGAAGGTTGGAGATTACATCGGCCGAAACGTTGTGAGAATAACACTCAAGATGAGAACAGTAGTCCGAATAATCCAAATTATACAACTATTTAAAGGTTCATTTTTGCTCTGCGATTTGATTCCCATAAGAATCGCTCTGATCTATATAAAATAACTGTTTATCACACACGTATATTTAATATTTTTAATATTCATAGACATATGTTTGGTGTTTTTCTACATTCGTCAGTATGGAATTATGTAACTGTTCGGCTGAAACAAAAATACATTTATAAAAATAAAGAACGCACAAACCACAGCTAAAACAACTGTTATTAATTGGTCCCTCGATTCATAAAATCGGGGGATTTATGTTTTGAGGCATGTCCATCCGTCCGTCCGTCCGTCCGTATTTTTCTCCGCAACCATTCATTGAATTTCTCTGAAATTTTGCAAGAAGTTGTAACTTTTGTCAGGTTAGAAAGTGACATCTTCCGATTTTTGAAAAAAAATCTGGTTAGCCCCCCAGGGGGTCAAAAGGCCCCAAAATGGCAAAAAATAACATTTTTTGCCCCATAACTTTTAATCCATCCATTCAATTTCTCTGAAACTTGGCCAAAATATGGAGGCAATTGTTCCTAATAGAAAATAAGTATCGCTGACCTTGGAAAAAATCTGGTTCGCGCCCCCAGGGGGTCAAAAGCCCCCAAAATGGCAAAAAATGACCCTTTTCTCCCATAACGTTTAATCCATCCATTCAATTTTTCTGAAACTTGGCCAAAATGTAGAGGCAATTGTTCTGGATATAAAATGAGCATCCTTGACCTCAGAAAGATTCTGGTTCGCGCCTCCAGAGGGTCAAACGGGGGTCAAAAATGCCCCAAATTGCCCAAATTTATTGCATTTTACACTCGCCACATCGAGTCACATATAGACGGGGGACCACGTACGCGCGGCTTGTTAGATGTTTATGTTTGTTTGTTATCAAAGGAATCATTGTTAATCAAATGTTTTTATAAAAGTTTTTTTTTTTGTGCACTGGAAAGTTTCAAAAGATGATTTTGTTTGATTTGTTAGGCAAATGTTTTTGTTTTTAATTTTTTTTCAATGTCTTTTTTCACATTTTTTGTGAAATCTTTCTTCTTGTTAACAAACATCAAAACAACTGTTTCTAAGCAATTTTTTGGCAGATTTATTTTTCTTATTTTAAAGAAAAAACAAACAACTGTTTATAAATCTGATTGGTTAATAGTTTCGTCAACTCTCGAGACCTGGCCGAACGTTGACGACGCAAAGTCACGAAAACATGGTGCGTCAGCTATAAGAGTACCCGAATATGCGTCTGTGTTAGGTGACTTATAAATTGGTGGAAAAAAAAAACAATGTAAATCCTAAAACTATTTATAAGATGAATGCAGGAACCACCAAAGAAAGAAAATATGACGGCAACCAGTTAACATTCTTTCGGTATATGTATGTAAGTTTTGAATGCTAAATGTTAAATGCTACCTACTTTGTATTCTTGTTGCGAATAAAGAAAAAAATATATCGACAAATCTGTTTAGTGAAGTGGAGAATGTTTTGGAAAGTCTGAAGGTGTGTATTTTTCATCACAGCAGGGTGTAAAAGACTGATTTTTACTTCCTTAGTTTTTGTACCTAGAGAGGTTGGTTATTTATCTACCTCCCACAGCGGTAAGATGTGACACAAGGGCGGAAAGTGGGATTTGATAAGTCAGCACCCTAGAGGAAGAGCACTATAACCTTTTAAAATTGCCTGGGCAGCCCCGTCGGCATTCTTCGGTGGGGGCGCCTCAGGCGATTAGCAATAGACTAACCCCTTCTCAAAGGGTGAGAACGCAAAGCCTGGGAGGGTGGACCTCCCAGAACTGCACAGGACAGACCCATAGACCGGCGTAAATCAAGCCCCAAAGGCCAAGACAATACCGGTCTATGGGGTGCAGTATCCATCGGAACAGATACTACACTTTGATATTGGCCAAAAGGCCGAGAAAGCTAGAGAGGTTTTTATTTACCGCCTCTCCAGGAGGTTAGGCACAAAGCCAGTTTTATCTTACTCCCACAAGTAAGATGTGACCCAAGGTCGGGTCGGGAAAGTGGGGTTTGAAAAGCCAGCGCTCGAGAGGTGAGCACTCTGGCCATTTAAAAATTGCCTGGGCAGCCCCGTCGGCATTCCCCGGTAGGGGCGCCTCAGGCAGTAAGCAATAAACTTACTCCTCCTCAAAGAGGGGAGGCAAAGCCTGGGAGGATGGACCTCCTAGAACTGCACAGGACCGACCCCATAGACCGGCATAAATCAAGCCCCGAAGGCCAAGACAATACCAGTCTATGGGGTGCAGTATCCATCGGAATAGATGCTACACTTTGATCTTACCCAAAAGGCCGAGAAAGCTAGAGAGGTTTTATTTACTCCTCCCCAGGAGATCTTACTCCCACAAGTAAGATGTGACCCAAGATCGGGTCGAGAAAGTGGGGTTTGAAAAGCCAGCGCTCGAAAGGTGAGCACTCTGGCCATTTAAAAATTGCCTGGGCAGCCCCGTCGGCATTCCCCGGTAGGGGCGCCTCAGACAGTAAGCAATAAACTTACTCCTCCCCAAAGAGGAGAGGCAAAGCCTGGGAGGGTGGACCTCCTAGAACTGCACAGGACAGATACTTCACTTTGATCTTAGCCAAAAGGCCGAGAAAGCTAGAGAAATTGTTTGGTGGTGCCCCCTAATGGCAAGTCTAAAAACTAAGGGCATGTACTCACACAAATACCCTCTCACCTCACCCAGATTTAAAACGATTTTATTTTCTGTCTTTTATATATATACATGTTCAGTGTTGTATGTGGGTTATAAAATGATGGGGTCAAAGAAATTTTCGACATTTTCTTGCTGTTAGACGGTTTGGAATCTGGAGTGTTAATATAAGTATATCATTAGCTATCACAAACCAGTCAGTTTATGGTTTGAAAATGTATAAATAGAGTGAAATTTCCTTCGATTTCAACTTGCAATAACTTATTTATCTTTTTGGTAATTTTGAGAAAATTTTGACGTAAACTAAATTCAATTATTTTTCTCTTTATAAATAAATCTACAATTCTTTCTGATGTGTCATTAATAGTTTTTTTTTCTCCAGATCATTTCGAGTTAGGTTACTATTTTCAATAAGGGACGATTTATTTTTTATGCTGATGTTTTTCAACTTAATGCGCACAATACTATGTGTCTCTATGCATATAAAAACAGCACCATCTTAAAGTAAGAGCCGAAGAGCCTAGCCACCAGGATCCCATCCTACGGCATCATGGGTCGCCACCCACGGTCTATAGGTGGCCCAGTTTTCGGGGGGTGAGGTCGGTTTATGCCTCTGCATGGGGTAGCAGTCAGCGACTGTGTGGCCCTGCCGACAGGACGAGAAGCTAGTATTGAGTGCAACTAGTATTTACTTGTTTACCAAAGCAGCAAGGTGTGGCACAAGGCCGGAGGAAGAGGAAAAGCAAGCTCTCCAGAGGTGACACTCTGGTAGTGTACAAAAATAACCAAGAACGGACCCATCCAAATTTCCTGAAAGGTGCGCTTCAAGCGACCAGCAATACTCCCCTCCTTCAAAAGAATAGGGTAATGCTTGGGAGGCTGGACCACCTCGGACCGAAGAGAACTCCGAAATCTAGTAGAGGATTACAAGCATTAATTAATTTTCCTTTCTTCTTCTATGTACCTAAAACAAAACAGAACTTCCATGAACAAACCTTCTTTCCAAGAGCTACCCATCTGTAGAACACAATACCACGAGACTGCTTCACAGCTGACTACAATTTTCGTCTGAGGTCATCAAATCTGAGGTCATCAAATCTGAGCTGGTTTTTAAGCTTCACCATCCAAATATACTTTGTTCACATCCGTGTTCTCATCCGTTGTCATTGTCTTACATTTCCCGTATATAAACTGATTATCCTTTCTCAACCTGCATCTAATTCTACTGCACTTCTTGTGTACGCAATGCTTACAATTACCACAAAAGATTGAATTGTACTCGACTCCCTTTCCACAAACTGATCAGGGGAACTTTCCTCTTTCTGGGAGCTTTCCAACGTGACAACGACTGATCATCACTTTGGTTTTGGTAACATTCACTCTCAGACCTTTACTTGGGAGGTGACGGTGGTTAAGTGGATAACAACACGGACTGAAGACCTGGGTGTTCCAAGTTCGAATCCAGTCGGTTCCACAGTACCACTTTAACTTAGGGACGTGGTCCTTCCTGTAAGTACCTGATGTCTTTCTAGAAAGATTTCTAACTAGAAAAACATTGGGGAAACTAATGCCAACATCAGAATCATCTGATTCACACGAAGCAATACCACAAGACTGCTTCACAGCTGACTACAACATGGTACTTAACATAACTTTCCTCCAAGTCTTTAACTTAACAAGTAGGTCATCCATTGTTTCACAGGTAAATATTAAATCATCAGCATCTCTTCTACAGAACTCCCTGGACAATTCTTCTAAGACACAAATGAAAAGCAATGGACTCAGTACAGAACTCTGATGTACTTCTACTTTCACAAAATTACGCCAAGGTGAACAACTGTGGTTCTCTTAAATTGTAAGCACAAAAAATCAAGGGCAGGTAATCCTATTAATAA
>OY744535.1:14802797-14850297 GCA_963556195.1 Sepiola atlantica
GATAAGAAATATGAGACTTGAAAGAGAAGAACAAAATAAAGAGGATAGCACATTTTCCTAAAAAGATTCAAAAAACAAATGTCAGATTCTTTGAAACTTTGAAGTTGAAACTGATCTTTCTTCTATCAAACTGAGGAAATTGGATCGAGACATCCGAAATGAAGAAAATGAAAACCAAAAAGATTCTGTCAAATAAAGGCTATAACAATTTCACGAGACTGCAAAGTGAAATTTAAATGGAATGGTATAAAAGAAAAAAAAATTAGTCAAATATTAGCAACTTTGCCAAAGAACTTTGAAAAAAGAAAAAAATGAGGTGAAAGTGACATTGTCTCTATAATTATTGAAATAGTTCTCAAAGACTTTCATGAAAAGTCTACAAGAGGTGGAACAATTGAAATTTCCAAAGTTACTAAAGAAGAAGTTCAGATACCAAAAAACGGTTATCATCTATATTGTGAAATTTGGCGAGCAGGTTTCAAATCCTATCAAAACTTTTCAGTTCATTTTTATACAGATTTGAGAAAGTATGGATCGAGTTATTTACCCCTCACCCCCACCACGGAAAAATGTGACACAAGGTCTGAATGTGGGGATTAAAAAGCCAACGCCTAAAAGGAAGAGCACTCTGGCCTACAAAAATACCTCAGCAGCCCCGTGAGCATTCCCTAATAATGGATACCTCAAGTAATTAACAATAAACTAACCCCTTCTCAAAGGGTGAGAAGGTAAAGCCTGGGAGGGTGGACCTCCTAGAACTGCACCGAACCATACCTCAGCCTGACAGAAAAAACACAGTTCACCTAGCCCAAATGGCCCAGAGTCTGTCGGACCGATAGTCGACTTAAAATGTACGCTAAAATATTCTGCAAGTTCAGGATTGAAAGTAAAAAATTCCATTTTAATTGTTCTAATTAGCCGTAATTTGCAATTAACTCATCATGTGACCCATCGCTTACAAACTTATTATCTATCACTTTTACCCTCTCTCAATGTATATTGTTGGACCCTCCCCCTCTTATTCTATACATCTCTCTCTCTCTCTCTCTCTCATATATATATATATATATATATATATATATATATATATATATATAATTTATTTAGATACTGTATATTACATATTTCAGCAATGTACCGCAGTTTCATCCAAAAAGGCAGATTTAGACATCTTTAGTAAATCTCTGTTTCCAGTGGAATCATCGGCAAGCGTAAACGATTGTAGTCACGGCCCGATAGGGAATGGCGTCAACAATGACAGAAAACGGTGTATCTCTGAGGGGGTCCCCGAAAAAATCCGGTGTGGTATAGTGATTAACTAAGACTTAAGAGAGATCTATGTTAGTTCGTGTTTGAAAGGCCTTCATGTTATTCCCTTGCAAGTTTTATTTATTTATTTATCTGTTATAACACTTTTCGTCCTAACATCTAGACGGATTTTCAACTTGGCTGCGATAAGTATGTCTCAACCAAGAAGAAAAAAAAAAGAAAAGAAAAGAAAAAAAAGAAATATTCTTCTGAAGATGGTATATATTACCGAAAGTACTCAAGTTTAACGAAAAAAAAAGAAGTTTTTTTAAGATAAATAAATAATTTATTTTTAAAAACAAATAATTTGCGTTGTGCAAGGTTTTCTAAATATTTTATTAAAAAATATCCTCGTTATTATTGCAATTCCGCCAACGCTTCAAATGTGTGACTTTTCAAAATTATATATATATATATATATAACGTAAAATAATAACACGAAATTACATGATTGTCTAATTTGATGCTTGAATAAAACCGCAAGGTTGAAATAAATTATTGCATCGACAATCATGTAATTTCGTGTTATTATATTTTATGTTATTCTTGCTCTATTTACCACATTGAGCTCTCTTACCCGGATTTCTTCCTGGAATTATTCCATTATAACACAAATATATATATATATATATATATATATATATATATATATAGTCTAAAGAAGCTTTGAGTCATTTTAAACAAAGAAAGAAAATGCAGTTTAAATTCCCAGGGAAACTAACTTAATCCAAAATATCGCAGACTCAGCACTCGCATAAGTCGACTTACCACTGGAAAATTTACAAATACAAAAGGGGATTCAAGTACCTAACAGTGAAACAAAAACAGGGGACCTTAACTTGAATGTGAAATATTAAACGGGGGATCATCAGCTGTTTACCATGTAACTGTTTCGGAGATTTAAAAACAGAACAGCTATAAAATGCATGGCTCTCCAGTGGTACTGATCAAATGACCACTTCCCAAATAACCAAATGTAGAAACAATTCGTTTATTATTTCACTAATATATACATATATAAGTAAATAAATAAATAATAATAATAATAATCATAATAAAAATAATAATAATAATAATAATAATAATAATAATAATAAAAACATTACCCATAAGACTACAATGTGATATGGTAATTTGCATATCAAATAATCGATAATAGTATATATATATGCACTAGAAAAATCTGCGTCCCAGGACGAGTGAAATTAATTGCCTGAACAGAGAATTTTGACACCAATTTTATATGTAGTAGCATTATATGTACATTAAAATAAAAGATATAATGCCACTAAACCTTATGTCTAGAATCCTTATTCCAATTTTGATAAAAAAAATTAAATTACATGATTTGGATTCTAGAAAATGTTTAAAACTAAAGGCTTAACTGTTTCTGATATTTAAAAACAGAACAGTTTTAAAATTCATGGCTCTCCAGTTGTATTGATCAAATGACCAGTTCCCCAATAACCAAATGTAGAAACAATTCAGTTTTTATTTCACTAATATATATAAGTAAATACTGCTACTACTACTACTAGTAGTAATAAAACATTCTCCTTAAGACTACAGTGTGATATGGTAATTTGCATATCAAATAATACTAATTATAACAATAATATATATATATATATATATATATATATATATATAAAGTGGTGTACTAAAAGCGAACTTTTAGGAAAGGTAAAACCTATTGTGAAGAGTATACAGCTCAATATCCAGGACAGAGCAGGTAGATATGAAGAAGAATGGAAAGGAATTAGAGAAGCAAAAGCCAAATCGTATTTCTATTCAGTTGCTCAGAGCAAGGTATATTCCGCAAAAAGGCAATTTATTCAAGTAAAATTTTCCTTAAGCCAGGCTTTTCAAAGATCAAAATCTTATCATCAGAGGAAGTCGCTGGGATAGATAAGTTGGCAAAGGCCAAGATTTAAAATTTGAAAAAATAAAATAAAAGTTGTAGGGAAAGAAACACAGGGCAAAGCTCTGCCCGAATGCAAGCAAATGTCTGATTGTTAAAAAGTCCGGTGTCGAAAAGTCCAACGGAGAGAATGATATGTAGATAGGTAGGTCGTTAAGAGGCACGAGAAGTTGTGAGAGAGGATTCAAAGTTAAATTCCAAAGAAGCCACAACTTCAGGTGCGGCGAAAATAGAAAATCAATTTAACTTGAATAAATTGCCTTTTTGCGGAATATACCTTGCTCTGAGCAATTGAATTGAATTTTGATTTGGCTTTTGCTTCTCTAATTCCTTTCCATTCTTCTGTATATATATATATATATATATATATATGTTGTTTGATCCTTCCCTCTTATTCTATACATATCTCTCTCTCTCTCTTTCTCTCTCTCTCTCTCTCTCTGTTTATTAAGAGTCGAAGATAATAAAGTAAATAATAAAAAATATTCGAATAGCCCATTATAAATAAAAGGAAATATCACCACAAGCAGTTATACTATTTAGCCCGTAGTTGAATAGGAAAAGAGTGAGTTAGAAATAGCGAGCAGGAAGACATAATGCAATAGCAATGACATACAGAGTGGCCCACTAAAAAGTAGCCCGAACACGGAAAGAACGGACGTAAGAATGGATCAGTGGAAGTATGTCGTTCATCGTGTATTCGTTTGAGAAATCATCTGCATCCAAATTGGATGAGACAAACAGCAACTAAAATGCTTGGACCGGAAAGCAAGATTCAGCATCTGACATACAAAATACCGTGGCTGAGAGATAGGACTACTTTTAAGCGGGCCACCCTTTTATAAACAAATAAAAATTCAACTGTTACATTTAAAATAATTTTAAATTATTTCGAACGAAATGTAAAAGGCTTCAATTTATGCAATGAAATGTTCGTTCGTCTGCAATGAAATGTTTTTGGAATTCATTTCTGTGAAGATGTGACCTCAAAACCATTACATAGATTTATCATCAAGCAAGAAACCAATCAGAATAATTTTTTGTTTCGTTTTTATTATTTTTATTTTTTTAAGATGGAAGAAACAGAAAAAAGAAGAAAAAAGAGAAAGAGCGAAAAGAGAAAGAGCGAAAAAGAGAAAGAGTGAAAAAGAGAAAGAGAGAAAAAGAGAAAGAGAAAGAAAGTGAAAAAGAGAAAGAGTGAAAAAAAGAGAAAGAGTGAAAAAAAGAGAAAGAGTGAAAAAAAGAGAAAGAGTGAAAAAAAAGAGAAAGAGTGAAAAAGAGAAAGAGAAAGAAAGAGAGAAAGAAAGTGAAAGAGTGAAAAAAAGAGAAAGAGTGAAAAAAAAGAGAAAGAGTGAAAAAAAAGAGAAAGAGTGAAAAAAAAAGAGAGAGTGAAAAAAAGAGAGAGCGAAAAAAAGAGAGAGTGAAAAAAAGAGAGAGTGAAAGAGAGAAAAAAAGAAAGAGTGAAAAAAAGAGAAAGAGTGAAAAAAAGAGAAAGAGTGAAAAAAAAGAGAAAGAGTGAAAAAAAAGAGAAAGAGTGAAAAAAAGAGAGAGTGAAAAAAAAGAGAAAGAGTGAAAAAAAAGAGAAAGAGTAAAAAAAAGAGAAAGAGTAAAAAAAAGAGAAAGAGAGAACAAAGAAAAGAAAGAGAAAGAGAAAAAGAAAGAGAAAGGGGAAAAGAAATATAAAGAAAATAAGAGACAAACAGAGAAAGCGAAAAGAAAGAAAAACGGCCTCTATGGGAGGTTTCGTCCGTCGGTTTGGTCAACCTGTCACACCTCAGTTAAAAATTGTATTTTCATCGTTTAATCGGCAAATTAAAATGGACACATTTCATATAAATAAGAATATTCGATATTCCAATGTTAATGTTTACTAGCAACGCACTATTTAAGTCTCATCTCCAACACATAGCCGCCATATTGAAAATCTGTTTTCTTGCAAACACAAACGGGTCAGAAGGAAACGGGGAATTAACACTGACGAAAATACAATAATAATAAAGAGACGGTTCCATTTACATATGAAGAATTCGAATGCAAAACGTGATTAACGCCATTTTCAAAATTGTTAATTTGCTGCTACGAAAATGGGGTGTATTTCATCACCCTAATACATTCCAGATATTTTTTTTAAAGTAATGTGATATTGGGCTAATATTCTGGCTTTTAATTAAAATAAGCTTTTACGGTCATATTTTAAATTTGACATATTCGTCTTGTAAAGTCTAATTTTTCAATTTGAAGAAATTGAGTTTTATCACATTTTGCATATATAATTACACTGATTTACAAAGAAATTGAGGCAAGCACAAAAATACCCGTTTTTATCTAATTTGGGGGTGCTGAATTCAAATTTGAAATCCGTTTTTACTCATCACCTCTAGTTTTTTAGATATGCATAGTGTGCATTTTGTGCATATACGGTACATAAAGGCGTATAACCATTCAGGGCTAATTCTAATATTGTGAGACTTATGGCTTTTTTTTAGTTATTATGCACTAAATGTAAGTGATAGCATTACATTATATATATATATATATATATATATATATATATATATATATCAAGACGGATTTTGGCAGTTAAGAAGTTGCTAAAGTCTTACGAGGATATGGGGTGCCGAATGTCATTCAAGATTCATTTTCTTCATTCCCACCTCAATTTCTTCCCGCCAAACCTTGGAGCAGTGAGTAATGAGTATGGAGAAAGATTCCACCAAGACATTACGAAGATGGAGAGCAACTATCAAGGCAAATGGAACCCTGGCATGATGGGAGACTTCTGCTGGAATCTCTTGCGTGACATCACGGAGGCAAAATACACCAGATCTTCTAAGAAAATACACTTTTGACTGTCTGTTCTACTATGAATTGTGTAATTGTGTCATCCAAGTATATTTATTCAATCAGTGTTCTTTATCTATCCCGTTTTATCTGTTATAAGCTGCTGCAACTCTTGAAATATGCACATTTATTTTCTGTTTATACTAAAATGAGACGATTTAAAAGCCAGAAAACTAGACGTGATAGAGCAAAACTATTTATAAATTTGAATTCAGCAAAACCCAAATTAGCAAAAAACATCTGTCCCCATTCTTGCCTCAGACCAATAATTTTTTTTTGTAAACCAGTGTTATTAGCGTAAGAGTTCACAATAAAAATCCCTCTGCTCAATCAAAATAAGCAAGAATTACCAGGGTGAACACATTATAGAGAATGCATGGGTTATGCAAAATTAATACAACTTACTTTGTAGAATTTGGTATATTCGGACTACTGTTCTCATCTTGGGTGTTTTTATTACGGCCGATGAAACCTCCGACCTTCTTCAGGTGTACCTTGTCGAACATGGGAATCTTTCTATTCGAATTCGGAAATCTGGACGGAATTTCGAAGACTTCTTCCCAGTCATGGCAGATGGAACAAGAGCATGCTACCCCCGTGGATTTAATAAAGGGTTCCGTTCGAAATTCCGTCCAGATTCCCGAGTTCGACAAGGTACACCTGAAGGATGTCGGAGGTCACAACCTAAATTGGGAGCTGCGCAGCGAGATGTCTGTTTACATTAGTTTTAAATTTCTGCATGTCAGTACCGTCAGGAAAACAGGGAGCACGGAGGGAGTTCCAGAGTCGAGCAGCACGAGGAAAGAAGCTTTTGGAGTAGAAAGCTCTTCGGCATCTGGGGACTATTCTCGATACAAATTCTGCGACTACTTGAAAAAAAGGCCATACTGAAATGGCTAGCTATCTGGGAATCTAATCTTAACTGCTTAGAAATCAGATCTGGCGAAATGTAAGAAATCTTGCACAATGCACATGCACAATGCAATGCACAATGCACATGCAAGAATCTTTCTTGTACTTTAAAACTGCAGAGTTCATTCTCATTTGTTGGCAGTATAGTTCAGTGGAGATAATTGAAAATGACTCAAGGAACATAACTCTGAATATACTGCGTCAACACATCTTTTGTTTTGATGAATCCAAGCAACTTTATTAGCGAGCACCCTGTTAATGGCTCGGATTATCACACCTATGTGTGTGAAATAGTAATTCCTTGGTGTGTTTATTTGAAAGAGCATTTTTAGATGTGTCTACGTCGCTATAAAAAGCTTTGTGTGTCTATCTGTTGGTTGGTCTGTCACGCTTCAATTTGAAATCGCATTTTAGTTGGTCTGTCACGCTTCAGTTAGAACTAGCATTCTTAGATGCGTCCACACACCTCAGTAAGAGAGACTGTCTAGCAGTTGGTCGGTCTGTCACGCTTCAGTTAGAACTAGCATTCTTAGATGCGTCCACACACCTCAGTAAGAGAGACTGTCTAGCAGTCGGTCGGTCTGTCACGCTTCAGTTAGAACTAGCATTCTTAGATGCGTCCACACACCTCAGTAAGAGAGACTGTCTAGCAGTTGGTCGGTCTGTCACGCTTCAGTTAGAACTAGCATTCTTAGATGCGTCCAGACACCTTAGTAAGAGAGACTGTCTAGCAGTTGGTCGGTCTGTCACGCTTCAGTTAAAACTAGCATTCTTAGATGCGTCCACACACCTCAGTAAGAGAGACTGTCTAGCAGTTGGTCGGTCTGTCACGCTTCAGTTAGAACTAGCATTCTTAGATGCGTCCACACACCTCAGTAAGAGAGACTGTCTATCAGTTGGTCGGTCTGTCACGCTTCAGTTAAAACGAGCATTCTTAGATGCGTCCACACACCTCAGTAAGAGAGACTGTCTAGCAGTTGGTCGGTCTGTCACGCTTCAGTTAGAACTAGCATTTTTAGATGCGTCCACACACCTCAGTAAGAGAGTCTGTCTAGCAGTTGGTCGGTCTGTCACGCTTCAGTTAGAACTAGCATTCTTAGATGCGTCCACACACCTCAGTAAGAGAGACTGTCTAGCAGTTGGTCGGTCTGTCACGCTTCAGTTAGAACTAGCATTTTTAGATGCGTCCACACACCTCAGTAAGAGAGCCTGTCTAGCAGTTGGTCGGTCTGTCACGCTTCAGTTAGAACTAGCATTCTTAGATGCGTCCACACACCTCAGTAAGAGAGACTGTCTATCAGTTGGTCGGTCTGTCACGCTTCAGTTAAAACTAGCATTCTTAGATGCGTCCACACACCTCAGTAAGAGAGACTGTCTAGCAGTTGGTCGGTCTGTCACGCTTCAGTTAGAACTAGCATTCTTAGATGCGTCCACACACCTCAGTAAGAGAGACTGTCTAGCAGTTGGTCGGTCTGTCACGCTTCAGTTAAAACTAGCATTCTTAGATGCGTCCACACACCTCAGTAAGAGAGACTGTCTAGCAGTTGGTCGGTCTGTCACGCTTCAGTTAGAACTAGCATTCTTAGATGCGTCCACACACCTCAGTAAGAGAGACTGTCTAGCAGTTGGTCGGTCTGTCACGCTTCATTTAGAACTAGCATTCTTAGATGCGTCCACACACCTCAGTAAGAGAGACTGTCTAGCAGTTGGTCGGTCTGTCACGCTTCAGTTAGAACTAGCATTCTTAGATGCGTCCACACACCTCAGTAAGAGAGACTGTCTATCAGTTGGTCGGTCTGTCACGCTTCAGTTAAAACTAGCATTCTTAGATGCGTCCACACACCTCAGTAAGAGAGACTGTCTAGCAGTTGGTCGGTCTGTCACGCTTCAGTTAGAACTAGCATTCTTAGATGCGTCCACACACCTCAGTAAGAGAGACTGTCTAGCAGTTGGTCGGTCTGTCACGCTTCAGTTAAAACTAGCATTCTTAGATGCGTCCACACACCTCAGTAAGAGAGACTGTCTAGCAGTTGGTCGGTCTGTCACGCTTCATTTAGAACTAGCATTCTTAGATGCGTCCACACACCTCAGTAAGAGAGACTGTCTAGCAGTTGGTCGGTCTGTCACGCTTCATTTAGAACTAGCATTCTTAGATGCGTCCACACACCTCAGTAAGAGAGACTGTCTAGCAGTTGGTCGGTCTGTCACGCTTCAGTTAGAACTTGCATTCTTAGATGCGTCCACACACCTCAGTAAGAGAGACTGTCTAGCAGTTCGTCGGTCTGTCACGCTTCATGCCTGAAACAGCAGATTCAATGGACGCATCTTTAAGAGTATCTATTCTTGTTTTTATTCAAAACTTTAATTTTCTATTTGTAAACTTTTCAATTATCGTTTCAAGCTTGTCAATTTAGAAAGAAAATTACTTTCCGTTTTGACGAAGGTTATTTCAATTTGAATATTTCTCCAGGGTCTTCAAAACATGATATTGGACAGTATTTGCCTTTCTAGATCAATCTCGCGGGAGGCACATGTGCTCATTGGAACAGGCCGAGAGATAATCGAGGAAGGGTGTTGAGAGTCAGTCGAATGAACTCTTCAGAGGAAAAGGCCGAAAATACAAAAACAAACGAATAAATAAATAAAATGAAAATAAAAATAATTACATGAGTAAAAACAGTAATATTGAATCCATGAATTTATGTAATAAATATATACAAATACTACACACACATAAAATCTTTTTTTTATATAAATCTGTGTGTATGTGCATGATGTTTGTATGTTCCCTATAGAAAGAAAGGTTAGCGAATCTACATAAAATCTAAAAGTATATTCTTATGTAAAATTTACCGCGGAAAACAATGGAAGTGGTCCCGAATCTTCAAGTGCACCCTCAAGGATGCTATGAGGGTACAACCTCCTTAAAACTTCGAATATATCCTATTTTTATGAAATTGAAATTATATGTATACAATTTTATGGGGAAGACAATGGAAGTGGTCACGAATCTCCAAGTGCACCCTTAAGGATGCTATGAGGGATCAGCCTCCTTAAAACTTCGATTATATCTTATTTTTATGAAATTGAAATCATATGTATAAAATTTTATGGGGAAGACAATGGAAGTGGTCACGAATCTCTAAGTGCCCCCCTAAAGGGGCTATAAGCATAACCCCTTTAAAACTTCAAATATATCTTATTGCTATAAAATTTAAATCATATGTATAAGATTTTATGGGGAAGACAATGGAAGTGGTCCTGAATCTCTGCGATATTCTCTATGTACTGAATATGTACTGAATATCTACGTGCCCTCACCTCTAAGTGATCCATGGGGACAGAATCCCCTTAAAACTTCAAATATGTATATCTGATTTTAATGAAATTTAAATTATATGTATAGGACCCTAATTCAGAGAGTTTTCCAACATTTCAGCTTCTTCTGAATATAACATAATATGGGGCTGAAACGAGGGAGGGGGCAGTAAAAACAAAAAAAGTAATATGGTGTTACGAGCATAGTGAAAAAGTACATCATAGTGATCCTCATTCAATCCCGAGCAACGTCGAGTCTCCCTGCTAGTATATACAGGGGTTGGAAAAAATAATGAAAACACCTTGTAGATTTCGGCATCAATTTGAAAACCTGTAAAAAAATTTTCAAAAATTTACCGAAATATTAGTTTCATTTTTTTATTCTGAATTAATTGGTTAAATTTATTTTTATTTCAGATTAGTAAGAAAGATTTAAATGACCGATCTATTGGATTTCTAAATAGAGCAGATTGTTATTGGCCATATAGCAGGTGTTACTCTAACGGAAGTGGCTTGGATGGTTGCCATATTGAGAGGAACTGTCTCGAAGGTGATGACAGCTTATGAAAAAGAAGGGAAAACATCCCTCTCTAAACAAAATTCTTGAAGAAAGCCGAAGCTGTCTGAAAGAGATCGTAGAGCCCTTGTAAGGATTTTGAAGAAAGAGCACAAAACGACGGCACCCAAAATTACAGCAGAGCTTAACAATCATCTGGAAAATCCCATTTCAACAAAACCTGTACGCCGAGAACTTCACAAGACTGGATTTCATTTAAAATTTCAAGGTGTTTCTATTATTTTTTCCAACCCCTGTATATATATATATATATATATTTATAAAATTTTTATATTCAAATATAAATTTTATAACATAAAGCAATTGTAATAGCTCACTAGTGTAAGTCTAGAGCCATGTTGTATATAATATTTTCGACGAAGAATCGAAAACGTTCGTGATACCTATGGAACATTTATTAATATTTTTGATTTTAATACATAAAAGACCATCAGAAAAATTGAAAAAATAAAAAAGGTATAATAAAACAAAAGAATTCTGTTATTTTTAACAATGTTTACATAAATAAGAAAATACTGCCTAAATACACACAATTATATATATATATATATATATAGTCTCAGAAGTTCTTTTAACCTTCAAAACTGGGAAAGAAAAAAAAAAAAAAAAAAAAAATTTTGTTGAAAGATTTTAGTCTAGTAAGTCAATCAATCTACTGCAATCACTATTTTAGTTTACTTCCAAGAATATAATCTAATATAAATATATTTTTATATATGTTTTTATATATAAGGGATCGTCAGTTGTTTACCATGAAAACTGTTTCGGGATTTTAAAAACAAAACAGTATTTCTTTATCATGGCATCCCAGCAGTGTTGATCAGACACCACCTCCCTATTTAATAATTATTTTTTAATTTAAAAAGTTTACAAATATTTAATTTAGTTTTGCCTCCAGATTTGTTTTTCTAAAGTATTAAAATATAGTTTCCTTACCTGTGTTGTTCCTTTCAAAGTGGGTATTTACTATTTTACAGAACATCTATTTTATAGAGTTAGATGATTCCATTATAATAACCCCCCTTTTTTTCCTTGGTTATTTTCTTTGTCTACAAATGCTTTAAAATTAAAAATATATATTTATAAAAATATTTCATATATACATATATATATATATACATTTATTTATTTATTTTATCATGGACTATTTACATATGTTATACATTTTTATAGTAGAGTTTTGGATTTCTTTTATCAATTTCTTTTGATTTATTTCATATAATTTAAAAGCGTCAGGATAGCGTGTTATTGCCTTATTTAACTGTCTAAATATTTTATTTTTATCTCCACCTTGTTTAAGCATTCTTATTACTAATGAAGTGACTGGAGGTAAAAAATCCATTAACCTTAAAGTAACGCGGGCTATTCTTAGAAATTCGGACATTATACTCCCATAAAATATATACATAGGACAGGTACTACTTTTATGCGGCATACGAACGATATGAAAGGGAAAAGAATTTCTTTTATCAAACATTTTATAAATAAATCTACCATCCTCAATTTTTATATCTAAATCTAGAAAGGTAGCATGTATTCCTGTATGTTCACAATTTAATTTTAATTCCCTAGGATATATTAAATGTTTAGTATTTTCAAACTCCTCTCTATCATTTATACAGACCAGGTCATCAATAAACCTCCTGCAGCCGTGGTAACTATACGTTCTAGATATATCATTTTTTATTAATGCTGACATATATATGTATTCATATCTATGTAAATAGAGATTTGCCCAAAAGGGGGCAGGGTCCAAACCCATAGGAATACCTATTGTTTGTATTAGTGTATTATTTCCTATTTTAAAATAACTTTCTTTAATCAGGTGACTTATAAGTATTTTAAGGCCATTTTTTGAAGTACTAGTTTTACTGTTTTTAGTCTTACACCAAAAGGCTTTAGATTTTGAAAATTCTATGTATTTACCTTTACCTCCGGCAAAAGCTAAATCTATAATGTTACCTAATTCTTTAATTAGTTCATTATGTGGTATTTTAGTATATAAGGTACTAAAATCATATGTAGAAATTGACTTAGCCTTTTTACGGGAATTTATATGATCTAGTTTTTCTTTTATTGGATATGAATTATTTACTACCCAAAATAGGTTTATATTACTATAGAACTTTCTTTTATTATGAAAATTATTTATCTGATTAATTATTAATTTAAACACATTTGATATAGCCTTACTCAAGGGTTTAGTAATACACATTTTGGAGGCAACAATAAAACGGGCCCCAACTGGTTTTTTATGCATTTTCGGTATCCAATACATACATGGAAGTTTATTATTTTTCTCATCTAATTTTAGTCCTAATTTTTCACAAATAATGGTGTTATTTAGAATAATACTTTCTTTTTCACAATTACTTACTTTATAAGTATCTGATTCTATACCTATAATTCCTACTTCTGACAATAATCGTTGTATGTAATATTTTTTACATATAAAAGCTATATTATTTGCTGCCTTATCAATAGGAACTATTACAAATTTATTTTGAAGTATTTGAAGGTCCATAATTATTTGTGAATTTCTAAGGAGAGGATTCGTCTTTTTAGGATGTTTAAACATTTTTAAACGTTCGACCTTTTTATTTACGAATCTTATATATATATAAGTAGTAAGCCTACACATCTAAAAAAAAGAATAGTTTTAAGACTCTTAAAATCCATACTAGAATTGTTAGCAAGGATCGGTGACACAACGGATATAAGTGATAAGTAATACTTAGTTCTAAGTGACAGTCTCCTAGAGGTTGAAGGTTCAATCCTCAGTGTGGGCGATACTAAGAATACAATTACGAATTTCTTAAGACTTCTATCTGGTCATGGCGGTCGGAACGAGAGCAATGTTCCCCCGTGGATTAAATAAAGGGTTCAGTTCAAATTCCGTAGAGGTTCCCGAGTTTCCCAAGACACACTTGAAGATGGTCGGAGGTTACATCGGCCGAAACGTTGTGAGAATAACACCCAAGATGAGAACAGCAGTTCTGAATAATCCAATTCATACAAACTGACCAATCTTTCGTACAGAACAATTCTAAACTGAATCTTCTTAATATTGCATTTTTTTTAAGGCACAATTTTTCTCAGTTTATTTTTATTGAAATGAGGAATTTGTCTGTTATTTCCAAAGAATTCTGCTTAATCAAAATAAATAAACGGAGCAGTAGAGAAAGGGAAAAAATGGTGAATGATTATGTCGAAGTGATGACAGCAAACGATGGGGGTTAGAGTTAGTCGCTGGTTTAGGTTTAGGGTTAGGTTATGGGTTTAAGGTTAAGGATAGGGTTAGGGTTAAATTTAGGGTTAGTCGCAAATGAGCAAAAATAATTTTTTTAAAAACTGAATGCTCATCAGAAAAACATCATTTTTTTTTCTTGTTATTTTGTGAGGTTTTCATATTTTCTGTTTATTTTTTACAAGTCAAACTTTGTCTGTGAATTTTAGTCATTAACTGTTTTGTTTTTTTCTTATGCAGATTTGCCCCCCCCCCATCCACCCACCAACCGTCCTCCGCGTCATCACCGGCAGCCATTACTATATTACAGCGAGTGCACGAGTTCATTTTGTGAGACGTGATTAATTAGAATTGAGGAAAAACAAGAGATTTTCTAAACATTCAATCTGACAGACCAAAGAAAAATGCTATTTTAATCTTAAGCATAACAGACCAAAGAAAATGCGGGCATTTATAACGACAGCTAACAGAACTAAAAAATGAGTCCAAAAAACAAATAGGCAACAAATAAATGTTACCAAAGGCAAGATAAATTACTATTCTACTAACCTGGATAAGTTTATTTATGTTTTAACTTATTTTAAAGCGTTTTTTTTTTCAAAACAAACCTGGTGTCTGATTGTTCAGTTAGAACGAAAGAAAAACAATAAGTGAAATTACAGAGTTTCGATAATCCCTCAAAAACGAAAATTAAGCAAAATACTGGTAGGACATTACATTTTCCCACGATTGGTGGCATTTATTGTGTTTATTTTTCGATTTTTCACCAATTATCAAGGCTCCCTGTTCTGGGCTCATCAACAGCCAATTTTAATTTTCGTTCTAACTGAACAGGTGGATATCAGGTTTGTTTTGAACAAAAAAAAAACGCTAAGTTAAAACACAAATAAACTTATCCAGGTTAGTAGGAGAATAACTTATCTTGCCTTTGGTAACATTTATTTGTTTCCTATTTGTTTTTTTACTCCTTTTTCGTTCTGTTAGCTGTCGTTATAAATGCCCGAAAATGCTATTTCAAACTTAAGCATGACAGACCAAACAAAATGCTATTTTAAACTTTAGCATGACAGATCAAAGAAAATGCTATTTTAAACTTTAGCATGACAGATCAAAGAAAATGCTATTTTAATCTTAAGCATGACAGATCAAAGAAAATGCTATTTTAATCTTAAGCATGACAGACCAAAGAAAATGCTATTTTAAACTTTAGCATGACAGACCAAAGAAAATGCTATTTTAAACTTTAGCATGACAGATCAAAGAAAATGCTATTTTAATCTTAAGCATGACAAACCAAAGAAAATGCTATTTTAAACTTTAGCATGACAGACCAAAGAAAATGCTATTTTAATCTTAAGCATGACAAACCAAAGAAAATGCTATTTCAAACTTAAGCATGACAGATCAAACAAAATGCTATTTTAAACTTTAGCATGACAGATCAAAGAAAATGCTATTTTAAACTTTAGCATGACAGATCAAAGAAAATGCTATTTTAAACTTAAGCATGACAGATCAAAGAAAATGCTATTTTAATCTTAAGCATGACAGACCAAAGAAAATGCTATTTTAAACTTTAGCATGACAGACCAAAGAAAATGCTATTTTAAACTTTAGCATGACAGACCAAAGAAAATGCTATTTTAATCTTAAGCATGACAGACCAAAGAAAATGCTATTTTAAACTTTAGCATGACAGACCAAAGAAAATGCTATTTTAAACTTTAGCATGACAGACCAAAGAAAATGCTATTTTAATCTTAAGCGTAACAAACCAAAGAAAATGCTATTTTAAACATTAGCATAACAGACATATGGTTAATGCTATTTCCAATTTTCGTGACAGACAGACGAGGCATATATTTACAGGAACAAGACGCATCCATTCAATGTGCATTTTTACGATGAAGCGTGACGGACTGACCAAACCTTCTGTAGACATGCAAGGACGCAGGGTAAAAAAGTAAAGTGAAAACGGAGAAAAATGAAACTATCTTGCACACCTCATTTGTGTAATGTCTGCTGTAAATCTGAAACATTCTGATGTTGAAGCGATAACCATACACCATCCCCACCCACTGACCAGCCATGTTTAAATCTCAGGTGCCTTTTCTCGGTCCGCACCAGAATTGCAATAAAAAAAAATTTTTTTAAGTCGGATGTTGAATGAAGATGAAAACCAAAATGACATAAACCGATAGGCATCATTAAAAGAGGCGGAATATTAAATTCTGGTAAATCATTTGGAAATCTTTGAAGACTCATCAAAATAAAAGAATGAAAAGAAAGAAATATGACGATACAAAGTTGGGTTTTTTTTTCGATGAGTAAAGTTTACGATTCATTATGATACATTTTGCTCAATTGTCCGAATAAATTTTTTGAATTTAAGTTATCAAAATAAGAAGAAATTGAATTGTTTCCTATTTCGATACCAAATTTTTGACTTGGTAGGTTTCGGAATTTTTTTTAGATGAGGATTGATAATTTGTATTATTTGGATTATTCAAACTACTATTCTCATCTTAAGGGTGGGTGGAGCGCTCTTTAGACTTGATAGCATTGGTCCCCATCACCTCACTAGGTTGTCGTCACGAATGGCATGCAACCTATCTTGCCTCAACTGAGGAAATGACTTCCCAAAGAAAATCTATTGCATTTCCGGTTATGCAGTTTAAATAATGACCTGTCCAGAGATAGGTTAGTTTGGAAGTCAATTTCTAAAAGCCGTCCAACACATGCCAGCATGCATAACAGACTTGAAACAAATCATGATGATGATAATTAATATTTTGACAACGTTTCGGCCGATGTAACTTCCAAGTTGATATTATTTATGTTGAACTCGGGAACATATACAAGTGCACGTTTGAAACTGACATTGAATTTTAACCCGATTTCATATTTCGATTGACTGAAGAAGTAGAGAGGCCCTCTGAAAATTATCAATTCCCAAAAGGGAAAATTTATATAAAATAAACAAAAACAATAAGCAGTGTTAGTAAAATCAATGGCATAACTTCAGGATTATGTTCTATATGTGTATATAGATCCGGAAACCTAATATTGGTTTCCGAGCTATAGGCCATTGAAACCACTGATCAACATTCTTTATTCTATACACTTAACGCATACAATGTGTATGATTGTTCGCTGCTATTTTCACATATGGGATAGATAAACACTATTCTTGTGACAGGATCACAGGTAAAATAAGTCTGGTCCTGGTGTTACTACATACACCAGCAATTCCCCTCCTCCTCCTCCCCCCCCCCCCCCAAAAAAAAATGGAGGAGGTAATGGCTGAGAGGATGTTATAATGACAACAGAAGATATTAGATTACCCACCTCCCACTCAAAAGAAAAAGGAGAAGGCAATCCCTGGGAGGATGATATCATGACCATAGAACAGTAACACTACTATCCTCTCCCCCTACAAAGGTGGAACTAATGCCCGTGAGGATGGTATCATGTCAACAGAAAAGATACAAGTTACCCCTGAATTGAGCATTGAAAGTAAATACATTAGTCTGAAATTGTATAGTAAACCGAATAATAATAATATAGTTTGGGCTTGAGACAGATACCAAATCTCCATTAGTAATAGATTTGCTTAATTTATGGTTGAAACACTGACTGCTTAGGATAGACAGGATGACTGCTTAGAAAGGCAGAATGCCTGCATAGAAAGGCAGGATGACTGCTTGGAAAGAACGGTTGACTGCTTGGAAAGAACGGTTGACTGCTTAGAAAGAACGGTTGAGTGCTTAGAAAGAACGGTTGAGTGCTTAGGAAAGAAAGGTTGAGTATAGGAAAGACACCACGATGACTGCTTGGAAAGACACGATGGCTGCTTAGAGAGACACGATGACTGCTTGGAAAGACACGATGACTGTTTGGAAAGACACGATGACTGTTTGGAAAGACACGATGACTGCTTAGAGAGACACGATGACTGCTTAGAAAGACACGATGACTGCTTAGAAAGACACGGTGACTATAAGAAAGACAGGTTAACTGTTTACAAAGGTTGACTATAGGAAAGACACAATGATTGTTTAGAAAGACACAATGACTGCTTAGAAAGACACGATGACTGCTTAGAAAGACACGATGACTGCTTAGAAAGACACGATGACTACTTAGAAAGACACGATGACTATAGGAAAAGGATGAAAGACCGACCAAGCTTACAGGGCTTACAACCCTAGCTTGTGGAAATAATTGTAACGTCAACTTGAGTAAATGACATCTCCGTGATTGACTGAGAGGTGGGAGTCAAGAATCAATCACTAAATGAAATGTCAACAGACACAGAAACGAATTTGGACGACGGTAGCGGCCAAACCAGTGAGAATCCTCAGTTCGTAAACCATGTAGTAAACCATGTAGTAACAATAGCAGAGAGATTAATGCAACAGCATTGGCCGGCTTGAGTCCACCAACTGAAGTTCCATGATGATTCCTGGATGGAGAGGTAAACGATACATCAACTAATCAGTAGATCTATCAGCAGGGATCTTAAATCAGTCATGAGAGGCTAGTGGTGCGCATGAAATCTATAGAGAGGTAGGCATCGAAACATAGTGCATTCGTTTCTGGTGACCCCAATTATGTTGTTAGTTACCCGGCATGTACGAGTATCTGCTGGTTTCACTTTAACGAGATGTATCTTTTATCTAACCATAACCACCTTGTTTGATATTATGCTGAGAGAATCTTTTCCAAATCGCTACTATGTTGTTAGTCACCCGGCATGTACGAGTATCTGCTGGTTTCACTTTAACGAGATGTACCTTTTATCTAACCATAACCACCTTGCTGAAAGAATCTTTTCCAAATCGCTACTATGTTGTTAGTTACTTGGTATGTGGGAGTATCTGCTGGTTGACCTCTAACGAGCTATATCTTCTATTTAACCATCTCAACCTTGTTTGATATTATGCTGAGAGAATCTTTTCAAAATCAATACTATGTTGTTAGTTACCCGGAATGTGGGAGTATCTGCTGGTTACACTCTAACGAGATGTATCTTCTATCTAACCATCTCAACCCTGTTTGATATTATGTTGAGAGAATCTTTTCAAAATAACTACTATGTTGTTAGTGACCCGGTATTTGGGAGTATCTGCTGGTTACACTCTAACGAGCTGTATCTTCTATCTAACCATCTCAACCCTGTTTGATATTATGCTGAGAGAATCTTTTCAAAATAACTACTATGTTGTTAGTGACCCGGTATTTGGGAGTATCTGCTGGTTGCACTCTAACGAACTGTATTTTCTATCTTGCCAAAGACTTGGTTTAGAATTCAGCAAAGTTTTGCTGATTGATAATTAACCACTGAATAAAGCAGATGCAAGAATTACCTGCAGTTTCGCAGAACACGTGACTCCATCTCAATTCTAATTATGAAACATTAATTCTTTACATTTTCTTTAGCTTTTTGTTTTTTTACAAACTATTTGCAGCCGAGAGATAATCTTAAAAGGTTTTATTTATTATTACTTCACAGAAAAATTTGCCCCGGAAATATTTTCCCATTACTCGAATGCACTTTACACAATTTAGAACTTCAAAGTTTTTTTTTTCAAATGATTTTATGTCCGTAAATGAGATGAAAAGAAGCGTCGTCGTAAAAGGAAATCAGAAAGAAATAAACAAACAAAAAAACGTTAATGAATAGAAGAACGGGATCTGTGTTAGTTGGAGTTTTCGGACTACTATTCTGATCTTGGATGTTATTCTCACAACGTTTCGGCCGATCTAATCACCGGCCTTCTTCATGTTCATCGTGTCGTACTTAGAAATCTGTATGGAATTTCGAACTGGACACTTTATTTAACCCACGAGGATAGATTGTTCTTGTTCCGTCAGCCATGATCGATGTTTGATGTTATTCTAACAACGGTTCAGCCAATGTAGCCTACGACCTTTAGAAGTGAATCCTTTATTAAATCCACGGGGATAGATTGCTCTCGTTCTGTCACCCATGACTGGGTAGAAGTCTTAAGTAATTTTTATTTCATTTTTACTATCACTGATGATGGATTGCATATATTCATAAATAAAACAGTCTTAGGTTCCTTAAAATCATTGAAGTGACTTTATTTAGGTTTCGAATGAACCATTAAAAAACATTAAAACAATGGACCATTAAAAAATGAATCATTAAAAAAAATTAAAACATACTAAAAACTCATTAAAACCATTAAAAGAAAAAAAAGCATTATTTAAACACTATTCAAACACCTGACAGCAGCTACGAGAGGTCGTGTATACTTCTCATGGGTCAGAAGTGTGCTTTGAAGTGTGTCATGTGTCAGAAGTGTGCATGGCTTTGAAACTTGGGCTGTCTTTGCCGGCACACTAAAGAAACTGCACCGTAATGACAAGGCAATGGTCAGATTGATCTATATGGTGAGGCCTGAACACAGCATACATTTTTGGGTCTCGGCTCGCACAAGTCAACTTGGAAAGCCTCACGGACATCATGCAGAAGAGCAGACTACATTAATTGGGCACGTTGAGTGCTGCAATGCCTTGATTGCTAAAGTCTGACAGTTGAATGTGCCAGCAGAGGAGACAACCACCGGCAGGCCAAGTTGTCTTGGGAGGACGTGGTCAAATATGATAGAAGAGCCAGTGGTATGGATTCTGTCAGGCCTCACCAAAGACAAGAATCGAAGGGAAGACTTAGATCGAAACTAGACAATCAGGCCCCCACCCTCATCAGAGAATTAATTGTGGCCTGATTCAATAAATAAACCTGTTGTTGTCGATGATGATGATGATGATGATGATGATTAAAAAAAGCCGAAACACTAAGTTTAATGGATTTGAACCAGATGTCATCAATTTCATAATCTGTGCCAGTATCCATTTAGCTAATTGCACACCACACCAAGACAAGATAAGGATAATAGAATGAAGAACTAAGCCATAAACTGAACTCTGATATGAAAAGATAATGGAGAGGGGAAATATGTCCTGAAAAGATGATGCGGAGAAGCGACAAAGCGTGAATGCGATAATGAAATTCAAGTTTGCTCTTAAAAGAAAAACCGCGCGAAATTACGCCATTGATCTGCGCTGTCATGTGAACATTATTACCGCCGTTCCTCAAGGAACAACAGCGACAACAACAAAAATCAAAGCCGCTGAGAATTTCAGCAACGATGCATACAATTGGATTTCTTCAATATAAAAGCTAGTTGGCACCACAGACCAGAAAACAAAAGACAAGAATCAAAGAGACAGGAATTCCTGATCATCTCGACAGAAATCTTCACACGAAACGCCAACAATCTACAACACAACATGATAAGAATGCATTTATTTTGCACATACAAGCAAAAACAAAATATCCGCAATCCGGTGACTATTAATCTAGATCTAAATATTCGGCACTTGTGCACTGGAGGAAACAGCTGAACTTGTTTGTTTTCAATTTTGAAGAGTTATATTCAAAACAGCGGCGATAATCCACATTCAAGACAACGGCAGCCAGATAATCAACCAGAAGTAATGAAACAACCAATAAATTAAAACATTTTAGTAAATTTTTTTATTTAATAAAATATAGTTTCTGAAAGAAAAACATTGTAATAGTGTTTTTTTTTATAATTTAAAATGTGATTTTTTTTTAATTTGAAATGTTCAGTGATTTTTTTAACATTGTAATAAAGTTTATGTTCAATAAAGTAACAGTTTGACCAAAACATTTTAATAAAATAGTGTTTTATTTCTTATAATTTAAAATGTTATTTTTAAAAATTAAAAATGTTCAGTGATTTTTTTTTACATTGTAATAAACTTAATGTTCAATAAAGCAACAGTTTAGCCAAAACATTGTAATAAAATATAGTGTTTTCTTTTCTAATTTAAAATGTAGTTTTTTTTTTATAATTTAAAATGTAGTTTTTTTTTTATAATTTAAAATGTAGTTTTTTTTTTTATAATTTAAAATGTAGTTTTTTTTTATTTAAGTTTCCGAAATTTTTAGAATTTAAAATGTTATAAAACGATTTATTTTTGTCTTGAATGTGGATTATCGCTGCTGTTTTGAATGTAACTCTTCAAAATTGAAAACAAATAAATTCAAGTGCCAAATATTCTTTTTAAATGTATAACTTACATTGCATATCTTGGTAATCATTACTATTACGGACAAAAATTATTTTAAAGGAAATACCGTTGGGAAATTAGTCCAAAAAATTTATTTGGCTTTACCTACCTATTTGTGACCTATTTGCGTTAAAAAAAGTTTAATATTTAACATAAGTTTTAAGCCAATTTACTCTACCATAAATAGCCATTGAGTAAAATAATACGCATTCAGACATTTTCATTCTAGACAGGAACTAAGTACATAACCGGGGTGGAAGCGAGTAAGGCCCAAATACTTAGTTTCTGCATTTTCGACACTTACTTGCTTCTGCTTCGGTTATGTACTTTGTTCCTGCCCAGTTTTATGTCAATAATAGTAATCATTACCCATATCTTCAATATAAATCTGTTGTAATTTCAAAAACTAATGGTTTTCATTTAAATTTCCTCCCTTGAAAATTAATGATCATATTATTTTAAGAAAGGTCTTGGTAATTTATCTTTTTTTTTATATCACTTTAACTTTCACTTTCCTTATTTTGTCCTTTAGTCCTCACATTCCATGAGCGATATTTCTGACAACGGAGGAAGAATGACTGTTTCCTGGGTCAGAATCTATCCATCTGACACTTATCGTTGGCTAGTTTTTTTACCTCTTGAAGTAGTATTTTTTTAGCTCCTTACATCAAGTGGCTTCATGCCTTGTCTGGAGCGATTTCCATAAAAAAAAAATTATTACTATTAATATTGACAAACTATTGCATATATATATATATATATATATATATATATATATATATATATATATATATATATATAGGCAGCATCTTCTCTTGCAGGCAAGTATTGTGGAACATAAGAGACAACTCATTTCTAGATATCCTTCGGTAGATCCTTTCAATAGTCCGAATCAGGATCTTAGTTTTGGAGGGGAATTGGCTGATGAATTTGCCATAGTTTGGATTTGTCTCTCAAATACTTTCAGACCCATCCGGGTCCATCTTCAGGGGAATAAGGTTAATCAGGTACAGACCATGTGTTAGTATATACATATATATAAATATATATATAGGAAATAGGACAATAAAATTACAAATAAATCATACGAAACGTTAATTTATTATAAACTGTTTGAAACAATTATGCAAATTAGGCACACAGATATCTGTGCTTTGGTCTTTGTTTTCTACTATATATACAGTATTTCAAAAGACTATTATTGATTTAAATAACAGTGAATCGTTTTGATGGTAAATTAGTTGTGATGAGTGAAAAACATTTATTCATTTAGATCATACGAAATCTGAATTCATCAACGTTTGTTTCTCTAAAGCTTTTTCTCCCTACATACAAATAACACAAATACATGCTAAAATATACTTTAGTTCTGGGATTGAGTTATGTTTGAAAAAAAATCTGTTTTAATTGTTCTAATTAGCCGTAATTTACAACTAACTGATCAGATGCCTATTTACAGGGCAGAGTTAGACACAAGATCGGTTTTTATGTGAGAAAAATCCAGCTCCCCAAAAAGGATCACCTGGATTTTGACAAAAATTAAAATTGCCTCAGTTAAGATTTCTCCTTCACTGACCGAGGACAGAAAAGATTAAGTGTAGTATCAGAACCGATACTACACTTTGCTCCTAGATGAAAAGCCAAACTGAAGGGATCAACCATCTCTCTCTCTTTGCTATCTATGTATTTCTCTCGCCCTCTCGCTATGTTGATTCAACCACTCTCTAATATTTCTTAATATCTCTGTGAGTATTGATTTACTCCTCTCCAGTAGTTAGGCACAAGGCCAGTTTTAATCTTACTCCCACAAGTAAGATGTGACGCAAGGTCGGGTCGGGAAAGTGGGGTTTAAAAATTGCCTGGGCAGCCCCGTCGGCATTCCCCGATAGAGGCGCCTCAGGCAGTAAGCGATAAACTTATTCCTCACCAAAGAGAGGAGGCGAAGCCTGGGAGGGTGGACCTCCTAGAACTGCACAGGACAAACCCATAGACCGGCGTAAATCAAGCCCCGAAGGCCAAAACAATACCAGTCTATAGGGTGCAGTATCCATCGGAACAGATACTACACTTTGATCTTGTGAGTATGTAGAGAAACAATGGCCGTAATTTATTCAGCGTTGGAATCTAATTTACATACGCGTGTCTACACACCACACATGAGTGTGTAAATTAGATGGCAAAATAATAAGAAGAAAGAATAATACTTGTATACATAATATAGAATAATAATCATTCGATATAATTATGTGGCATGTGTAAGACAGCTTTTAGAAATTGATTTCCAAACTAACCTATCTCTGACCAGGTCTTTATTATCTCTCTTTCTCTAAAGTCCATTCTTATCGCTTCCTCACATGAATTCATTGGCCTAAATATATATATATATATATATATATATATATATCGATGCTTGTGATAAATATATATATATATCGATGCATATATTGATGTGTGTGTGTGTGTATATATATATATATATATATACACACACACACTCACATCAATACACATAAATATATATATACACGCACATACATATATTCATATATATATACGCACAATCATCAATATATATATGTATATACACACACTCACAAACAGCAATATATACATACACATACACATCAATATATACACATATATATATATACACATACATACATATATACACACTCTAATATTTCTTAATATCTCTGTGAGTATTGATTTACTCCTCTCCAGGAGTTAGGCACAAGGCCAGTTTTTATCTTACTCCCACAAGTTAGATGTGACGTGTGTGTATATATATATATATATATACACACACACACACTCACATCAATATATGCATACACATAAATATATATATACACGCACATACATATATTCATATATATATACGCACAATCATCAATATATATATGTATATACACACACTCACAAACAGCAATATATACATACACATCAATATATACACATATATATATATACACATACATACATATATACACATACATACATACACATACATACATATATACACATCAATATATACACATACATACATATACATCAATATATACACATACATACATATATACACATCAATATATACACATACATACATATATACACATCAATATATACACATACATACATATATACACATCAATATATACACATACATACATATATACACATCAATATATACACATACATATATACACATCAATATATACACATACATATATACATATACACATACACATCAATATATACACATACATACATATATACACATCAATATATACACATACATACATATATACAAATCAATATATTCAATATATATATATATATATATACACACACACACACACACAATGTTCATCCTGATAAAGAAATTGCTGTAGACAGCATTACTCTAAAAGCGACACTTTGAAAGCTGAAATATCTGATTACGTGTCATAAATAAGCAAGAATATAAAAAGAAAGCATTAAGACTCGGATTTGAATTATTAATAATACTGTGTTTTATATCTAACACGGAAAAGTGAGGAGAGAAAAAAAAAACATACAACGTCGGAATAAATACAAACACTTAAAATCAGTAATGTCTCCTTTTTGTTTTTTTGGTTTTTGATAAAAGTGAAACAGAAATAGCTAAAAGACGAATGGAGATAACTCATGGAGTGGTGAATAGTTCTAAAACCAAAGCCCGAAGGCCAGCAGAGATCACGGCAATGATTTCCCGCTCTTTTTTCTTTCTTCTTGAGCTGAAACTAACGAGAGCTCAGCTAAAAAGATTCGAATTGAACAAAAGTTGAACAAAAGTTGAACAATGATTACCAGTCAAAGAAATGCTAACGCCAGCCTTTTTTATTGGCATTATTTGAATTATTCACACTACTATTCTATGCTTACCTGTTATATTCACAACGTTTCGGCCGATGTGACTTCCAACCTTCTTCACGTGTACCTGGTAGCAAGTAGCAAAGTTTCATGTGCTGCCACTGTTTAGAAAACTGTTAATGAGCTGACATTGCATTTTTGAATTCAATAGATTAGTTGTCCTTTCTTTCTTATTGGTTTCCATAGTGTGTTTATCTCTATAATTGGCTTACTTAAGAGGTTACTGCAGTATAGCATATGCGCTTATTCATTAGGTTTTCTACCTTTCAGTGTGTCTCTATTTTAACCTCATTCAACAGCGCTTGGTAAATTCTATCTAGCTTGTGAATTCATTCAAATGAAGAAACTGTGGATTGATATAGCAAAGTTGATACAAATAATGAATTGCTCACTGCCCCTGGTGATAATGGACACCCACACCAGTCGAAGCGCCCCAAGTTGTGCGCTGTGTCTGCGATGAAAGGGGGATAGTAGCTATCCCAAATGAGCGGTTGTAGACAGACAGATGGGACAATGAAACAAGCGAAGTAGCAGCCATTACCTCCCTTACATTTTTGAATTCAATAGATTAGCTGTCCTTTCTTTTTTGGCTTACTTAAGAGGTCACTGCAGTATAGCATATGCGCTTATTCATTAGGTTTTCTATCTTCCAGTGTTTTTCTATTTTACCCTCATTCAACAGCGCTTGGCGACCCCCAAAGTTTAAGCGAGTGCATTGAATAAAGGATTCTTGGTTCAAATCATCCTTTTTGGGAGGACGCCATTTCTTTTCCCAGAGTTACTGCACTTATTCTTAACTGTGGCGCAATTGATGATCTTGAGCCAGAATCGAGCGGTGGAGATGGCCCGGACTTACTTCATCCCCACAGTAAGAGGGTCCGCCTTTGCCTGGCTTGCAGATGGAAAGGGAAATAAGTTTTGGCTTACTAATTTCCTAGTGAGAATTGAACTCGCAACCTCGAAGTAACAAATCTACTGGTTGCTGCACAATAATACGTGGATTCGCCTTGACGACAAATAGCCAGCAGATTATGTTTTTTCTGATTGGTTAAGCGGAATTAACTGAAAGAAAATCTGCTAATAAAAAGAGAAGAAAATCGGGAGAAGGTGAGGTGAGTGTCGAGTGAGATTCTGCCGAATTATTTTTCGTTCATTGGAGCTCAAAGTTACACAGAGGATTTTTGTGCTTCTACAGAAATTGAACCAAACTGGGGTTTTTTCCCCCTCACCTTAGAATACTGAATGTTTAACAAGGGGTCATTGTTTTTGGTCTTTGGTATGATTTAACTGAGGATTGAACCCCGATCTCCTGGACCATTAGCGAATACTATCTATTATGCCAAATGGAGCGGTCCAAATATTTATTTTTCTTTTTCTTAAATTTGAATGCCAATTAGCAAGCACGCACACACGCAGTACTCCATACTCGTGTGTTAAGCTCTCTAGTAAAGGAGGTAATGGCTGACACTTAACTTAAAGCCTCGCCCTTCATAAAAAGAATTGAGCTGCCTAGGCAGTCAGTAATTAAAACAATATATATAAGCGTTATAATTTCTCGTAGTTTGTTACAAGCGTGATAGTATACCTATAAGATGTCTCACTACTGTCAGGTTTCGAATTTAAGCTTGAAACACTTGCCATGTCTAGCCACACCGAAGAGTTGTGATACATGATATAGTCATTTATAGACAGCTATTTTGTTGTATGAATGTGTTCAAGTATAAAAGGCAATACATTCCTTCCACTTCTACGAATGGGGTTTGGCTAAGTGGTAGAGCGTCAGTCTCTGGGGGTCCCAGTTTCGAACCTCACTAGGTTCAGCCACACTGACGAGTCATAAGGCGACAAAACACGTTTCTGCGGATAATTATATTTTAAAAACGTATACGTCGCTCCAATATGGGGGCATCACATTGGTGAAGGGAAGAATTATTCCCATCTAACAATTAGGTAAAATGCTTTTCCGTACAAATATTTGAATGCCTTCAAGTATCGCTAATATAAACAAATAAAATGACATCTATGAAAAGTGATGCATTCCTTTCACTTCTATTAGCGGCGTTTGGCTCAGTCGCAGAGCGTTGCACTTCGGTCTTTACGGTCACAGTTTCGAATCTCATTAGGTTCAACCATGATGTTGAGTCAGAAGACCACGAAACACGTGTCCGTGGATAATTATAGTTATATATATATATATATATATATATTGGGGGGGGGGGTTAGGTACACGATAAGTCATGAAAATGAAATGTTGTGGTAGACAAAATGTGTGAAAAATGACAAACGGAAAACAAGTTAAAGTGTAGGAAAAAAACAAAAACAAGAGATTTGACCGGTTTCGTTCGTGTTAGCGAATGTCTTTAGAAAAAGGGATATATATATATATATGAAGGTTTATAACTAAAAAATAACTTTTAGAGAATTAGACCTATTGTGAGATGAGGAAAGCTCAATATACTGGATAGAGCAAAAATAAGGTGAGTCAATGAAAAATAGTTAGACCTGTAAATGGAAACAGATCACTATCTTCAGTTGTTCAGAACAAGGAGCATTTAGTAAATAAAAATATTCTTTTTCTCTTTCAATTGCATTCCTTAAGCACGGCTTTTCAAAGATCAAAATCTTATCATCAGAGGAAGTAGTGATTGATAAGTTGACAGATAAGAACAGTCAATATTCAAAATTTGGAAAAAGTTTTTTTTTTAAAGTTCTTTTTAAAAGGTTTTAAAAGTTCAAACGGGTGTGTTTCAATGTAAATGAAAGTCACCAAATACGGAGATCCAAGAGCCGTGCTTAAGGAATGCAATTGAAAGAGAAGAAGAAGAAATATTTGTATTTACTAAATGCTCCTTGTTCTGAACAACTGAAGATATTGATCTGTTTCCATTTACAGGTCTAACTACTTCTCATAGAGAGGGCGTCTGCTGATTCAGATCGAGATATATAATATATATATATATATATATATATATATATTCTACTGGAGAGCCATGACTTTTATAACTGTCCTGTTTTGAAATCTCCGAAACAGTTAGATGGTAAACAGCTGATGATCCCTGTTTAATATTTCATATTCAAGTTAAAGGCCCTGTTTTTGTTTCACTGTTATATAATGAATCCCCCCACTTTTTTGTTTTTATTCGTACATTTTCCAGCAGTAAGTCGACTTATGCGAATGCTAAGTTTGCGATATTTTGGATTTAGTTAGTATCCCTGGGAATTTAAACTGCATTTTCTATCTTTAAACTTACTTAAAGCTTCTTAAGCCTATATAGAGATGTATAGAATAGGGGGAGGGTCAAACGACATACATTGAGAGAGGATGAAAGTGATAGATAAAAAGTTTGTAAGATATATATATATATATATATATATATAGGAAATGAAAAACCAAGCGATATTTTTATATATTCGTCTTTATTTGTAAGACTTCCTCATTTCACTCTCTGCCACTGACTGACTTCTCTCAGCCTGAACCTTGGTCCAGTGCTCTTAGTAGCCACGGCTACTACTTTTTCTCATCAACCCATCATGTCAACCCAATATTTCGATGTACTTGCATGACATTTTTCTTTAAATTATCATCCTGAGGAAGTCTTACAAATAAAAACGAAACGTTGATGAATATATAAAAAATATTTCTTGGTTTTTCCTTTTTCATTTCCCATTACGTCGGATTACTCTCATCCTTCCTTTCTCATATGTATGTATATATATATATATATATATATATATATATATATATATATATATATATATGTATATATGTATATATATATATATATACTTGAATGTAAAGTGCATGATACACAAGAGAGAGTATATCTAACTTAAGCAGAGAACACTTATTTTACAAGAAAACAATTTGATTATTAGTTAAATTATTTTTTTCAAATTTGTCTTGATCAGTTATCGCACAAATTAATTAAGGACATCAAATAAGTACTTGGTATATTCGGACTACTGTTCTCATCTTGGGTGTTTTTATCACAACATTTCGGATGATGTAACCCCCGACCTTCTTCAGGTGTACTTTGTCAAACTCGGGAATCTTTCCGTCGAACTCGGGAATCTGGACGGAATTTCAAACGGAACCCTTTATTAAATCCACGGGGGTAGCATGCTCTCGTTCCATCTGCCATGACTGGGAAGAAGTCTTCAGTAATTCGCAATTCTTCGTATCGCCTGCACTGAGGATTGAACTTTCAACCTTCAGATGACTGTCACTTAGAACTGAATTATACTGCGCCACGTGTCCTTGCTGATTGAAGAAGGTCGGAGGTTACATCGGCCGAAACATTGTGATAAAAACACCCAAGATGAGAACAGTAGTCCGAATATACGAAATTCTACGAATTATCAACCCTCATCTAAAAAATTCCGAAACATCAAATAAGTAGTAATAACATATATATACACACACACACACACACATATATATATATATATATATATATATATATAACACACATAGATATGCACAAAATATTCAAACACGAAATACACACACCTCTCTCTCTATTGTGTGTGTGTGTGTGTATATATATATATATATATATATATATATATATATATATAAATATCTACACACACACACACGTCTTTTTCAAGAAAGCAATTTAATTATTTTTAATTAGTTTTTGAAATTGTCTTTCGCATCATCAGCCATGGCACTTGAATTTAATGTGTGTTTTTTAACCTTTTTATCCCTTCATAAGTATAATCTTTAAACCCATTTTCTCTCCCAATTTCTTTAGAAGACACATCATTAAACCCCGAAACAGTAACGGCCAAATATACGATACTTATAAACATTGACTCACGGGATTTATATAGAAATATTTTTATTTTCTTAAATCTTTTCCATTTTTAAATCTCAACTGTTACTTTTAACCCTCCCCCTTTTTTCAAACCTTATAAAACCTTCCTTACACTAAATTTAAACAAACATGCATAACACTCTAAGCAAATAACGCGTCCAAACGAGAGTGACACATGACTTCACATTTCCGAAACAGATGACAACAGAAGAGCCGGATGGCTAAGTCCTTCTGAGCTTGAAACCGACAATACTAATGTTGTATTATTTTTTCTGTACCAAAAAATAAATATATATATATATATATATATATATATATATATATATAAGTGCAGATTAGTCGTCCGAGGCTATAGCAATGCGATGTAGTTGCCGTAAGATGGAACAGTGAAAAGACAAAACGATTTATTAATAATTTCACGAAAAACTGATTAAATACCAAAATAGGAAATAGTGTCTGGTAAGTTACAGTTCGGCAAAGGGTAATCTTAAATTTTCGAAAGAAAAACTTTCATTTTCAGAAGAAGAAGATTTCGAAAATGTAAGATTACCCTTTGCCGAACTGTTACTTACCAGACAGTATTTACTATTTTGGTATTTAATCAGTTTTTCGTGAAATTATTAATAAATCGTTTTGAGTTTCACTTTCTCTCTTCGTTTATTTCTTTTCACTTTTTCCATCTTACGGCAACTACATCGCAATGCTACAGCCTCGGACGACTAATCTGCACTTATATTTACCAGCAATGCTTCAAGCAAACTACAATCTCCTTATATATATATATATATATATATATATATATATATATATACTAATACAACACACACATATAGATATGCACAAAATATGCTAACACGAAATACACACACCTCTCTCTATTATATACACACACACACACGCACACACACAAAACACGAGGACATGTCTTTTTCAAGAAAGCAATTTAATTATTTTTAATTAGTTTTTGAAATTGTCCTTCGCATCATCAGTCATGGCACAAGGGCAATCAGAAAACGAACTGAACTAATCAAATAAATCATTGCATACATTTATATAATTAAACAAGTTCAAATATATTGATACAATGAACTTAAAACAACTATTTTTTTTTCAAACGTGCTCAATACAAGATAGAGCTTTATAAATACACATTATAGAAACATTTTTTCTTTTTAACAGTTCACCCCAAACAAGACAAGCTGCCACTGTAGGCTAAAAATTAGGGTGAAAGTTTTGGAGGTCATACTAAATTGGGAGCTGTGCATGCAGCAAGATGCCTGTTCACATTAGTTTGAAATTTCTGCATGTCGGTACAGTCGGGGAAACAGGGAGCAGAGAGGGAGTTTCCAAAGGCCGGCAGCACGAGGAAAGAAGCTTTTGGAGTAGAAGGCTCTCCGGCATCTGGGGACTTCCACAGTGCATGGATGGGATTTAGCTGATTATCGGGTTGTATTTACATTGAGGGTGCACTAGAGCTACAAGTTCATCGGAGTACAATCCATTGAAGTACTTGTAAAACAGGCACAAGGAAGCAACATTTCGGCAATGGGACAGGGGCTGGAGCTTGGTAGATAGTGAGGGACTTATTAAGTTAGCGACTCTTTTTGGGACCTTATCTCTTGGCCTTGGTGCGGGACAAGTAGTACTGAAACGTAATTGCATTTATGTGGGCCATTCTAAATGTTATATATATATATATGGGAAGAGAAGGATGAAGGTAATCCGACGTGATGGGAAAATGAAAAAGGAAAACCAAAAAATGGATGTTTTTTATGTGTACATCAACGTTTCGTCTTTATTTATAAGACTTCATCAGGATGATAAAATAGAGAAAAAATGTCATGCAAGTACAGATACATGCAGGGTAGACATATTGGGAGGAAAAAATAAAATGAAATAATGGCCCCTACTGGGTGGACGTCCGTACTTGTTGGAGAAATAGAAATGAATGTTGAAGAAAATGAGTGGGGAAAAAATGGAAGGATGGGGTGAGCAAGGACTACTGTGGCTGGTGGTAAGAGAAAGAGGTGGGGGATGAGCAGGGGTAAAGTGGATGGCAGAGAGGGAGTGGAGGAAGAGGCGGGAGGGAGGTGTTTGACCAGATGGCTGCGGTCAAGATTGAAGGGGAAAAGCAAGTTGGAATGTTTGTGTATGGGGGGTGTATGCAGGGAAAGGAGGATGGGTAGAGAGGGAGGGGGGAGGGCTGTGATTTTGGTGGATGGGCGAAAGTTATGGTCTTAGAGAGCGTTTTGAGAAATGAGGGAATTTAAGAAGGGGTATGGGAGAAAATAGTTGAGAGGGGGAGAGGGAGGATTTGGTGTGATATATATATATATATATATATATATATATATATATATATACTAGAAGCATACCTATCCCAGGAAAGGTAAAATTAATTCTCAAACAGAACAGTTTTGTATCAATTTATTTTCCCTTACAAAGATTAAATCAAGATCTAATGATACTTGACTTCATGTCTAGAATCCTTATTCTAATTTTGATCAAAATCCATTACATGATTCTGATTCGAGAAAATGTATAAAATTTAAATCTTAACCTTAAGGAGTCTTAAGAAGAAATTAAAAATCAGGGAATCTAATGTGTCTAATGGCTATGGATCAAATTCAATGCAAAGTTTGGGCCTATATTATGTCCCCTAAACACCCTTTGAAATACCCGAAATTTGGGTACCATTTATTTTCACCAAGGGCTTATAACCTCTTTTTTAAAACTGATGCTAAAGTGTTTTAGTTTGGGGAATTAATTCTACCCATTCTGGAACGAGTATTCTTCCGCTATATAATTAAAGTCAGTGCAATGCCAAAAGGAGCGATGTTCAAACCTGTGTCTTATGGATATACCATTTCTCGTGTGTCTTTGAAAAAAAAACGTCTCATCTTGTTTCAAATAGTCACCGAAATTTCAGTTATCAAATTCACGCAAGGTATTTTCAAGGGCTGCTCTTAAGGTTAACCGAAACGAAAGCAAAGAGAAGAGCACACCAAAGTATTTATGGGTTTTGCGTCAATGGAGTCAAATTGCATTGCATGCAGTGAATAATTCAACCCTCACTTGTGTCAACGCGCAAACAAACTGATTCAATTGATCAGCATAAAGAAAAAAGATTGAGAACACATTTTTAAAAAACAATCAGAAAATCCTATGTTTAATTTCTCGAATGACTTTCGAAACATCAAGGAAATATATGAAGAGTTGTTAATATAAGTAATAAAACCTAATTTGAAACTCATCTAAATCTCTTTGGAAGTATCAGATTTGTTGTTTTGTTTTACGGCATATCAACTCTTTTCGGGCTATTCAATGCCGAATCCGGTCATTTTGGCAAAAGTTCTCATGCTTCAAGTTGCTTACATGCTCAAGCATTCATTCATGGTGTTTAACTTAGTTGTTTTGTTTTACGGCATATCAACCCTTTTCGGTTTATTTAAATGCTAAATCCCATCATTTTGGTGAAAGTTTTTATGCTTCAAGTTCTTTATATCTTCAAATATTTATTCATGGTGTTTGGTCTGGTTGTTTTGTTTTATGGTATATCAACCCTTTTCGGATTATTTAATGCCAAATCCGGTCATTTTGGTAAAAGTTTTTATGCTTCAAGTTCTTTATATCTTCAAGTATCTATTCATGGTGTTTGGTTGAGTGAAAGGGGGAAGGGAGGGAGAAGTAAGGCGGGAGAATGAAAGGGGGAGGGGAAGGAAAGGGGGAGGGAAATTGTTGTTTTTTTGTTTTGGATTTTGCAGAACATGATTGAGTTTTGCCAAGAAAAAAAAACAATAAAACATCAATGTTTGGTGCATTTTGAATCAGGAAGTCAATAAGTTCAGACAGCCTAATCTAGTAGCGTCAGTAGATTCTATTTATTGGGCCCTTACAGGTATTGGCTCTCCGGGCCAGAGTGGACCTGGGAGCAATGGCAACTTAGGGGCAACTCCACACTCCCCCAGCTCCCAAATGGAGGCCTCACAACTGGATGTCTTTAAAGGTCATACCCAGGACCGGAAGTATCAGAGTTTGATGCATTCTATACAAGTGACTAATAGATGAATGATAAATGGGTATGCTTAAAAGGCGGCCATTTAATCAGTGCGTTTAATGAAGAAAATGTTATTTTAAACTTTAGTGTGACAGACCACAGAAAATACTATTTCATAAATTAGCATGACAGACCAGAGTAAATGTTATTTAAAATTTTAGCATGGCAAATCTAAAATGCTATTTTAAATTTTAGCATGACAGACTACAGAGAACTGTATTTCAAACTTTTGCATGACAGACCAAAGAAAATATTATTTAAAACTTAAGCATGACAGACCACAGAAAATGCTATTTCCAACTTTAGCATGACATAAAAAAATGCTATTTCAAACATTTCATGACAGATCACAGAAAGTGCTATTTTAAACTTTAGCGTGACAGACCACAAAAAATACTATTTTAAACTTTAGCGTGACAGACCACAAAAAATACTATTTTAAACCTTAGCATGACAGACCACAAAAAATAGTATTTTAAACTTCAGCGTGACAGACCACAAAAAATACTATTTTAAACCTTAGCGTGACAGACCACAAAAAATACTATTTTAAACTTTAGCATGACAGACCACAAAAAATGCTATTTTTAACCTTAGCGTGACAGACAACAGAAAATACAAAAGACCTACTGACGGACAAAGTGTCTTGTATGCCTTGAAGCCTGTAAATAATATTTTCACAATTCTAAGTGCTACAATGGGGCAAGTTGTAAATGTCATCTGTCATATTTTTATGAATCTATTATTATGAGTTTTAAGAACGGCCATGACTTTATACATCAGAGACAGTTTTGCTTTCATAAAGTTTTCTATTTGGAGGCATTAAGAACATCAACAAGCATTTACCCTTGGAAAAGGTTGAAGGTGTGATGCAAAAAAAATTTGTACACATCATGAACAAAAAAAACTAGTTGAATAAACGTGTTACAGTGCGAAGGCCCTATTTAAAAAGAATTAAATAAAATAACTATTTGACGATATAAAGAACTTGAAGCGTAAAAACTTTTACCAAAATGAACGGATTTGGCATTAAATAACCCGAAGAGGGATGATATTTTTTTTTTGGAGGTCGCTCCAGACAAGGCATGAAGCCACTTGATGTAAGGAACTAAAAATTTTTTTTTAAAAACACTTCAAGGTAAAAAAAAACTAGCCAATGATAAGTGTTAGATGGATAGATTCTGAACCAGAAAACAGCAATTATCCTCCTTTGTCAGAAACAGCGCTCACGAAATGTGAGGTCTAAAGGACAAAATAAGGGAAGCTTATTTACTTGGCTCCCCACGTGGGCGAAGTTCGACACAAGATCTCTGACGAGGGAGACATAAAGTGGTAGAAATATTTCAGGAGTGAGTTTGCAGAAAGAACGTCTAATGAGTATTCAGTGGTTGGAGGTAATCTAAATTTGAATGGTTCAGATTCTATGAATTCTATGAATAGATAGGCTAGTACTCCATTCGGAAGATTGCCCATAGGGAGTCAAAACTTTTGCTTGTCGAAATTATTGTCAAATTGTAAACAAGATCTCTTTTTAATCTGGTAGAAAATCCAGCTCCTCAAAAAGGGGAACTCTTGATGGAAACAAAAATAAAAATTGCCTCAATCTAGAAGCACTTCTCCGTATAAGTGCAGTATCAGAACAGATACCACACTTTGCTCCCAGCCAAAAGGTGAAGTCATTTGACCATAAAATATAATATCTGTTCTGTTTACGGATAGAGGAGGAAGAAACCTATCAAGAGACATTTTTTGTTTATGTCGAAATCCAGAGTCCCTCTTTTGGGGGAGAACGAGACTTTCGACAATAACTGATTGTTCAGAATAGGGTCCCATTTCTTTTTATAAAGGGAAATAACTTGAAACTTTCAAACTTATTTCTTAGAGCGTAGAAAATGCATACGAGCATCGCAGAGAAATGATCCCTGTGGTGCTGTCTCCAAAAAAATAAAAAATTAAATTCAATGGTTTTCAAAAAGTTGTTGTCATATTTTGCAATAGGAAAGGAAAAAAAGAATAACATCAATGTTTGGTGCATTTTTGGTCGGGAAGCCGGTATCTTCAGACACCTGATAAGGAGTTGGCATTATCCTTAATATTGGTGGAGTTTTTAACCTCAAAATGGGTGTGTTTCAGTGATGAAGCCCATTTGTTTCTGTCAGGCCATGCCAACAGCACGAAGTCTGTGTTCTACGGATCTCAAGCAGCAGATGAAGTCCTTTAGAGGCCAATGCAGTCCATGAAGTTCAGCGTGTGAGTTGCCATCTTGAAACATAGCATAACTGGACCGTTTGATTTTAAGAATAATGTTGGTAAGACAGTGACAGTTAATAAAGTATTTGAGAACAGGTCTTGTAAAATTATAATTTTAGAACAAGATATTCTGAATGCGCACTCATTTTAACTATTATTATTTCAGCTTTTAGGAAATTTAAAGTTTTCTTGTCTGGTTTATAAATCATGAGCGTGTAGATCAGGGGCGTGTAACCTCCGGCCCGCGGGCCACATCCGGCCCGCAAAGGCTTAACGTCCGGCCCGCCACCCTGCTAGGCTTTATTATTGCAATCCGGCCCGCGGACCTCCCAGTAAAACTCATATCATTTTGTGACATAGACGTAAAAGTAGGTTTAAGATTTACAGTGGGTTAAAAATGTATAAATATCAGTGAGCGATGATGCATGTATATTTCATTTTTCTTTAACTATTAATTTCAAATCCTTGAAAAGAAGAAGAGAGGGGCAAAGAGGAAACGAGAGACGAGGAAAGGGCATGAAACATAGAACTTATGTGAGATGTGTCAAAACGAATGCTGGATCAACTTGCTACTTCCCCCGTCCCTTTTTTTTATGATTCCAAAATTGTTCTTCGTCGGCGCCTTTTATAACATCACATACAGAAGTCTCTTGAGAAAATATATCAGACTTGTAGAGTGTTCAATGCAATTTTTGTACAATTTATTCATGTAAACAAAATATAGTAATTCTGAGATTTCGTTTTTCACTCCGGCCCGCGATCTCCTTCCAAAAGTCTCATCTGGTCTTCACTCTGAAAAGGTTGCCCACCCCTGGTGTAGATGATTAACATTTATAGCGAGATGCACTACCAATCAAGGATACGTCCTCGACATAAAGTCTGACAGAGACTGGGCCATTTTTTTTTTTTAGTTGGTGACCTTGCTTCGGCAGGTCTGACGTATAGTTCTGTGCACTTCTCAGACTTCACCTTCTTTCTCTGAGGAGTTAGTTTATTGAATCGCCTGGGGTGCCCCTACCGGGGAATGCAGACAGAGCGTCCAAGGTTCAGGTGGGCTGGAGATAACACCAGGTATTTATCTACCTCCCACAAAGTAAAATGTGACACAAGGTCGGGAAAGTGGGATTTGATAAGTCAGCACTCTAGAGGAAGAGCACCTATGACCGTCAAAAAATGCATCGCCCGGTAGGGGCGCCTCAGGCGATTAGCAATAAACTAACCCCTTCTCAAAGCCTGGGAGGGTGTACCTCCTAGAACTGCACAGGACAGACCCATAGACCGGCGTAAATCAAGCCCCGAAGGCCAAGACAATACCGGTCTATGGGGTGCAGTATCCATCGGAACAGATACTACACTTTGATCCCGGCCAAAAGGCCGAGAAAGTGTGGAAAAAAGGGACGTATCAGATATTAAGCTGATGAGAACAGATACTACACTTTGATCCCAGCCAAAAGGCCGAGAAAGCGTGGAAAAAAGGGGCGTATCAAATATTAAGCTGATGAGAACAGATACTACACTTTGATCCCAGCCAAAAGGCCGAGAAAGCGTGGAAAAAAGGGACGTATCAGATATTAAGCTGATGAGAACAGATACTACACTTTGATCCCAGCCAAAAGGCCGAGAAAGCGTGGAAAAAAGGGACGTATCAGATATTAAGCTGATGAGAACAGATACTACACTTTGATCCCAGCCAAAAGGCCGAGAAAGCGTGGAAAAAAGGGACGTATCAGATATTAAGCTGATGAGAACAGATACTACACTTTGATCCCAGCCAAAAGGCCGAGAAAGCGTGGAAAAAAGGGGCGTATCAAATATTAAGCTGATGAGAACAGATACTACACTTTGATCCCAGCCAAAAGGCCGAGAAAGCGTGGAAAAAAGGGACGTATCAGATATTAAGCTGATGAGAACAGATACTACACTTTGATCCCAGCCAAAAGGCCGAGAAAGCGTGGAAAAAAGGGGCGTATCAAATATTAAGCTGATGAGAACAGATACTACACTTTGATCCTAGCCAAAAAGCCGAGAAGGTATTATTTACCTCCTTTTCAGGAGGTTAGGCACAAGGCCATTTTTATCTTACTCCCACAAGGTAATATGTGACCCAAGGTCGGGTCGAGAAAGTGGGGCTTGAAAAGCCAGCGCCCGAGAAGGTGAGCACTCTGGCTATTAAAAATTGCCTGGGCAGCCCCGTCGGCACTCCTTGGTAGGGGCACCTTAGGCAATAAACTTACTCCTCCCCAAAGAGGGGAGACGAAGCCTGGGAGTGTGAACCTCCTAGAACTGCACAGGACAGACCCATAGACCGGCGTAAATCAAGCCCCCCGAAGGCCAAGACAATACCAGTCTATGGGGTGCAGTATCCATCGGAACAGATACTACACTTTGATCGAAGGTGTTCAGGAATCAAAATATACTTCCTTTAGTGTGCTGGCTTTTACACCCCACCTGACTTAATGTCTAACCTCGTAAGGAGGTAAATAAATCTATACAACAAATTGCCACCAACCTTGTGTCTAACTTTGCCCTCAGCGAGAAAAGAGCGAATTTTAAATGGAAAACGAAAACACTTTTTGCTCCAGCCAAATGAAATCATATCGTTAACTTGTTTTTCTCTCCTATAAATTCATCGCTATTAATACGGAAGCATGTGTGTGATAAAAAACGATACGCTCTGCCTATAAACAAACAAACATCGTGAAAGTTAAACGAGGTTTGAAAGGAAAATAATTACTTAGTAATAATTCATTGTTATCTTACCTGAACTAATTAGCGTTCTTCTGACAAACTTGATATCTGCGAAAGACATGGGAAATTTGACTATTTCCTACTTCACCTGATAACCATGTCCATGTTTTGAAAGATTCTACTAAAAAGAAATTTATGAGTTTTTTTTCCTTTCTTATTTTTTTCTTTTCTTTCTTATTTTTCAATGCTTTTTCTCTTTTCTTTCTTTTTCTTTGTAACAATTTGATGGATAAGTTCACCATTTTACAATACATCGCTCTTCCATCAGCGTGTACATAATTTAGATCTTTATCGCCGAGAAACCGCAAGAAATTTGTGACTAAAAAAACCCCACAAAATTGAGAAAGGAATAATAGTTTCTTGAATTAAACATTTACAGACAAAACAGAAACCTTTCGCAAAACATTAATCACACGTTAATCAAGTGAAGATTCAGACGAGAGAAGAAAAACAAATAAAGTAACAACAGAGAAAAACTATTGAATATTTAAAAATTTAAGTATGAGAAAGTCACACACTACTACCATGTTAACCCGTCCTCAAAGTTGAAAAATAAATCTTCAGAATGGGTAACGTTCTGGGAGTCTATGCGACTGTTACAATGGAAGGCATCTGATGGACACAGCATCAGGGTTTCTAAAGGCCATGTAAAGATGGGCAGCCTGTCAGACCACGTCTAACGGCTTTGAATGACATGCCAGAAATAGGCTAAGATCTCGTCCTAAACTCTGCATGTGGGTGGAACAAGATTACAAACTCTTACATTAGTAGAGTATGTTTTCTAACTTTGGCCAGAAGAAATCAGAGGGAAATAACCCGCATAAAAATCCAAGGGCGATAACCCCGCATAAAAATCCAAGGGAGATAACCCGCATAAAAATCCAAGGGCGATAACCCCGCATAAAAATCCAAGGGAGATAACCCCGCATAAAAATCCAAGGGAGATGACTGATGATTCTATCACAACAGCAAATGTTAATTTGTATTCTAAATCTGAAGATGTTACCTGATTATATACTAGAAGATTACCTGCCCGTAGACGGGTTCTAGGTGTGTTAATATGATTGTTTATTTGCTGAATGTATGTGTTTATATATGTAATAACCAAAAATCATGTTAGTAGCTTCTTTCCAAGAACCGCAGGCTTGTGGAACTCTCTTCCTGCTGATTGTTTTCCTCCTACCTATAACCTTAGTCTTTTCAAGACTACGGCCGATATGCATCTCCTGTCTTTGCGATAATCATATTTGTTCTTGTTAGCTCCTTACATCAAGTGGCTTCATGCCTTGTCTACAGCGATTTCCATAAAAAAAATAAATAAGTGAAATTCCTCTGTTCAATATGTGCGTCCCATTTGGGATAGATCAACCAATGCTAATAAATCAGACCCAGCATTGAACAACATCTGTCGCTTGATAACTGGTTGCTTAATAATGAGAGAGAGAGAGATAACAAAAGAGGGAGAGAGGGAGACAGTAGGAGAGAGAGAGAGAGAGAGAGAGAGGGAGGGAGAGAGAGAGAGAGGGAGGGAGAGAGAGGGAGGGAGAGAGAGAGAGGGAGGGAGGGAGAGAGAACGAGAGAGAGAGAGAACGAGAGAGGGAGAGAACGAGAGAGGGAGAGAACGAGAGAGGGAGAGAACGAGAGAGGGAGAGAACGAGAGAGGGAGAGAACGAGAGAGGGAGAGAACGAGAGAGAGAGGGAGAGAGAGAGGGAGAGAGAGAGGGAGAGAACGAGAGAGAGAGGGAGAGAACGAGAGAGAGAGGGAGAGAACGAGAGAGAGAGGGAGAGAACGAGAGAGGAAGAGAACGAGAGAGGGAGAGAGAGACAGTGACAAAGAGTGTGATCGAGACAGAGAGAGAATCGAAGATAGAAAGTAAAAGTGGGAAAACGAATAGCATGAACACTGGCAAAGCATACTTTTTCGTCATTTCTGATGCATGATATACACTAATATTAGTATAGATATATAATAATTTATTTCAGCAAACTCACGCCTGAAATATTTCTCACACTTTATGCCCCCCCCCCCCCGTCACACCACTATTCAAGTCTCGTGTTTGAGCCGCTGCTCCATATCTAACACGTGAGCTCAACAATTGGCTACTGCAGGGACTACACGATCTTCCCTACGAAACTCAAGAAGCTCCGACGTTTACACGCGGTGATCAAATTTTGGCCATCATGATCTTCCTCATGACCTACTGTTCACACCAGACAAGGAAACAACAAGGACAGCAGAAAGTGACTAACTTTGGGTTTATTTTCGGCATCCTTGTACACTTGCTTCCTTTATTTTGTTCTATAGTCCTCACAGTTTTTGACCTTGAAGTAGTTTTTTTTTTAGCTCCTGACATCAAGTGGCTTCATGCCTTGTCTGAAGCGACTTCCATAAAAAAATATCAACCCTTTTCAGGTTATTTAATGCCAAATCCAGTCATTTTGATTAAAGTTTTTACGCTTCAAGTTCTTTATATCTTCAAATAGTTATTTATGGTGTTTGGTTTGGTTGTTTTGTTGAAGAGAATTGTTTTCATTTTTGACTTTGCAGAACATGATTGAGTTTTGCAAAAGGAAAGGATATAAACAATAACATCAATGTTTGGTGCATTTTAAGTCAGGAAGCCAGTATCTTCAGACAGCCTGATCTGGTGGCATCAGATGTGTACAAAGATGCAGCTGCAAGGTATGAATACAATTTGTGAACTTTTATGTTTCTGTAACTAGGTTGGTGGCATGTATGACATGATTTGCATAAAAAAAAGAAAAGAAAAGAAAAAAAGAAAGAAAAAAAGAAAAAAAGAAAAAAAGAAAAAAAGAAAAAAAGAAAGAAAAAAGAAAGAAAAAAAGAAAAAAGAAAAAAAAAAAAAAGAAAAAAAAGACGTCTGCGCGCGCATTACCAGAAACTGTTTCATCATCGATTGAACAGAAGGAGAGTCACTTTCTGAATCAGGATCCGTAGACCTTGGAATGGACTTCCAGGAGATGTAGTGAATGCTCCAAGGCGAATTTGGACGTGTGCTAGGCCACTGTATCCTCTTGTGTGTACATTTCTACCACCGTTTCCGTACATGGCAACTGAAACATGCTCGTTTTATTCCTGTTAAATTTATTGAATTGAATCGAAAGAAGACAAATTCTACCTCATTAACTTTGTATATAGGTTAAACTGAAGAATTACCAAAAAAGAAAGATCGTCTCAGACAAGAGGGCATTCTCTTACTTTGCAGCACAGACTGAAGATTGTGAATTTTAGCAATGGATCCTTCAAGCCCAATTATAATTCTTCCACAAGTGAATTTCAAATAAAACTTTAAAGTAACACGGGGGGGGGGGGGGGTAGACTAGCGGTGGCGATCAGCGAACACTTGATTTAAGACGCGAGGCGAATGGAGATCAATCAATAGAACGGGCTGGTGTATACGATGTCAAAAGGTTATTTGACTCGATCTCGGTAAGGCTAAGCACTTCTTACAGAAGCGAGAATGCTCCGAAAGAGAGTGGGGGTTGCGGCAGGAGGAGATAATGGCCGGGTTGCTAACAGGCGTCGGCGGCGCACGACGGTAGTTGCTGCCTTCCGAATTCAGCTGGAGTGTCTTACTCTTCTTGCAGCAGAAATGGTTGGTTTATTAAAATTATTAAGATCGTCTGGTCGTGTCTGGTAATGGAATATGGCGGTCGATAGATTTTGGTCTATTTCAAATTCACTCGTTTTGATGGGTTGCGTTAAGAGGTTGTAAGAAAAAGACTGATATTAGATACTAGAGAGAAGGTGGGAGGGAGAGAGAGAGAGGTGGGAGGGAGAGAGAGAGAAGGTGGGAGGGAGGGAGAGAGAGAAGGTGGGAGGGAGGGAGAGAGAGAAGGTGGGAGGGAGGGAGAGAGAGAGAGAAGGTGGGAGGGAGGGAGAGAGAGAGAGAAGGTGGGAGGGAGAGAGAGAGAGAAGGTGGGAGGGGGAGAGAGAGAAGGTGGGAGGGGGAGAGAGAGAGAAGGTGGGAGGGGGAGAGAGAGAGGTGGGAGGGGGAGAGAGAGAGGTGGGAGGGGGAGAGAGAAGGTGAAGAATGGGGGGAGAGAAAGGGGGAAGAAGGGGGGAGAGAAAGGGGATAATGGGGGGAGAGAAAGGGGAGGGAGAGAGAGAAGGGAGAGAGAGAAGAGAGAGAGAGAAGGGAGAGGGAGAGAGAAAAAAGGAGGAGGGAGAGAGAAAGAAGGGGGGAGGGAGAGAAAGAAGGGGGGAGAGAGAGAGAAAGAAGGGGGGAGGGAGAGAGAAAGAAGGGGGGAGGGAGAGAGAGAGAAGGGGGGGGGGGAGAGAGAGAAGGGGGAGGAAGAGGAGAGGGGGAGTGATAGAAGGAAAGGGAGAGAGAGAGAAGGAGAGGGAGAGAGAGAGAAGGAGAGGGAGAGAGGGAGAGAGAGAGAAGAAGAGAGAGAGAGAGAGAAGAAGAGGGAGAGAGAAAAAAAGAGGGAGAGAGAGAAGGAGTGGGGGAGAGAGAAAAAAAAGAGGGAGAGAGAAGGAGTGGGGGAGAGAGAGAAGGAAAGGGGGAGAGAGAGAAGGAAAGGGGGAGAGAGAGAAGGAAAGGGGGAGAGAGAGAGAAGGAAAGGGGGAGAGAGAGAGAAGGAAAGGGGGAGAGAGAAAAAGAGAGGGAGAGAGAGAAAAAGAGAGGGAGAGAGAGAAAAAGAGAGGGAGAGAGAGAAAAAGAGAGGGAGAGAGAGAGAGAAAAAGAGAAGGAGAGAGAAAAAGAGAGGGAGAGAGAGAGAAAAAGAGAGGGAGAGAGAGGGAGAGAGAGAGGGAGAGAGAGAGAAAAAGAGAGGGAGAGAGAGGGAGAGAGAGAGAGAAGGAGAGGGAGAGAGAGAGAAGGAGAGGGAGAGAAGGAGAGGGAGAGAAGGAGAGGGAGAGAGAGAAGGAGATAGAGAGAAGGAGAGGGAGAGAGAGAGAAGGAGAGGGAGAGAGAGAGAGAAGGAGAGAGAGAGAAGGAGAGAGAGAGAAGGAGTGGGAGAGAGAGAGAAGGAGTGGGGGAGGGAGAGAGATAGAGAAGAGGGAGGGAGAGAGATAGAGAAGAGGGAGGGAGAGAGATAGAGGGAGAATTAAAAAGAAAAAAATATGAAAGGGAGAAGGAGGTAAAGAGAGAGAAGAGGAGGGAACAAGAGCGAAAGAGTGGGAAAGGGAGAGAAAGATTGAGAAAGGGAGAGAAAGAGAGAGTGAGAAGAATAACAAATCAAAGTTTCTGTATTCAATCGGTCTGAAGTGGACGTTTTGTGAAACTCTCATCTTGGATGAAGACAGAAATCATACAACAGTTTAGCGATGTCTTCAATTTCAAGAGTTCTCCGAACGCAAAATTCTATTTGATATGGATCTGAATCTGATTGTGGATTCAAGTCCTTCAACCAAAACTCATGTTGCAAATTCAAATTTGTTTTGTGCAAACATTCTAGTTCACAAAATTGATATCAGAGACGAAAATTAACAAAAATAAACAATATTTGGAACAATCGATATAACATCGTCGTGTTGGTGAGCGGATAGAATGCTTTTATTGAAATTGTATTTGTTACAGGTTCTATCTCACCTCGTGGTACCTTTGGGTCAACCCACGCTTTGTGAGTGAAATTGGGTACGATGGAACTGTTAGAAATCCGTCAGATGGCATGGCCGGAAGAGGGACGGGCGCTGCCAAAACTTGCTGAAGAATGAACACGAAGTATACAACTAAAATTGTTCGATTACTAATTTCACTTATACCTATACTATACTTAATTTTCCTATCACTTTATCCGCTTTACTATAAACTCATCAACCCTTATCTTCGAGTGGCTTTTGGCCTTGGTACAAGATGACTTCCTGAGTATATAAAAGAAAAATCTAATCGTGGGAAGATGTGTCGGAAGATGCACAAGAAGAGAAGCACTCTGCCCTACAAAAGGTCCCTGAGCAGCCCCGTCGACATTCCTCGGTAGAAGCGCCTCAGGCGATTAGCAATAAACTAACCCCTTCTCAAAGGGTGAGAGGTAAAGCCTGGGAGGGTGGACCTCCTAGAACTGTACAGAACCATACCTCAGCCCAACAGAGAAAAGGTCACCTGGCCCAAATGGCTCAAGCTTTGTCGGACTGATTGTCGAGGTGACTATTTGGTTATAAAAGAAAAATCTAATCGAAGCTAGTCGCTTTGCTTCTTCCCCGACTCGATTTGTGCCTTGAGAGGCCAAAGAGACACAACGTGATATAGAACATTTGACCCCTGTTTCCACAATATATATTTCAAGAAATATAAAAAGACAGGATTCGTACACGTTATTTAAAAAGATGTAAAAGGGACCATAATTCTATGTATTAAAAAAGAAACAATTGATAATGAATATTGACTGTAATTTCGGGCTATAATCGCCAAGTTTTTAAAAGTTTTTTTTTAAATTTGTTTTTGTACAATTTACACTGAGTATCGACACCAAGAAAAAAATAAATGCATAGGAGCATTTTACAATTGTCTGCGAAATAAATAAGTTGGAAAAAAATGACGTGAATCTGTCCTTTGTGATAATGATGTGGTCTTGAACTGCATAAAATACTAAAGATAGCATAGCTCTAGCTTTAAACTATTCAATTATTAAGCTATTATAAGAACTTTGTGTTACAAAAATTATTAAGCTATTATAAGAACTTTGTGTTACAAAAATTATTAAGCTATTATAAGAACTCTGCGTTACAAAAATTATTAAACTATTTTGAGAACTTTGCGTTACAAAAATTATTAAGCTATTATAAGAACTTTGTGTTACAAAAATTATTAAGCTATTATAAGAACTTTGTGTTACAAAAATTATTAAGCTATTATAAGAACTTTGTGTTATAAAAGTAAAAAAAATACACACACACATAATATATATATATATATATATATATATATATATATATATATATGTATTTTTATATGTGAATCAGCCCAACAGATACAGAATAAGAAGACTTAGGTAGCTCATTCTCCTCTCCATCTTTTTCTTTCCTGCTAATACGTATATTTATTATTTTTTGTTTGTATCCTTTTTCAGGCGAATAAAACCTTGGATAAGGTCGCTAGTCTCTCATGTTTTTATTACACACTGTAAGCAAAGCATTTCTAATTTTAAACATAAAATGTTTTTTAAATCCCTACAAAATCAGATCCATCGGAATCACCCAAACAATTCCAATACGATATAATACGATAGTTTGTCGTCAGTTATGACATTCACCCAAGTTTTTAATCCTTCGGTTAATGTTAGAAAATATTAGTAGATGAATAAATAGGTTTGATAAGCATTTAAGCTATATCACTAGTACTATTACGAAATATGCTCTTAAAAGCGGATGTCACTTAGGACACGGGTCAAAAGTGATGTGCATGGGAAATAGAAAATTATTTATGTGTGGGCGAAAGTCTGGAAGACGGGATCGCATAGGCATGAACCGGGAGTTGAATCGTCAGTTTTAAACAAGGCAGTGAGATATGGAGAAGAA
>OY744535.1:14855297-15047797 GCA_963556195.1 Sepiola atlantica
TATATATAGATACGGACACACAAATTCATATATATATAAATATATACACACACAAATTCATATGTATATATATATACATACACACAAATTTATATATATATAAATATATACACACACAAATTCATATGTATATATATATACATACACACAAATTTATATATATATATATATATATATATATATGTACACACACAAATTCATATATATATATACACAGACACACATTCATATAGATATATATATATACACACACATTCATATAGATATAGATATATACACACACACAAATTCCTATACATATATATATATATATACACACACAAATTCCTATACATATATATATATAAACAAACACAAATTCATATATATATATACATAAATTCATATATATATATACATAAATTCATATATATATATATATATATACACAAATTCATATATATATATATACACACAAATTCATATATATATATACACACAAATTCATATATATATAAATACACAAATTCATATATATATAAATACACAAATTCATATATATATAAATACACAAATTCATATATATATAAATACACAAATTCATATATATATATATATATATATATTATAATACATTCTATATATATATACACACACATACATTGATTTTATATATACCTAAAATGTATAAATGTTAATAGGGAGGAAGCGCTTGAAGGGTTCTCATTCTAGCAGATATATAAGTTTTCGAATTCATGTAAACACACACGGAGATATATATATATATATATATATATATATATATATATATATATATATATTTATATATAACGGCCGAATATACACTCCTAATAAATATTTAATTACGGGACTTGTATTTTTAAATATTTTTAAAATTTTAAATCTTAACTGAATAATTTTACCCCACACTTTTTTTATTGACTTTATTAAACTTTTTGACACCACATTTTTTTCCCTTACACAAAATTTTAAACAAAATGTTAAAAATGTCATTTTTAGCTAAAAATGTAATTGTTAGCATTTTTCACTAGCTCTTCTATAAAGCCCACGTAACAGTTAAAAACGTTCAGCTCACAGATTTTCAGCTTTTTCCATTTTTAATCATATATATATATATATATATATATACATATACATATATATATATATGAGAGCGAGAGAGAAACGTTGTTATTTATGTGAATGAATTGACAAGCATTGATATATTTCGATGTAGATGCATGCACATATATAAATTTACACAGTGTAGTGCATTCATCTGTGCATTTTAACAGGTTTTCCTTCTTAGCTGTAAAAAATGTGATTTTATTTTTATTTTGGACACTGTTTTTTGGAGCTGCAGATACGAAAGTAGATTTAACACGTTGAAAAGTTTAACATCTTTGAAATGGTAGCCAAAACTCTGCGTCTGTTTACACGGCTGAACGTTGGAGGTGGCTAATTGAGTCTAGCATGTTCAATCTCTAACAAATCAGAAAACAAATAAAACACGTATACATTTATATATACACACACACATGTATATATATATATATATATATATGGGAGAGAGTGGGGGAAGAAAATTCATATAAAAATGATAAAATCTTTAAAGATTTTTTTTCGTGTTTTGCAATCAAATTCTTAAGTATATATATATACTAATATATGTATATATATATATATATATACTAATATATATATATACTAATATAGGATCAAATATAAACCAAAGTAAAACCTTTTAGTAGATGGAACCTATTGTGAAGAAGATTAGCTCAATATACGAGATAGAGCAATTGTAGAGATAGGAGAAAAAAAGAGTGATAAAAATGCGACGATTGTCCAAATTTATTTCAAATTTGAAAAGCCTTGGCTTAAGGAAAGAATAATAAACACTAGTTTATTACTGAATACACCTTGCATTGAACAATTGAAATTTGAAATAAATTTGGACAATCGTCGCATTTTTATCACTCTTTTTTCTCCTATCCCTATATACTAATATATATATATATATATACTAATATATATATATACTAATATATATATATATAAACTAATATATATATATATATATACTAATATATATATATATACTAATATATATATATATAAACTAATATATATATATATATATACCAATATATATATATATACCAATATATATATATATAAACTAATATATATATATATATATACCAATATATATATATATACCAATATATATATATATAAACTAATATATATATATATATATACCAATATATATATATATACCAATATATATATATACCAATATATATATACTAATATATATATATATATATATATATATATATATACTAATATATATATATATATACTAATATATATATATATATATACTAATATATATATATATATATATACTAATATATATATATATATATATACTAATATATATATATATACTATTATATATATATATATATATATACTAATATATATATATATATATACTAATATATATATATATATATATATATACTAATATATATATATATATATATACTAATATATATATATATATATACTAATATATATATATATATATACTAATATATATATATATATATATATATATATACTAATATATATATATATATACTAATATATATATATATATACTAATATATATATATATATATACTAATATATATATATATATATACTAATATATATATATATATATACTAATATATATATATATATATACTAATATATATATATATATATACTAATATATATATATATATATACTAATATATATATATATATATACTAATATATATATATATATATATATACTAATATATATATATATATACTAATATATATATATATATATATATACTAATATATATATATATATACTAATATATATATATATATATACTAATATATATATATATATATATACTAATATATATATATATATATATACTAATATATATATATATATATATATATATATATATACTAATATATATATACTAATATATATATACTAATATATATATACTAATATATATATATATATATATATATATACTAATATATATATACTAATATATATATACTAATATATATATACTAATATATATATACTAATATATATATACTAATATATATATACTAATATATATATATATATATACTAATATATATATATATATATATATATATATACTAATATATATATACTAATATATATATATATACTAATATATATATACTAATATATATATATATATATATATATATATATATATATATATATATATTAGTATATACTAATATATATATATATATATATATATATATATATATATAGTATATACTAATATATATATATATATATATATATATATATATATATATATATTAGTATATACTAATATATATATATATATATATATATATATATATATATATTAGTATATACTAATATATATATATATATATATATATTAGTATATACTAATATATATATATATATATATATATTAGTATATACTAATATATATATATATATATATATATTAGTATATACTAATATATATATATATATATATATATTAGTATATACTAATATATATATATATATATATATATTAGTATATACTAATATATATATATATATATATATATTAGTATATACTAATATATATATATATATATATATATTAGTATATACTAATATATATATATATATATATATATTAGTATATACTAATATATATATATATATATATTAGTATATACTAATATATATATATATATATTAGTATATACTAATATATATATATATATATATTAGTATATACTAATATATATATATATATATATATATATATATATATATATATATATATATATATATATATATATATATAGTGGCAGGCCGGCACCCAGGATAAAAAGTGCCCATCAACCCGTTCATACACCAGGCGGGAAGGTGTAAGCAATGGTGTAAACTTTCCTGCCTCTGGAAATGGTGCTCCAGCCAATACAGAGGCCAACCAGGGTCAGCCATCAGGCCTTGAGACTAAAGGTCCTGGTCCCCTATCTCCATCAAATGCAGCAACAAAAAAAGAAACATAAGAGGCTTTAAAGAATGTTGCATAAAAGAAGGTGCTATTGTTTTGCTTCCACTACTCAAAGTTTGAAAAGTGGAGCAAAACATCCAATGAGATTTTAGCTAAGATCCAAGAATCTACCCTCCCCAAGGAAAAAAAAAAAAAATATATATATATATATATATGTATATAAGAGAGAGAGAGAGAGAGAGAGAGAGAAAGAGAGAGAGAGAGTTTGAATCACCTACTAGACTCTATCCTTGATTGTCTTTGGCCTCTCAGTAAAAGGGTTTGCCAGGAAAACCTTACATGAGGATACTTTACCCTACAAATAAACCCTGACCAAATATTCAAAATAACATAGTATTCAAAGCCCAAATAAGATCTTTTCGGTTTGGCTATACACAAGCTTATACGAGGAATGGTGCCCCTTCTCCTAGTGATGTTACCCCAACTAACAGCACTTAGCACAGCACTCCACCAGACTAGATGAATTCTTGTCCTGGAATCTGGTAAGACCAAGAGACAAAAAGAAACTATAATTGGGAGAGGAAATTTAATGTTCTTAACTTCTTTACCAACTCAACGTTTGAGAAATAAAAGAGAACTTTATTGGAAAATGCCAATACTTATGTATCTCATATAGAGATCAAGTGTTAGCCCCAGGAAGGGGCCCCTTGATTTCTGAGAACTTCGACTGAAGTAAAATGAAACAAAAAATATATACGTAAACAGTCGAATTAAGAATGCTACGAATCAAATCTCACTCTCTCATAAATTATATATATATATATATATAGTACACATACTGTATTAGTTTCTGTAGACGTAAATCCGTTGAAACTCAAATGTTTATAAAAAGTGCTCAATAACAAGTAGAGCTGTTCTTTAGTATAAATTTTTATTTAGACAATCATTATTGGTTACATATGTGCATACATGTTTCGGTTGTACTCTTCACCGAGAGTCAACCTCTTCAGACCAGAGAAGACGTCTGAAGATGGTTGACTCTCTGTGAAGAGTACAACCGAAACATGTATGCACATATGTAACCAATAATGATTGTCTAAATAAAAAATTATACTATATATATATATATATATATATATATATATATACATTATAGATTCAAGGTGTCTCTGTGAACCGGGTTCACGCCCCATGACCGCCTGAGATTGTCATTTCCCTACACGGAGGGGTAGCAAAAGCACGAAACGACTTCGTCTGTAGGTAAAATATTAAAATATTATTTAATATTATAAGAAGCCCCTTTAAGTAAAATTAAAGTTGAGCACTTTGGAGAGATTCAAAAATAGACATTCATCTACTGCTTTAGTGCGATACTCCGACTGTCGTTGAGTTCTATTTGAATGTCTTGATGTTTACACTCGTTGCTTTCAGCGTAAATATAACTTAATTTCTCTGTGATCACATGACAACCGCCCATGGCCAAGGGGATATGGCACCCGCTTACAGATTCAAGTTGTTTCTGTAAACCGGGTTCGATCCTAGTGACCGTCTATCATTTCTCTACACTGAGGAGTGCCAATAGCACGATACAACGTCGTCCATAGGTAAAATATGAAAATATTATATTTATATATATATATATATATATATAATAATAGTAATCCAGGTAAAACATCCAAAGAATTTCAACCGAGTTTATAAAAAAGTGATCAAATAGAGCTTTTATATATGATTATTTTTATTTACACAGACATGTACAAAATCTGCGACACTGGCATGTCGATGTTATCGATCAACAGTTATTATAAACTGAGATCTCATCAGGAATAGTTAGAATCTGATCTTAACCGTAGATCATATTTGGAAAGAATGAAGCCCAGTGTATGGTATATTGGTATATGCGTTCAGAGATGACCATTAGGATATCCGCAGTAGATCGCGCTTGCCTAAATCCCTACTGACAGTCAGAAAAAAGTTTAGCATTAACCAGGTGACGGACTATCGCTAGATTGATTAAGGATTCAAAGAGTTTAGCGAAGAGCGGGAGTAGACTGATGGGGCGAGAATTCTGAGGGTTAGTTCTATCTCCAAAATTCTTGAAGACTTATCACAGAAGCAATTTTCCAGCTATCAGGCAAGCAATATTCGAGTGAGGTCAAGAACAGATCGAGAACTGAGGCTTGCTGGTTCACACAATCAACGAGGCAGGTCAGGAAAGTGACAGTCTGTGAGAGGGAGTGCGCTATGGAGAAATTATACGTGGAGTTACCAGCTGCATCTGCATAGCTGGAGAATCCAAGCCAGTCACGGTGATCTATATTGAAATCAACAAATACATGCATTTGGGCACTTGAGTCAAGATTATTATATGGATTGTTACCGAACGTACTGGGATATCTTTGAAAACTTACTGTCACTTAGATTCCAGGGAAGCCAATTATTTTTTATAATAATGAGTCATCACTGACAAAGACCAAAAGCCACTCGGGTATAAGGGTTAATGAGATTGTCAGTTGTATTATGAATAATCCTTGTGCTTATTTTACAAATACTTCAGTGGATTGTGCTCCGATGAACTGGCGACTCTGGTGCCCCCTCAACGTAAATTCACTAGACCAACCCGACAATCAGCTAAATCCCATCCACTCACTGTGGAGGTCCTCAGATGCCGGAGAGCCTTCTTCTCCAATAGCTTCTTTCCTCGTGCTGCTGGACTCTGGAATTCTCTCCCTGCTTCCTGCTTCCCTAACAGTACCGACAAACATCTCGTTACACTGCTCCCAACTTAGGATGACACCCAAAACCTACACCCTAATTCTCAGTAACCCCTTACATCTACAGTGGCGGCCTGCCTTGTTTGGGGTGAAATATGGTAAAAAAAAAAATTTTTAAACTATGAGAGGGTTGAAAACTACAAATGGAATGAACAAAATTTGGCTACTTAAGAAGACAGCTTCACAAGTATTTGTTTATATTCGACTTGGAGACGTACTGTGGTAATGTGTTCCATATATGGAAAGTTTTTGAAAAGAAACTTCGTTCATGGAAATGTTGTTTACCTTTAGGTACACAGAGGAAGAAAGTAAAGTTATTTTCATCTGTGGTAATATGATGGGGAGCTCTGTGGAATATTTAATATCTATTTTGTGTTAGGGGTTAGGGTTAAGTTTAGGGTTAGTGTATATCTCGCTTGATGCTAGACAGATTAGATCTTAGTCAGGTTAGCGTTAGGGGTTAGGGTTTAAAGGTTAGGGTTTAGGGTCAGTGTAAGTCTCGCTTGATGCTAGAAACAGATCTTTGTCAGGTTAGGGTTAGGTTTAGGAGTTAGGGTTAGGTTTAGGGTTAGTGTAAGTCTCGCTAGACATATTAGATCTTGGTAAGATTAGGGTTAGAGATTAGGGTTTAGGGTTTAGGGTTTAGAGTTTGGGTTAGGGGTTTGTGTAAGTCTCGCTTGATGCTAGACACATTAGATCTTGGTAAGGTTAGGGTTAGAGGTTAGGGTTTAGGGTTTAGAGTTTGGGTTAAGGGTTTGTGTAAGTCTCGCTTGATGCTAGACACATTAGATCTTGGTAAGGTTAGGGTTAGAGGTTAGGGTTTAGAGTTTGGGTTAAGGGTTTGTGTAAGTCTCGCTTGATGCTAGACACATTAGATCTTGGTAAGGTTAGGGTTAGAGGTTAGGGTTTAGAGTTTGGGTTAAGGGTTTGTGTAAGTCTCGCTTGATGCTAGACACATTAGATCTTGGTAAGGTTAGGGTTAGAGGTTAGGGTTTAGAGTTTGGGTTAAGGGTTTGTGTAAGTCTCGCTTGATGCTAGACACATTAGATCTTGGTAAGGTTAGGGTTAGAGGTTAGGGTTTAGAGTTTGGGTTAAGGGTTTGTGTAAGTCTCGCTTGATGCTAGACACATTAGATCTTGGTAAGGTTAGGGTTAGAGGTTAGGGTTTAGGGTTTAGAGTTTGGGTTAAGGGTTTGTGTAAGTCTCGCTTGATGCTAGACACATTAGATCTTGGTAAGGTTAGGGTTAGAGGTTAGGGTTTAGAGTTTGGGTTAAGGGTTTGTGTAAGTCTCGCTTGATGCTAGACACATTAGATCTTAGTAAGGTTAGGGTTAGAGGTTAGGGTTTAGAGTTTGGGTTAAGGGTTTGTGTAAGTCTCGCTTGATGCTAGACACATTAGATCTTGGTAAGGTTAGGGTTAGAGGTTAGGGTTTAGGGTTTAGAGTTTGGGTTAAGGGTTTGTGTAAGTCTCGCTTGATGCTAGACACATTAGATCTTGGTAAGGTTAGGGTTAGAGGTTAGGGTTTAGAGTTTGGGTTAAGGGTTTGTGTAAGTCTCGCTTGATGCTAGACACATTAGATCTTAGTAAGGTTAGGGTTAGAGGTTAGGGTTTAGGGTTTGGGTTAAGGGTTTGTGTAAGTCTCGCTTGATGCTAGACACATTAGATCTTGGTAAGGTTAGGGTTAGAGGTTAGGGTTTAGGGTTTAGAGTTTGGGTTAAGGGTTTGTGTAAGTCTCGCTTGATGCTAGACACATTAGATCTTAGTAAGGTTAGGGTTAGAGGTTAGGGTTTAGGGTTTGGGTTAAGGGTTTGTGTAAGTCTCGCTTGATGCTAGACACATTAGATCTTAGTAAGGTTAGGGTTAGAGGTTAGGGTTTAGGGTTTGGGTTAAGGGTTTGTGTAAGTCTCGCTTGATGCTAGACACATTAGATCTTAGTAAGGTTAGGGTTAGAGGTTAGGGTTTAGGGTTTGGGTTAAGGGTTTGTGTAAGTCTCGCTTGATGCTAGACACATTAGATCTTGGTAAGGTTAGGGTTAGAGGTTAGGGTTTAGAGTTTGGGTTAAGGGTTTGTGTAAGTCTCGCTTGATGCTAGACACATTAGATCTTAGTAAGGTTAGGGTTAGAGGTTAGGGTTTAGAGTTTGGGTTAAGGGTTTGTGTAAGTCTCGCTTGATGCTAGACACATTAGATCTTGGTAAGGTTAGGGTTAGAGGTTAGGGTTTAGAGTTTGGGTTAAGGGTTTGTGTAAGTCTCGCTTGATGCTAGACACATTAGATCTTAGTAAGGTTAGGGTTAGAGGTTAGGGTTTAGAGTTTGGGTTAAGGGTTTGTGTAAGTCTCGCTTGATGCTAGACACATTAGATCTTGGTAAGGTTAGGGTTAGAGGTTAGGGTTTAGAGTTTGGGTTAAGGGTTTGTGTAAGTCTCGCTTGATGCTAGACACATTAGATCTTAGTAAGGTTAGGGTTAGAGGTTAGGGTTTAGGGTTTGGGTTAAGGGTTTGTGTAAGTCTCGCTTGATGCTAGACACATTAGATCTTAGTAAGGTTAGGGTTAGAGGTTAGGGTTTAGAGTTTGGGTTAAGGGTTTGTGTAAGTCTCGCTTGATGCTAGACACATTAGATCTTAGTAAGGTTAGGGTTAGAGGTTAGGGTTTAGGGTTTAGAGTTTGGGTTAAGGGTTTGTGTAAGTCTCGCTTGATGCTAGACACATTAGATCTTGGTAAGATTAGGGTTAGAGGTTAGGGTTTAGGGTTTGGGTTAAGGGTTTGTGTAAGTCTCGCTTGATGCTAGACACATTAGATCTTGGTAAGGTTAGGGTTAGAGGTTAGGGTTTAGGGTTTAGAGTTTGGGTTAAGGGTTTGTGTAAGTCTCGCTTGATGCTAGACACATTAGATCTTGGTAAGGTTAGGGTTAGAGGTTAGGGTTTAGGGTTTAGAGTTTGGGTTAAGGGTTTGTGTAAGTCTCGCTTGATGCTAGACACATTAGATCTTAGTAAGGTTAGGGTTAGAGGTTAGGGTTTAGGGTTTGGGTTAAGGGTTTGTGTAAGTCTCGCTTGATGCTAGACACATTAGATCTTAGTAAGGTTAGGGTTAGAGGTTAGGGTTTAGAGTTTGGGTTAAGGGTTTGTGTAAGTCTCGCTTGATGCTAGACACATTAGATCTTGGTAAGGTTAGGGTTAGAGGTTAGGGTTTAGAGTTTGGGTTAAGGGTTTGTGTAAGTCTCGCTTGATGCTAGACACATTAGATCTTAGTAAGGTTAGGGTTAGAGGTTAGGGTTTAGAGTTTGGGTTAAGGGTTTGTGTAAGTCTCGCTTGATGCTAGACACATTAGATCTTAGTAAGGTTAGGGTTAGAGGTTAGGGTTTAGGGTTTAGAGTTTGGGTTAAGGGTTTTTGTAAGTCTCGCTTGATGCTAGACACATTAGATCTTGGTAAGATTAGGGTTAGAGGTTAGGGTTTAGGGTTTGGGTTAAGGGTTTGTGTAAGTCTCGCTTGATGCTAGACACATTAGATCTTGGTAAGGTTAGGGTTAGAGGTTAGGGTTTAGGGTTTAGAGTTTGGGTTAAGGGTTTGTGTAAGTCTCGCTTGATGCTAGACACATTAGATCTTGGTAAGGTTAGGGTTAGAGGTTAGGGTTTAGGGTTTAGAGTTTGGGTTAAGGGTTTTTGTAAGTCTCGCTTGATGCTAGACACATTAGATCTTGGTAAGATTAGGGTTAGAGGTTAGGGTTTAGGGTTTGGGTTAAGGGTTTGTGTAAGTCTCGCTTGATGCTAGACACATTAGATCTTGGTAAGGTTAGGGTTAGAGGTTAGGGTTTAGGGTTTAGAGTTTGGGTTAAGGGTTTGTGTAAGTCTCGCTTGATGCTAGACACATTAGATCTTGGTAAGGTTAGGGTTAGAGGTTAGGGTTTAGGGTTTAGAGTTTGGGTTAAGGGTTTGTGTAAGTCTCGCTTGATGCTAGACACATTAGATCTTAGTAAGGTTAGGGTTAGAGGTTAGGGTTTAGGGTTTAGAGTTTGGGTTAAGGGTTTGTGTAAGTCTCGCTTGATGCTAGACACATTAGATCTTAGTAAGGTTAGGGTTAGAGGTTAGGGTTTAGAGTTTGGGTTAAGGGTTTGTGTAAGTCTCGCTTGATGCTAGACACATTAGATCTTGGTAAGGTTAGGGTTAGAGGTTAGGGTTTAGAGTTTGGGTTAAGGGTTTGTGTAAGTCTCGCTTGATGCTAGACACATTAGATCTTAGTAAGGTTAGGGTTAGAGGTTAGGGTTTAGAGTTTGGGTTAAGGGTTTGTGTAAGTCTCGCTTGATGCTAGACACATTAGATCTTGGTAAGGTTAGGGTTAGAGGTTAGGGTTTAGGGTTTAGAGTTTGGGTTAAGGGTTTGTGTAAGTCTCGCTTGATGCTAGACACATTAGATCTTGGTCACTTGAGTAACGTTTGAATTTCTTGATGACACCAGCTTTTGACACCAGATAACTTGGGTATAATAAAGATAGATTCATAATAATAACGGGGGGGGGGTCAAACAACATATGGTGGGGGAGGGGGAGACTGATAGATAAAAGCTAGGAAGAGATGGGTCACTCGGTGTAAATTGCAGCTAAATTAGAACATTTATAATCGAACTATTTTTTTCAAAAACATAACTCAATCTCAAAACTGCGGAATATTTAGCATCTATTTTGTGTGGTTGAAATATGAAAAAAAGGTATGTGAGGGCCTTGTCTGAATTTGAACACTGCACGCTGAGAGCGCAGTCCATGCCAGTAACTCTTATGCTATCCCCTCTTCCATCAAATAGACTAGGAAGTGAATATATATATATATATATATATTTATTCGTAATTAGTTTTCTTATACGACGTGGTTTTGACATGCAAATGCCAAACTTTTTTCTTTTTTTTCCTATAAAACCTAGATATATTTTGGCTGATTAATTCAATTCAAGGAACCCAGGGCAGCTGAACAGATTAAAGAGAGGTCAAACCAGATCTGACCTTTTTCGGTGGATTATTGAATGCAAACTGACATTTTTATTTTTATTTTTTTATCAATAGTATCCAATAATTATCAAAAGAAATGGAGAGAGAGAAAGAAAGAAAGGGCGATAACTTATGATTAACAACTATATATCTTTTACTTACATAGATTATATACATATATATATACATATATATATATATATATATATATATATGCAGGTATATATATACTGGTAATAAAGATTTTTTTATATAAACATAATTTGGCTACATAGTTGCAAAACATGTTTCAGCACCAGCTATAAAAATCCAGACATCTTCAAGCCAGAATGTCTTTTCATTTTGTGGAATGGGCTCAAATTATGTCTATGAATAAAAATCTTTATTACCAATAAATAGCTCAATTTATTATTCAGCACTATTCTACTAAACGTGAATGTGGGTAATATGGGCTATATTTAGTTCAATTGAATTTCATGCAAAAGGGTTCAGATAGCTCAGATTTTTGCGAAATGTTAAAACTAAATTCGTATAAATCAGAATGGTGCAACTTTGTTGCCTGGTTTTATTCCGTTGTCGGCAGTCTTGCAGGAGGGATCCCATAATGGTTGCCAACATCCCTAAGTGAAAGTGGTATTATGGAACCGACTGGATTCGAACTTAGAACACCCAGGTCGTCAGTCTGTGGCGTTATCTACTTGACCACTGTCACCTCCACTAAGAATAGGTAAATGACATTAGTTTAAAGGGTTTTAGGGGGCATAGTATAGGCACACTTTTCTTATTTCTTGTGAACTGGACCTGCTACCTTAACTGTTCTACATCTACTAACACAAGAACCCATTTATTCTTTCAACATGCCCATAGAATCGAAATCTCTTTTCTTCTGCACACATCTTCCTATACTGTCCAGATTTAATCTTCCTCTGAGGTCGTCAGATCTAAGCTTGTCTTTAAAACTCACATTACACATTCATTGTATCATTCTCATATCATCTCTCTTCATGCAACACATGTCCTCAACCTTCACTGGCCAGATGTCACTTCCATACATCATCGCAATGCGTACCTATGCCGGATAAACTCTTTGCGTGGCCGACAGCTGGTTACATTCAAACTCCTCGGCCTAACATTCACAGGTAACATGAATTGGAACAAATACATTGAAGGCATTGCCAAGGCTGCTGCAAAGAAGGCGGGCTCCCTCTACCGTGCTAGTAAACTTCTCACACCTGACATTATCCTGTATCTCTACAAAGCCACCATCCGCTCATGCATGGAATATTGTTGCCGCATCTGGGCTGGTGCATCATCCACTAGTCTCTTCCTCTTAGACAAGGTCCAAAAAAGAGTCACCAACTTAATAGGTCCCTCACTATCCATCAAGCTCCAACCCTTGTCCCATCGCCACTATGTTGCATCCTTGTGCTTGTCTTACAAGTACTTCAATGGATTGTGCTCCGATGAACTTGCTGCTCAGATGCCCCCCCCTCGACGTAAGTACACTAGACCAACTCGACAATCAGCTGAATCTCATCCATTCACTGTGGAGTCATCTCCTTCAAGGAACCAACAGTCCAACGACTGAAATCAAGGAGAAATTTCCTTAGCCATGTCGAACCCTTAACAACATCTCAGGAAGAGACCAGACTACAGCTGTGGACCAGACGGCTAGAAGATGACCCCCATAAAGATATGGGAGTCCCTGCTTCCGAGGAACTCTTTCCCTGGCTCCAGTGGAAAACACTAAATCGCCTGAGAACAAGAATGAAGCAATCACTAGAAAGAGGAACCATTTTAAATAAACGCTATTTTCACACACAATCATACGCATGCACACAAAGTATGAGTCTGCGTTTTCTTGTTGATGCGCATGTTTGCATGGGTAATATTATTAAATAAACATTTCATTTAATCCTCGAGGCTGTGGATAAACAAATAAAACCACAAAGTGAGAAATGAGACTCGTACAGGATATAGACCAGTGCCTCAAAAGATGAACCATTTAACGTAGGTGTCATCTTAGACCACATGATTAAAGAGCCAAACAGTTAGAGAAAACTGAAATACAAATAACGCATCCTCTAAGCCACTTTGGAGTTTTCCTTGTTTATTCCCAGCCCCTTGCACTAAATGAATTGTTTATTTAATGCAAACATAAGCATCAGCAAAAAATGTCAATATTATACATAATATACTGTCGGAAATAAATTTCAATCTTATATATATATATATATATATATATATATATATGTATATATATGTATATTGATGATGCATTTGTCTGATACTAGCGTCATAGCCCAACACTTAACCAACGGCCACTCCTGCCCCCGATCGGAATTCAGAAAACTCTCATTAGAAAATACCAAAATCATAGAATTTAGTACTAACAAACAAAAACTCCATATATTAGAATCCCTATATATAAAAACCAAAAAAACCCTAATAGAATTAACTTTAATATCAGTAATAATATTCTAAAATGTCTATAGTTCTAAATATAGTTTCGTACTTAGTACATAATTCCCGCTAAAACCTTCTATAATACTAACACATGGTCTGTACCTGATTAACCTCATTCCCCTGAAGATGTACCCGGATGGGTCTGAAAGTACTTAGGAGACAAATCCAAACTATGGCAAATTCATCAGCCAATTTCCATCCGAAACTAAGATCCTGATTCGGACTATTGAAATGGTCTACCAAAGGATATCTAGACATGAGTTGTCTCTTATATTCAACAATACTTGCCTGCAAGAGAAGATGCTATATATATATATATATATATATATATATATATATATATAAATCCCGAAACAGTTTTCATGGTAAACAACTGACGATCCCTTATATATAAAAACATATATAAAAATATATTTATATTAGAGTATATTCTTGGAAGTAAACTAAAATAGTGATTGCAATAGATTGATTGACTTACTAGACTAAAATCTTTCAACAAAAATTTTTTTTTTTTTTTTTTTTTCCAGTTTTGAAGGTTAAAAGAACTTCCGAGACTATATATATATATATATATATATATATATATATATATATAAATATATATATATATATATATATATATATATATATATATACACTAGTACAATACCCGTCCCAGGATGGGTATAAGCAATAAATATAGCATCAGTTTTAAATTCTAATGTTATCTCTTTATTTGAGGGAGGGGTGTTGTACGGTTTCTGTGGCAGTCCTCTCCCTAAATGGTAAAATTTACAAAAATATAAATAATGTGCCAACGTTACTCACCGTGTTGCCTAGAATACATATTCCATAATTCATAATGATCAGTTAAATAGTTTAGCATTTTGTTATTGAGGCACCAATCCTTTAAAAAATATAACCCAAAATTTAATATAGAGCAGTTCTTTCCTCTATTAAATTTTTTGCATTTTACTTATTTAAAAAGTTTTTTCACGGAAGGGTGCGAGTTTGGGTGGGCGCACCCTCTAAATTGTAAAGTTTACAAAAATAATAATTTCCCATGTTACTCACCATGTTGCCGAGAATATATATTCCATAATTCATTAGTACAATAGTTTCGGATTTTACCAAGCACATGCATATTATTGACGCTCATGCACCGATCCTTTTAAAAATGTATTACTTAATTATTACTCAAAATTTGATGTAGAGCAATTCTTTTCTCTATGAAATTTTTTTTTATCTAACTTATTTTAAAAGTTGTTTTTAGGGCGGGTGCGACTGAAGTATACATACATATATAAACACAATGTATATAAACATACATTCATATACATATCTGTGTAAACGTTACATTCATATATACACACATACACATTCATATATACATGCCTACACACGTATGCACATACATATATGTATACTCCCTCCACAATAGAAAATATGCAGAACACAGTTTCAATACTAGCCCATGAGAAGCGGACAAGATACATACACACCCTCACCTGATCTAAATGCAGACACCATTAGATATAGATATACGCATGCGTAAAGGTTGTGTTGATTACTTCCATATTGATTTTATATTTCCATAACATTAATTGTGACTTCATATTTCGAAATCAATAACAATATTCAGAGCTGACACATAATTTGCAATGAAAGGTTTATGCACGTCCATTGTTACTTAGGTGCATCAATAATGAAGCCGATGCAGCGGAAGCTATTTGGAGAGACAAGACCAACAATCGAGATTCCAAACATGTTAGAATTTTTCATCTTGCTTTATGCATTCAAATCATGAGAAGGAGAACTGTGGAAGAGAATACTTTGGCATCTGCGACAGATGTGGAGGAGAATACTTCGGCATCTGCGACAGATGTGGAAGAGAATACTTCGGCATCTGCGACAGATGTGGAGGAGAATACTTCGGCATCTGCGACAGATGTGGAGGAGAATACTTCGGCATCTGCGACAGATGTGGAGGAGAATACTTCGGCATCTGCGACAGATGTGGAAGAGAATACTTCGGCATCTGTGACAGATGTGGAGGAGAATACTTCGGCATCTGCGACAGATGTGGAGGAGAATACTTCGGCATCTGCGACAGATGTGGAGGAGAATACTTCGGCATCTGCGACAGATGTGGAGGAGAATACTTCGGCATCTGCGACAGATGTGGAGGAGAATACTTTGGCATCTGCGACAGATGTGGACAGGCACTGTTACAAACGACAGACCTGTGATGGGAAAAATATCTGGCTAGAGATTTGACCACCAAGAAAATGGAATACTATTTTGAAACAAGTAATTGCCTCTTAAAAATGAGGTTCTATGCTAAAAAGCGAGCCACTTGAGATCACACAGAAGTTGTGTCCACTTCAGCTGATATATGCCCTGTGGTTAGTCAGTTCTATGTCCAATGATAAAACAACCGATCATTCTCAAGTGGACTTGCTGTGTGCCTTATTCCGAATGACAGTGATAGCGATATATATTTGATCAAAACTGACAATGGGAGATGTTTTGATTCGATCAGGTTCACAGTTCAGTTAGAATTTTAAGCACATGGTCTGTTTAGTATTCGGTTGGAAGTGACTGTCATTCGGATTGTAAGTCTGTCATTTGGTAGAGAGTTGACCACAGGAAGATAGGATAGTACGAGTTGACCACATGAAGGTGGGATAGTGTGAGTTGACCACAGAAAAGTGGGATAGTACGAGTTGATCACAGTGCAGGTGGAATAGTACAAGTTAAAAAAAATGGGTTGATATGCTGTAGAATAAACTAACCAAACATTCATGAATCCTTTATAATAAGTATTGTGTTTGAGAATTAAAAAGTCATGAAGTCAATTTTAGCAATGGCCAGTCATGAAGTCAATTTTAGCAATGGCCAGTCAAAAAGTCAATCCTAGTAATGGCCAGTCATGAAGTCAATCCTAGTAATGGCCAGTCAAAAAGTCAATCCTAGTAATGGCCAGTCAAAAAGTCAATCCTAGTAATGCCAGTCAAAAGGAATATTTGCAATGATCAGTCATAAAGTCAATTTAAGAAATATTAATGACTTATCTGTATCATCTCTCTTTGTCAAATAGCATATTCCATAGTCTGTGATTCTATCCATTAGGTCAGTCACATTTTTCCAAGAATTTCAAACCATCTCTTATTTATTTAATCTACTTAGGTAGATTTCTTCCTCTATGCTTAGGGATACGTTATGTTTATTAGTGAATACTAAGCGAATATATCGAATCGGACAAGTGTAAAGATTCAAACAATGTAATAACACCTAAAAAAATAGCGACGCCGATTCAAGAAGGAACTTGTCGGTGGGTTTAGTTACGTTCAATTATTCTAGCATTTAACGGGACTGCATTGCTTGAATGTTTGATGCACGCACAAAAATTCAAGCATTATAATCCGGCTCGAAGACAGTCGCTGTAAAAGACAAGAATTATCTCTGCAATGTTCCATGTCATTTTTGTACCTATTACTTCCATAAAAGATTCAGGCCAATATGTATCTTCGCTCGTAACGGATTATTAATTCTCGCAATAGCTGTCAATGTACTGTCCCATTTTCCGAAATTATACGGCAGGAATATATAAATTTTTCTGAACACTTATCTATGGAAGAAAGCAGCGATAAAGAATGGGGAAATAACTAGCAAGTCAGGGAAAGGAGTAAATATTTCAGATGAACAAATTTTTTTCGTTTTTAAACATTACAAAAAAATTACCTAGGCGGGAAAATATGATCATATATAGAAGGAGAGTAAGAAATAGGTTCTTTTATATATTCACTAGTGCCCACCCACCGTAAAAACTAATGGAAAAAAAATTATGCTTCACCAGTGGTCGCACTAATATTCATATAAACCCATAGAATTACGTCAGTAATCTAATTTTTTATATATATTATTATTATCATTTCTGATGACCTAAAGAAACATATCTATAGTTTACTTGGAATTAGTTGAAAATATGTCCAAGGCATTATGGCCAAATTTGCATGCTTTTCTGATAGAATTATAATTGGTCATTATCAGCAACACAGTGTTGGATAACGTCTTATTTCTTTGGGAGATGATATGAAAGAGTTTGTAAGATGATATGAAAGAGTTTGTAAGATGATATGAAAGAGTTTGTAAGATGATATGAAGATTTTTTCTGGATGGTCGTTGGTTTTACTCTGCTTTGCTTGATGGGGTGTTGTCTTATGTCGATTCTTTATGGGACTGCTGGGCTGGATCATTGGTTCTCAATAACTAAGACGTCATTTGTAGCCAAGATATGTGTTGTTTATTATTTGCCTTAGGTACATGTTTAGGGCAGAGAGAGAGAGAGGGGAAAGAGAAATAGGGAGAGAGAGAGAGAGGACAGAGAAAGGGGGAGAGAGAGAGAGGACAGAGAAAGGGGGAGAGAGAGAGAGGACAGAGAAAGGGGGAGAGAGAGAGAGAGGACAGAGAAAGGGGGAGAGAGAGAGGACAGAGAAAGGGGGAGAGAGAGAAAGGGGGAGAGAGAGAAAGGGGGGAGAGAGAGAAAGGGGGGAGAGAGAGAAAGGGGGAGAGAGAAAGAAAGGGTGAGAGAGAGAGAAAGGGGGAGAGAGAGAGAAAGGGGGAGAGAGAGAGAAAGGGGGAGAGAGAGAGAAAGGGGAGAGAGAGAGAAAGGGGGGGAGATAGAGAAGGGGGAGAGATAGAGAAGGGGGAGAGAGAGAAAGGAAAGGGAGAGAGAGAAAGGAAAGGGAGAGAGAGAAAGGAAAGGGAGAGAGAGAAAGGAAAGGTAGAGAGATAGAAAAGAAAGGGAGAGATAGGGAGGAAAGAGAGAGAGATAGGGAGGAAAGAGAGAGAGATAGGGAGGAAAAGAGAGAGAGGAAAGAGAGAGAGGAAAGAGAGGGGAAAGAGAAGAGAGGGAAGAGGAAAGAGAGAAGAGGAAAGAGAGAAGAGGAAAGAGAGAAGAGGAAAGAGAGGGGAAAGAGAGAGGGATAAATGGACAGGGAGAGAAAAAGAAAGGGAGAAAAAGACAGAGAAATAGAAAGAGAGAGAACGAAAGAGAGAGAGAGAGCAAGAAAGAGAACAGGAAAGAAAGAGAAAGAGAAAAATGGAGAAAGAGAAAGAGAGAGAAAAAGAAAGAAAGAAAGAGAAAGAGCTTTACTACTGGTGAATTTTAGGACTAGATTTCCATACATTTAGTCTAACTGACTTCTTCCCCAAACTCAGTTCAAAATTTCCGCAGATGCCACTGGTGACTTCATTTCTGGGTTCTCCACATTCTTAATCGGTTTAAAAGTATTTTTAAAGACTGACCTGACCTTGTGAACTCTGTATAGAATCTTTTCACAGGAAATTATTGAAAAGTTTACTCACCTGAAAAGAGAAAAAAAAAAAAGAATTAAATAAAAATTTTGTTCAAGAAATTATTAAGAAAAATATTTAAATAATTCAATTGCAAGAAACAACTTTTAGAAAAATTTTCAATAAAACAAACAAATTTAAAATTAATAGACAATTTTATTTGAAAAGAAAACCTACGGCAGCAGAATTGGTCGTCTGGTGTATATTGGGAAGGAGTTAGGTTTTTGTCATTGGATGTTATACCAGTATTTCGTTAGTCGTTGTGGCGATAGATATTCATAGTTACCGGATTCAAAGTGCCCGCGATGTCTTGCGTGTTAAGTAGATGTTGACAAAAGGTCAAAAGCGAATTTATTCAAGTAGTAGTGATTGCAGGAGAGATAACTCATGCTGGTTTAAGATTCATTTTGTTTTCGTTTTATTTTAATATTTTTAATAGAAATCATTCAAGAAAAGTCACGAAGACACTTGATGTAAGGAGCTAAAGAAATTCTATATATATATATATATATATAATTATTTTTATTTACACAGACATGTACAAGATCTGTGACACTGGCATGTCGATGTTATCGATCAACAACTATTATAAACTGAGATCTCATCAGGTAGAGTTAGAATCCGGAAATTTGGAAAGAATGAAATGAAAAAAGAAAAGAAATTTAAAATTTAAATTTGGAAAGTCACGTGGTTGGGACCGTTAAGAATCAAAATCAAAAAATCAAAAATAAAATATAATAAATAATAATAATGTCAAAAAACAAAAATATTAATATAAAATATAAAATAATTTATAATAGCTGTTGATCGATAACATCGACATGTCAGTGTCGCAGATTTTGTACATGTCTGTAAATAAAAATAATCATATATAAAAACTCTATTTGATATTGAGCACTTTTTATAAACCCGGTTGAAATTCTTTGGATTATTACCCTGTGGATGTTTTACCTGGATTATTATTATTATTATTATTATCTATATATATATATATATATATATATATATATATATATAAATATATATATATACATACACACACAAACACACACACATGTGTGTTTGTTTATTTTTTAAATTCTTGTTCATCCCAAATAAGGCATATTACCACTGTAGCATAAGGGGCTACTGTGACAGGGGGTCAGATTTAGAGAGAGGCAACCTGGGTGGTGAGTTAGGCAACAAGACATTTGTTCACATTACATTTAAATTTCTGCATGTTGGTACGGTCAGAGAAACAAGGAGGAGGGAGGAAATTACAAAGACAAGTGGTCCGAGCAAAGAAGCTATAAGAGAAGAAGATCTTCTGGTATCAAGGGGTGTGATTTTGCTGCTAGGCGGGCGGGTCGGGGTTTATACGTTGAGGGGGTACAAGTGCAATAAGTTCGTCGGAGTGCATTCTGTGGAAGTACTTGCAAAACAAGCGCAGCGATGCAACACTGCAGCGATGCGACAGGGGCTGGAGCTTTGCAGACAGTGCGGGGACCTATTAGATTAGAGATTCTTTTTTGCATCCTGTCCAAGGGGAAGAGGTTAGTGGTTGGTGCACCAGCCCATGGGTGGCAACAATACTCCATGCACAGGCAAATGGTGGGTTTATAGATTTTTGTTTGTTTTTACTAACGAATCATCGCACATCAAGGCCCAAAAGCCACTTGAGGATGAGTGTTAATGGGTTTGTGTAGTTGGATGGTGAGAAAAACACCTTGAGGATGCCAGACGGTAGTTAGAGGTTGAGGTTAGGATTAGGATAAGATTAAAGATTAGGGTTAAAGATTAGAGGTTAGAGGCTGATGTTAGGGTTATTTAAGAGGACGGCTCAAGAAGAACTTTTTAACATTGAACTTGTAAACGACAAAGAGAAATAAAAAATGGAATATAAAATTTGTCTGAATCAGCGATTTTGAGATGTAGAATTTCCCTATAATCCAGTTAGGAAGCATCCCGTGGTATTGCTTTCCACAGACGGGCAGTTCTTGAAAAGAAACACTGCCGCCGGAAGTTAGGGTTACCTACAGGTACACAGAGGAAGAAAGGAATTGCTGTGAATGTTTTACAGGGGGCGGGGGATTGAAGCTCAATCAAGCACTTTCTATGGAACGATAGAGTAGAGAAAGACTAGCAACGTCTCTTCTGTGAGAAAGGGGCTGCAGAGAAGAGAAGAGATTGGAGCTCAGTCGAGTACCTTCCATGGAAATAACAATAGAGTAGAGAAAGACTAGCAACGTCTCTTCTGTGAGAAAGAAGCTGCAGAGAAGAGAAGAGATTGGAGCTCAGTCGAGTACCTTCCATGGAAATAACAATAGAGTAGAGAAAGACTAGCAACGTCTCTTCTGTGAGAAAGAGGCTGCAGAGAAGAGAAGAGATTGGAGCTCAGTCGAGTACCTTCCATAGAAATAACAATAGAGTAGAGAAAGACTAGCAACGTCTCTTCTGTGAGAAAGAGGCTGCAGAGAAGAGAAGAGATTGGAGCTCAGTCGAGCACCTTCCATGGAAATAACGATAGAGTAGAGAAAGACTAACAACGTCTTTTCTGTGAGAAAGGGGCTGCAGAGAAGAGAAGAGATTGGAGCTCAGTCGAGCACCTTCCATGGAAATAACAATAGAGTAGAGAAAGACTAGCAACGTCTCTTCTGTGAGAAAGAGGCTGCAGAGAAGAGATTGTGTGTAATAAAACGAGTATTTTATTTATCTCCTCTCCAGGAGGTTAGACACAAGGCCAAGTGTGGGTTTTGATGAAAGTGTTTCTGTGCAACGAACTGGATTCGAACCCAGCACACCCAGGTCCTCAGTTTGTGTCGTTAACCACTTAGCCACCGTAGTATAGGCCAGAAAATTAGGCAAAGAATTTCAATTCTGAATTTAATTTAAGTTTCTTTGATAATTTCTGCTAAAAAAATAAAAACCGATTTATCTAAAATGTTATTTTTGTATCAGTCAATTATGATCAGCAAAAAATAAAATACCAATACTATCACTTTTGGTAAGTTTCATGAATAAAATATATCTACATTTAAAAACAGAAATCATTTTTTTTTGTTACTCACCCCTGGCAAATATACACAATTGCTAAATATTTGTTCTTGAAGTATTTTTTGCTATTTGATCAACTTTTTAATGATTGGAAAAAAAAATTCAATAAAAAGAAAATATAATTAAATGATAGAATGTTATAACATACTATATTGTATATCTATTTACCAGCTCTGCGGGAGGTTAGACACAAGGTCAGGTGTGGATTAGCACGCTCTGGCTCACAAAAAAAATGCCTGAGCAGCCCCGTCGGCATTCTACGGTAGACGCGCCTCATGCGATTCGCAATAAACTAACCCTTTCTGAAAGAGAAAGTAAAGCCTGGGAGGGTGGATCTCCCAAGACTGAACAGAACCCTAACCTCACGAGACTGAACAGAACCCTAACCTCCCGAGACTGAACAGAACCCTAACCTCAGCCCGGCAGAAACAAAGTCACTGTCGGACAGAGTGTCGAGGACGTATACCTCGACTGGTAGGAATAATTCGAGATTAAAATGGAATACAAAATTTATCTGAATCAGCAGACAATTTTGATGTGCAGAACTTCCCTATAATCCATATGAATTTATTCTTATGAATATTTATTAATTTATAAATATTTATTGAAAATAAAACTGCTTATAAAATACAGTGGCAGGTTTAGCTCCCAGACCTGAACGGACCTATTAAGGTCAATCTAACAGTCTATGTCTATCTCTGTCTAAATCGTTTGTTTTGTATGTGTATATATATATATATATATATATATATATAATAATAATTGCCTGTATCTCTGAGATGAGGTGTTTTCAGTGTTCAGACTGACTTCCTCATCATGGCTGTCATGCTCATAACGTTTCGGCCATTCTGCACTCTGGCCTTCATCAGGTGTCCTGTATCGAACTCGGGAACCGTCTGCCTGGAATCCGAGCATGGTACCCCGTGACAATAGAGGGATTGGGTTTGAGAGTCCAGACAGACGGTTCCTGAGTTCGATACAGGACACCTGATGAAGGCCGGAGGGCAGAACGGCCGAAACGTTGTGAGCATGGCAGCCAAGATGAGAAAGTCAGTCCGAACACTGAAATCCATTATATATATATATATATATATATATATATATACTAAAAGAATACCAGTCTCAGGATGGGTAAAATTCATTCCTCCCCAACAAAACAGTTTTGCCCCATTTTAATGACCCCTTACGAAGATGCAAATCAAGATATAATGCTACTAAACCTTATTTCTAGAATCCTTATTCAAATTTTCATCAACATCCATTACATGATATTCATTCAGAAAATGTCTAAAATTTAAGGCTTAAGGTTAAGAAGTCCTAAGAAATTGAAATTCACCAAATCTTGCTTCATTGGTGTCTAATGACTAACAGAGTAGAAAGTGACTAACTTGGCTTTACTTTCGGCAGCTTCGTAACTCTCGCTCCCCTTATTTTGTCCTTTAGTCCTTACATTCCACGAGTGATGTTTCTGACAAAGGGGGAAGAATTGCTATTTTCTGGGTCGAAATCTATTCACTTAACACGTATCTTTGGCTAGTTTTTTGATCTTGAAGCAGTATTTTCTTTTTTCGCTAAAATAATAATAATTTTAAAAGGAAAAGGTTTTAAATCATTATGTCCCCAGTAGGGAGAGGAAAATGATTGGCTTATACAGCAAGGAATGTTCTTGAAGTGATACGATAACAGTGCAAGATGAAGAATTGTTAAGACTGGAATCAGTTCTGAGAGAGAAATCTTGTAGCAGAAAAAAAACAAAAAAAACAAAAAAAAAACAAACAAAAAACCCAAGTCACTTGCAATCATCCGTCAGGTTATAAAAAGTGAACGGGGGGGGGGGGGGGGGGGATTGTTAGAAAAATGAAAAACAAATAAAAGTCTGTAAAATGGTATATCGATGGTTCTGACTCTAATCAAGATGTTTGCTTTTGTAGAGTTCCATTAGATTGGCGCCAGAATCTGTCCAGCAACAAGAGAAATGTGAAATATGTCTTAAAAAAAAAAAAAAATTTTTTTAAATGGACAAGATATTTCAAAAATATATCGCGTTTTGCGAATGAAATAAAATAAGATAAAATGAAATAAAAGCCCAAAACATTCATCCAGGAATGACGGAGAAATGGCGAAATCAAAGAAAGAATCATTCTTTGTACACCTCTTTAAGACAGACCAATATACAAACGTATCGTTTATTCGGAAATACAGGGAGGAGGTGTTCAACACTTTTGATCCGTCATTGATCGAGTCTAGTGGCAAAAGAAAATCCAAGACAACCGGAAAAAAAAAACAAAACATTCGGATTAAGGGAAGACAGGTGTTTATTCCGAGTTTTCTTTCTCCTAAAAAAGTTGCTCTACCAAGACTTGAGAGTCTAGTCTATCCTAATACGCTTTAGCATATTTGGTTTTTTTTTTTTACCACATCGAAAGATTCTTTCCTTTTTCTCTCTATGTGCCGAGCGTCAGGTACAATTTCCATGGGCAGACCTTCTTTGCAAGGGCTGCCCATCTATTGAAAACATTACCATGGGACTGATTCCCTGCTGATTACAACTTAAAATTTTTGAACAGTTCATTTAAATATGAGTACTTACATGGTAGCTGAAAAGAAGACTGTACAACAAAAATTACGCAAATTCATCCAGTATTTACTAAATTAAAAATAAAAACGATTGTATCTATATGTCGCCATTTTTCTTATATTTTGACTTTTTCCGAAAGTTATCTCCCTTGCCAACTTAGTAAGCTGAAAGGTCTAGCGATACGTAATATCGTTTTTTTCCCCCTTTTTCCTTATGATTTAATAAATACTTGATAAATTTGCGTAATCTTTTCAGTACAATCTCATTTTCAGCTAACACGTATAAAGTTTATACATTTCTTTGAATATTTTAATGTGATGGTGAAACTGCAGAAGCACCAAAAATGTTTAGTGTTATAATTGAGTTTTTTTGTTTTAACTTCTTTTTGAAATTTCGTTTATCCCAAAACATTTGCAAACCACTAAAGAGGTTAAGACTCACGTTTTTTAAAAGTGATGAGAAATTGAGAAGAAAAAAGCAACCCCCTTTTTTTTTTTCTTTTTTTTTTACTTCTGGTGCAAAATAAATTATGAATAACAAGAGAAGCATCGGATAGAAGAAAAAAACCCAAATGAAATAAAAATGGCGGATAAAAATTAATATTTAGACTTTGCAGAGGAAAAAAAATTGTATCTTCAAAATGATTATCAACTTTAAAGTCACAAGCTATACATATATATATATATATATATATATATATACATATATATATATATAGTTTTTGTTATATATATGCATAACGAAAACTATATATAACAAAAACTATACATATATGTATATATATAACAAAAACTATACATATATATATATATACAACAAAAACTATACATATATGTATATGTATATATATAACAAAAACTATACATATATATAACAAAAACTATACATATATATATATAACAAAAACTATACATATATATATATATATAACAAAAACTATACATATATATATATAACAACAACTATACATATATATATATAACAACAACTATACATATATATATATAACAAAAACTATACATATATATATAACAAAAACTATACATATATATATAACAAAAACTATACATATATATATATAAGAAAAACTATACATATATATATAAGAAAAACTATACATATATATATAAGAAAAACTATACATATATATATAAGAAAAACTATACATATATATATAAGAAAAACTATACATATATACATATAAGAAAAACTATATATACATATATATATATACACATATATATATAAGAAAAACTATATATACATATATATATATATATATAAGAAAAACTATATATACATATATATATATACACATATATATATAAGAAAAACTATATATATATATATATATATACACATATATATATAAGAAAAACTATATATATATATATATATATATATATATATATATATATATATAAGGAAAACTAAAAGTGAAAATAAATAAATATAAAAACTAAAAATAAATAAATATAAAAAATAAACAGAAAGAAAAGACTGAATGGCAAAGAAAGCCATTTGCCCAACATTTTGAAAACATGTTTAAATGAAAACTGACATCTCGGTGCCATATATCCTGTATTTAACATATCAGGAAGTAAAACAAGGGTTGCATCAGAAAGTGGGAGAGAGGGGGGGTGCATCTTTCTGGATGCGGTTAGGGATCAAGTAGTCAATGATTCTGTGTACTTAATAAATACATGTGTTTTACAATGCTGACAAATGATTCAATAACAAAGTATTATTTTCGGTAAACATTTTGGAGTTTCGATGACGGATGTTTTAACATATATATATATATATATATATATATATATATATATATATATATATAGTAAGCTATGAAAATATATTTATGGCAATTAAGCTACACAGAGGCTCCCGCGTTTCATCCCCGGGAGAATCTTCAAGCTAAAGTGAAACGCGGGCGCCTCTGTGTAGCTTAATTGCCATAAATATATTTTTATAGCTTACTACCGAGTTCTACTTACGTATCGAGCACTGAAAATTGATACATAAAAAATTATATCTCCTTATAAAATTTTATGTGGATACATGAAATAGTAATATATATATATATATATATATATATATATATATATATGATCTAAGATCGGATTCTAACTGCCTGATGAGATCTTAGTTTATAATAGCTGTTGATCGACAATATCGACATGTCAGTGTCGCAGATTTCATAATGTCTGTGTAAATAAAAATAATCTATATATATATATATATATATATATATATATATATATATATATAGTAAGTTATGAAACTATATTCATGGCGATTAAGCTACGTAGAGACTTCCACGTTTCATCCCTGATGGAATTTATATATATATATATATATATATATATATATAGTAAGTTATGAAACTATATTCATGGCGATTAAGCTACGTAGAGACTTCCACGTTTCATCCCTGATGGAATTTATATATATATATATATATATATATATATATATATATATATAGTAAGTTATGAAACTATATTCATGGCGATTAAGCTACGTAGAGACTTCCACGTTTCATCCCTGATGATATATATATATATATATATATATATATAGTAATAATTATGAAAATAATAGTCCAAAGTGATTTAAAAATGAGAAGGAAAAACCAATAATTTTTTTTTATATATTCATCAACGTTTCGTATTTCAAGACTTTTTCAATATGACTGATTTAAAAAAACACAGAAATGATGTGATCGATTTCTAACGTCTGTTGTTTTGTTCAAAGCAAAGAACAAAAACATTTTTTCACGTCACAAACGCACCACATATTTTCAAATATTGTACTTCTATGTTTTTCGTCAAATCAATTATCTTGAGAAAGTCTTGAAATGAAAACGAAACGTTGATGAATATTTACACAATTAGTGTTTTTTTCTTTTTTTCATTTTCTCCCTCTCTCTATATATTTTTTTTCCGGGGAGGCAGACGTAAACAGAGGCTGACAAAAGTTCAGTAAAGGAGAGCAATTATAGATCCCATTTGTTTGAATTTGAAACCGACGGTACCAATGTTGTTCTGATCTTCTGTAATACAGATATAAATAAATATTACGCTCTTATTTTTTACTTTTCTTAATAATTGAGCACTCTACTTGAGTTCTCTCTCACTAACCTTATATATATATATATATATATATATATATATATATATATATATATATACAGGGTGGGCAAAAATAAGGGTCCTATTTTTAAAAATTCATAACTTTTTTATTTATTGATTTTTTTTTTTTTTTTTTTTTAGAATAAGTAAAGGACCCCTTCCGAAGCAAGCATGAGCCGTATTAGCCCTAAGGAACGTACCCTCATTTAGAAAACATTATTTTTGCTTAAAAAACTCAAAACAGTGTAAAAAACAATACTTTAGTTTTTGTAAGTTTTAAGAAGTGTTTTTCGGCTAAAATTTGTTTTGTTTATTTCAAAAAATCTCGGAAGGGTCAGTCTACACACACATAAAGTTTGGTGAGTTTAACTTTTATTTTGTGGAAGTTATTCAAATTCAAGTTATTCAAATTTAAAGATAGGACCCTTATTTTGGCCCACCCTGTATATATATATAGTACATGTATTGTATTAGTTTCTGTAGGTGTAAATCCGTTGAAACTCAAGTGTTTATAAAAAGTGCTCAATAACAAGTAGAGCTGTTCTTTAGTATACATTTTTATTTATACCAACATTATTGGTTACATATGTGCATACATGTTTCGGTTGTACTCTTCACAGAGAGTAAACTTCTTTGGTCTGAAGAGTACAACCGAAACATGTATGCACACATATATATATATATATATATATATATATATATATAAGTAATCTAATTGATAACATCGACACGGCAGTATCGCAGATTTTGTACATGTTTGTATGATTATTTTTATTTACACAGACATGTACAAAATCTGCGACACTGACATGTCGATGTTATCGATCAACAGTTATTATAAACTGAGATCTCATCAGGTAAAGTTAGAATCCGATCTTAATATTAGATCATATTTGGAAAGAAACATTTTTTTACAAATATGATCGGATCGGATTCTAACTCTGCCTGGTGAGATCTCAGTTTATAATAGCTGTTGATCGATAACATCGACATGCCAGTGTCGCAGATTTTGTACATGTCTGTGTAAATAAAAATAATCATATATAAAAGCTCTATTTAATATTGAGCACTTTTTATAAACCCGGTTTAAATTCTTTGGATTACTACCCTGTGGATGTTTTACCTGGATTATTATATATATATATATATATATATATATATATATATATATATATATATATATTAGTGTGTGTGTGTGTGTGTGTGTGAAGAAAAGTGTTATAAAATGTCGAAGACAAAATGGGAAAAGCGGATATACCAACATAATACACCTAAATTAATCCACAAGGTTAAACTTAATATTTCATGTCTATTATTCATCAGATAATAACGAATGTCTTTCTATAAACCTTTTTCTACATTTCTTTCTCTTTGACCTTCTTTCTTTTTAGCAAATAGATTCCATATTCCAAACATGGTTAACCTCCTCCCCCTTCATTCCTTTTTAGTCTTTTTCTCTTTCCCCCCCTCCTTCATGTTTATGCCCTCTGCATCTTTCATGTCTACGTCTTCAATTGTAAATATGTAAAAATAAATTTTTAAAAAAGCAAGAATAACATATTCAGCATCTTCCTAACAAGGTTATATCGAAAATATTATATCAATAAACTTTATAGGAGTGACGATCTTTGCAAATAAAACATAAAATCTAATTTCGACCCTCGAAATAAACGAAATGATAAATACTTTACGTCACTGGAAGAAATATTTCATTCGTCATTTTTACATATCTCTCTATATATTAGTGGTGTGGTGGTAGATGCCACAGGTGCGTGTGATGTGGAAAGTGGTGTAGCTGCGTGTAGATGTGGCTGCCTAACCCTAACCCACCTACCACTTTCAGCCTTATATTTAATCCTGCTCCATATTTTGTTTTTCATTATTTACAACGTTTTGTAGATCTTTCTTCCCTCTTACTTGGTGGTGTGGTGGTAGATGCCACAGGTCTGTATAATGTGTAAAGTGGTGTTGCTGTGTGTAGATGTGGTTGCAGCATATGTTTCCCACCTACCGCTTTCAGCCTCATCCGCCAGCTAGTCCTTGGATGAAAAGGAAGCCGAGTGTGTCAGTCTTCCCTGCTGGTATAAGAGGCCTGTCTAAAAAGTATCCGACCTTAAGGCCAGAAAAAATATTTCAAATACGTGACGGGGTTGGGACCCCAATCCCCATTCAAAGTAGGCCCCGTGTGCTTGCACACACTTAGCCCACCGATCCATCCACTGCCCGAAACATCTCTGGAAGTCTTCTTTTGGAATGGTGTTCATCTCCGTTGTCGACTTAGATTCATCAAGTGTTTGGAGAAGATGCGATAGGTGTAACACAAATTAAGGAGTGGTTCAACCGATTCAAAAATGGCCGCACATCAGCGGAAAGTGAACAGCGTTCTGGCAGGCTCCAAACTGCTCGGAGTGCAGCTGTTGTTTAGAGGGTGCAAAAAAGAGATTATGCGGAATGCGACGGCAGAGATGAACATCATTTTAGACAGGCCTCGTATAACCTCTCTACCGACAAGACTCTGGTCAAACCTCCCTGCGGTACACCATGAATATTGGGCTCCTATCGGGCCCCAGGCTAATTGGCTAGAGATCTCAGGGTGGATTGGAGCCGTAGAGGTGCAGTGTGCAGTGCCCACTGGTATGTGAACACGTCCCGACACTCACCAATCAAATCCCCGGCAACAGAGCATGTGACAAATGCTATCTTTGGATGGCCTGTCACAACCTAGATGACAGTAGTGTATGCGACAAACTCACAGGTAATATGTGACATTAATGCATGCTCAAGTGGAAACCACATCAGTTCAAGTTAGATGGGAACGGTAGAGTGCCAAAAGTGTTCAAGTTGGTGAAGGATAGACATCCAGCCGTAAAACTGCCTTAAAAACTGCGTTTAGTAGAAATACGACTAGACAATCAGAAGATAAATTGTGGCCTCATTCAACAAATAAATCGGATGATGATGATGATGATGATGATAATTTTCATGGTGATGTTGATTATGGTGGTGATGATGGTGATGATGAGGATGATGATTTTCATAGTGATGTTGATGCTGATGGTGGTGTTTATAGTGTTGATTAATTGATGATAATGATGATGATGATTTTCATAGTGATGATGATGATGATGATGGTGTTTATAGTGTTGATTGATTGATGATGATAATTTTCATGGTGATGTTGATTATGGTGGTGATGGTGATGAGGATGATGATGATGATGAGGATGATTTTAATGGTGATGATGATGATGGTGGTGTTTATAGTGTTGATTGATTGATGATAATGATGATGATGATTTTCATGGTGATGTTGATGATGATGGTAATGATGATGGTGGTGTGATGGCGATGATGATGTTTATGATGATGTATATGTTTATATTTTGTATGTACAATTTTCACTCCTTAACTAATAAACCGATCATGATGAATTTTGGAACACAATCTGAGTTTTATTTAGTTTTGTGCCAAGGGGAAAAGAAAAGATGAAAGCCCTTCCTGAAAATGCAGATACATCCGATTTTTATGAAATGTTAACAATAGGTATTAGACATCAATTAATAAATATTCCCAAAATGTCAATTCTGTGGAATGTTTTAGGGGATTTCATAGGAATGAGATTTGCATTCAATTGGAGTCACACTCATTAGACACCAATTAAGCAATATTCCCTGAATTTTTATTTCTTCTTAAGATTTGCTTGAATTTTAGACATTTAAAAAAAAAATCAAAATCATGCAATAAACCCATAACAAAGTTAGGTATGTGTACATCGTTATAGATTTATATGTACAATATTCACTCCTAAACTGATTAACCAATCACTATGAATTTTGAAACAGCTGCTAAGCGTAATGGTAGGTAATCTGGGTTATATTTAGTTTAATTTAGTTATATGCAAAGGGGGCAAAAAGTGGTGGAAAGTGTTAGACATTAATTAATAAATATTCCCCAAATTAGATTTGCATAGTCATCAGACAACAATTACGCAAGATTCGCTTAATTTCAATTTCTTTTTATGACCCCTTAAGCTTAAGCCTGAAATTTTAGACATTTTTTAGAATAAATATAACGTAATGGATTTTGATCAAAATTTGAATAAAGATCACACTTAATTATGTAATAACATTTGCGTTGGTCTGTCATGGTTTATTTCCGGCAGTTTGTCATGGTTTATTTCCGGCAGTCTGTCATGGTTTTTTTCCAGAAGTCTGTCATGATTTATTTTCGGCAGTCTGTCATGGTTTATTTCCGGCAGTTTGTCATGGTTTATTTCCGGCAGTCTGTCATGGTTTATTTCCGGCAGTTTGTCATGGTTTATTTCCGGCAGTCTGTCATGGTTTATTTCCGGCAGTTTGTCATGGTTTATTTCCGGCAGTCTGTCATGGTTTATTTCCGGCAGTCTGTCATGGTTTATTTTGTAATTGTAGCAGCAGCAGTGAATGTTGTTTTTACGCATCGACTCTCAATTGGACAAAGTCTCCAATCAGTAGTTTCTTTCAGCCAATCACAGATACAAGAATATTCACTCTGAATTCCAGTGCGTGCTATAAAACCCCAAACGCAGCGCTCTCTTGCTATTTTGCGGTTTTTCTTCTACAGTCGACACACGCGAGTACGACCATCACAAAATAGCCTCGTCACGCTATGCCAAATGCATACAAGCAGACACAACAAGAGACACTCATAAACTACTCTCTCGCACACAGTTTATACGTGCACTTTCTAACTGGCAAAACACACACACATTTTCATGCCTATCCTATTTACACACACGTAAACGCACACGTCACCAGCCAAAATGAACATGTGCACTCAATTCTTTCACCAGAACGTTCTTGGACTATTTGAACTCTCACTTATTGTCAGCACTTGTCTTAACAATTTGTCAATAAAAATTAATTATTTTGTATGGCTAGACATTGTCATTCTTTCGTTTGATAATGTTCTATCTTTGCAATCAGCTCCAGACCAGCAGGAAGACCTGCCCGGCCCTATGCTACAAAGATGTCTGCAAGCGAGATCTGGGGGCAGGTGGCATCGATTGAGCAGGCTGGAAGTTTGTGGCTGAAGACCACAGCCACTGGAGAAGTGCTGCGAAGACATGCTCCACGAGGAGTGAGAAGTGACCAACAGTGAAGGGAGAGAGAACATGGACAGTAGAGATCTTAGAACCAGATACTACCTACATCTGTGGCAACACTAGCAGAGCCTGCCGATCCAGGATAGGCTTGCACGGTCACAGCGGATGCTGCAATTCGGCAATGGACTGATCTGAAGTGCAGAACTCCATTGTCTCCTGAGACAGACGGATGCCAACAACGGTAACAATCTGCAACAGAATGTTCCTCGCTACATGCACAGATTGAAGGAAAGTCTCTAATGTTGGGATTAAATATCCATGGAAGAAAGTTCAATTATTGCACGTGAGAATGCAATAACAATTATGTAGATAAGTACGAAATGGAAACAGGGCAACAGCTTTTGTGAGAAGGAACACAACAACAATTGTATATAAGTTTAAAACAGTTTTACTTGTGAGAAAACATGAGGGCAAATATATACAACAAATGGTGAGTTCAAAGTTCAGAAAGGAGGAAGTGAATTTAGGATTGCGAAAACATGCTTCGCGAACTTATCTTGTGGGAGTTCTGGTAACAGGTTGCACGTGCGCCCGCCTCCAATTCTGGCTCTTGTCGAGATGTAGTCACTTCTGTCCAAGATCGTTGGTAACAGGAAGGAGTAGGGGCTCTCTGCGACTGCCGGGGAGGGCTTTGTCTCAGAAGCATCCAGCCGCGGTACTACCAGGTTCAAAAGGTGGGTCGAAAAGAGGCGGGGACACAGCGTGCAAGCGATTTTTATGGGCTGACTCACGTGACCCCTAAGGGAGTAGGGGTTGGGATGCCTGACAGCCAATCCGTGGGACCCTTAAAGGACAAGGCTGCAGCCAGTCAGTGAGGATGACGTTAATAAATTCTTATACTAGAGAATATGCGCTCTTGCCGAGTATTCTTGCTCGTAAACAAAAATAAATAAAAACAATATTTATTCTGAAACATTGATTGCTGACATTTTAAAAAAGTGACGATTTAAGAATTTATCTAAAAAAAAAAAAAAAAAAAAAAATGGCGCCCGAAAGAACACACCAGTTGTTTGCATATTTCAAATATTAACAAGTTACATTTGATTTTTTTAAAAATAAATTCGAAAAATAAAAAAAATAAATAATAAGATTTAAAAAGATCGGGGAAAAGAATGTTAATTTTTATTTGTTTACTTGCTTCCTCGAGAATTCTACGCAAGTAAAAACACTGAAAATAAAATAGAAACTAAAAAATTTTCTTTTTTTTTTTAAAAGACTAAACAGAACTTGTTAGCATTTGCGCACTAACTAACAATAATTACCAGTTTTGGATTTTTTTGTTTGTTGTTGTTTGTTGTTATTGTTTAAGCACCTGCTAGTGATAATGGCGTCGAAGGTCACGAAGACGAAATTAATACATTCAGGTCACCTCTTAGCATAAGCCGAATAGGAGATAACGAACATGTTTCACGCAATTTTAAAGATTGGAAAAGTGTGATAAAAATAAAATTAAATTAAAAAAATAAAGACACCTCCATTTTTTTTTTTGCGAGAGCAGATACCCGCCCCCCCCTTCCCCTCGAACAACAAAAAAAAAAGGCAAACAAAACTCGGAACATGTAAAAACTATAAAACTATTATTTTGTAATCAAGAAGTTGATTCCGATAAGCTCATTCGCAAATCTAAGGCTTTTACATTGTACGTCTTGAGATGTATTTTCCCCTACTTTTTTTTAAACATTTTTATTTTTTTATTTTGATTTTATGAAAACCAGTCTAAAGGCTTCTCGGTGGGCGGTCTTTAAACTGGTTATCAAACTGGAATTCGAATTATTTATTAATAGGCGCACGTACTCGGAATTGCCCGGGATACCTATTTACTTTTATTTTTATAATTTAGATTTTTCGAAACTGCTGGTCTGATCTTGGATGTTATTCTTACAACGTTTCGGCCGATGTAATTTCCGACGTTCTTCAGGTGCGCCTTGTTGAACGGATGCGGAATTTGGAACTTAACCTTTTAATTAATCCATGGAGGAAGATTGTTCTCCTTCCATCAGCCATGATCGAGTAAAAATCTTTAAAAATAAAAAATAAATATCATTCTTAATTATTATCGCCTTTGGTGAGGATTGAACCTTCAACCTCCGGAAGACTGTCACAACATTTTAACCTTTTATTTAATCCACGGGGGTAGAAAGACAAAACGTTGATGAATATATATATAAAAAAAATATCTCTTGGTTTTTTCCTTTTTCATTTCCCATATATATACATATACATATATATATATATAGTAAGTTATGAAAATATATTTATGGCAATTAAGCTACACAGAGGCTTCTGCGTTTCATCCTAGAAGGCTAAAATTTAGCCTGACGATTCCCTCCGGGATGAAACGCGGAAGCTTGTGTAGCTTAATTGCCATAAATATATTTTCATAACTTACTACCTAGCTCTACTCACTTATCGAGCACTGTTTAAGTAAATACTGAAAATTGATACATAAAAAAAATTATATCCCCTTATAACATTTTATGTGGATACATGAAATAATAATAATAATTATTATTATATATATATATATATATATATATATATATATATATATATATATATATATATATAAATATATATAGTACATGTATGATTGTTGTTTCTTAGATGTTAATATAATGTTTATAAAAGAGTGTGTATTAAAAGTGCTCAATAACAAGTAGAGCTGTTCTTTAGTATAAGTTTTTATTTATACAAACATTATTAATTACAAATGTGCATACATGTTTCGGTTGCGATATCTCGCGAGAACCAGCTTCCTCAGACCTTCAGAAAAAATAAATTAATGAATAAAATAAAAAAAATATACATATTTATTTATTTTAGGAGATCGTATATAATATATATATATATATATATATATATATATATATATATATATATATATATATATATATATATATATACACACGATTTCCTTAAATCAATAAATATATTTATTGAAGACGGATGAATAACAGCAGGCGAAGATAAACGAACAAAACTTCGACGGAGAAAAAGACATTTTATGACATTAGCAAATATTTCGTACGATTGCTCGGTTTATGAAAGCTTTAAAAATTGGGCAACATGGCCGCTATTATTGTTTGATTAAATTAGAATCCACTGATTAAAGTTAACACCTTTGGTTTTTGTAAGAAAAAAAAAGGTCAAATTACACAGTTGAGAAATGACTGTAGGTAATGAAGAACTTTACATAAACAGAAAATAAGTTCCAACCTCGTAAAAAAAACTGTCGACATCTTTTCAATCGGGAAAACCATTATTTAATTAAATATGGAAATGGAAGGATTTCAAATGCGAAAATGTGTCAAACTTGATACGATATAATGTACTCTGAGATATCGATATGCGCATGATTACCTCTGTCAAGGAGGTTATGCTTTCGCTCGAATTTGTTTATTGGTTTGTGTACAGCCTAGCGTCTACATCGCTTGACCAATTGTCACCAAACTTGGTCAAAATATCAGGCATGCTCTAACTTAAAAATTATTTAATTCGGATATGTCTAGGTTATAGATTATGACCAAAGTCACGTCAAAAGTGAAAGTCACATTTTTGACGATTACTTTGGTTCCGTTTATCGTAGAGACTCACTACTTGGCCCATATTGTAGCCAATGAAGTTCCGCATCTTATATGCCTTCTTATTTTTTCCAATTTTTATGTCTAAATCTGATGCTCTTACATAACAGTAAACATCATGCACAATTCCATCTTGATCAGATAAATCGTTTTTGAGTTATCAAAGTTTCTATGGCATAATTTTGAGAATGCTTCATCGAATATGGAGAAGTAGAGTCGAAATAAGACTTTGGCTCATCCTTACGTTGTCAGGTGGAAGTATGCCTTTTCACGTCTAATTTATGTTCTTGATGTAAATGTAATGACGAAGAATAGAAATAACGTATCAAAAAACAACCTTTTTATATATTTTTTAAAATCCGTATTCATCACTTTTGTTAAAAGGTTGATTTGAATTACGCCCCTTTGAATGACTGCCATTTTTTTTTTTCAGATTAGAAATTGCTGGAAGTTTTCATCTCGTATTCTGCTCTCCTGAGTTAAAAAAAATATGCACATAGATGTGGAAATAATTTAACATCTTATCGAGGAATTTGACAATGAATCAATTCTTGTGATTTTTGATTTGTTTTTGATGGGAATTGAACTTTTGCAGACATTGCTGTTTTTTTGTTTTTTGGGTACTTATGAAAATTCTGTTCTGAAGTGATTCGAGGTTTTGAAATAAATTTTATACGATTTAAAATAAGCATTGCCTTGAAACAGCTGTAAACAACTTTAATACCTTTGTGTATACTCTTTATTAGGGATACGATTTGAAAATGATTTAAATCATCAAAAATACACATATATATATATTGAAGTTTGGTTCCAGGTTCAATCCTTATGGAAATCCTTGTTTTATGGCAAATTATATCAAGTGATTACCTATTCTGTTTATTAAATTGTTAGGTGAAAGTACAGAATAATTAATCACCCCCCACCCACTTCCTCATGTTAAGAATAGCTTTCTAAATTATAACGTTATTATTTCAGCCCGGTCTGTAAACTGCATAAGTACCCTTTTTTAAAATTTATTTTCTTACTAATTCTCTGGATTTTCCTTATGGGTTATTGTTGCAACAAGAAAAATAAAACAGTTTGAATTATCTCCCCTTTCAACTGACTCTTCTAAAAATAAAGATGAAACTGTCATCCGTCCCAATAATATAGAAACACCAAATATTCATTGAATTTTATCTTATAATTTCCTCAAAAATAAATTAGTAATTATTGTCGATTTATATTTTTTTTGCAAACAATTTAATTGATTTTTATTTTCCATATTCATAATGGTTTGAATTATCTCCACTGTCAATTCACTCTTCTAAAGATGAAAATTTCATATGCCCCAATTGTACAGAAGCACCGTTTTTTTTCCTATATATTTTAATCACACAAACTACATGCTAAAATATTCCTCAGTTTTAGGATTGAGTTATCTCTGAAAAAAAAAAACAACTTCCGTTTTAATTGTTCTAATTAGCCGTAATTTGCAATTAACTCATCACGTGACTCATTCGTTACTTTCTGTCTATCACTTTCACCCTCTCTCGCTGTATGTCGTTTGTTCCCACCCCTTAGTTTAAATGGTATCTACAACTCTCGCTTCTTTCTTACTAATTTTGGACTTTGGATTTTTTTAAAGAAATATTTAACTGATTCAAACAATCTAACTAGAGTTGAATTACTGACTCAACGGGTCAATTTTGTTTTCTTGTATGTGTATAGTGTAAATGTTCTGTGCAATGTATTTTAAGGGTTTAATTGAGAAAGCAGTTAAAAAGGGAGATGACAACAGAAACATAACAAGATAAACAAACGGTACGTGACCCCGAAATCTCAATTCATGTGCGACACTACTCAAACCTGCCGATGAGCACGGTGATTCTCTAGGAGCAAAATGTAGTATCTGTTCATATGCTACACTTCGTCTTTTCTGTCCTGTGGATGAAAAATCCTTCTGGACCGTTTCAATTTTTATTTTTGTACCAATCCAGAGTGCCCCATGTTGAGGAGCTGGATTTCTCCCCCCCCCCCCCCACATTAGAAACCGATATTGTGTCTAACCCTGCTCTCGTGGGGAGGAAAGTAAATAAGGACATTTCAGCCACTTCCAATCTTAATGGCACCTGATAGTAGCAAATAGTCACCCATCTAAGTAGTGACCAGACTCAACGTTTCTTAACTTTGGTAATCAAACAAGAACCCTGGTGATACCAGATCAGGCTGCCCTGTGGCTCCCTGAGACGAAATTCACCTACATTGACGTTTTTTTTTTTTTTTTTTTTTTTTTGTAAAACTTAATTATGTTCTACAAAACCAAAAACAAAAACAACAGCCCCTCTCCCTTTCTCCCTCCCCTTTTTTATTTTTATTTTTCCTACCCTACTCCCGGTCCTGGATATGACCTTAAACTACATCCGATGGTGAGATCCGGCTTACGGACTTTGGGGAATGTGGAGCCTCCTCTTAATTACCATTGCTCCCAGGTCCACCCTGACCCGGAGTGGTAGTACCTGTTAGGGTCCCAACTATGGGTTAAATAGAAACAGATATTAAAAGGGGAAAGAAACAAAAAAGAGAAGAAAACAAGACCAGATTCGGCATTAAATAACCCAAAAAGGGTTGATATGCCGTAAAACAAAACTACCAAACCAAACTACCAATCAAACAAGAACCAATGTTTCAATGTCATACAGCCGTAAGCCATAGTGAGAATAACAGCCTGTGTTTCGATATTCTTCAGGTCCTATTGTAAGGTGATGATGAGGAGGATGAAAGGGGTTATCCTTTTATCTTCTCGTAAAGAAACAGAACGACGAAAAAGTATTTCTGTAACTATAACAAAAAAGGGGTTTTATTAACTCAAGGTTACCTATACCGTTTGGTATAGGTAGAAGAGAGTGGGACCGTGTTCGTCTGAGGAAGAGGAAGAATATAAGAGTTCTTAGGGCCGCCCGTGGATTTCTTCAGGTGAAGATGGTAGTAGTCGTCAAGTGGCAACGGCGGCAGGAGAGAGAGCGTTTCCTCGTTCCTCGCTGGAGCTCTCTGCGATGTGTCCAAGCTGGTGCCAGGAGGTCGTCTGATCTTTTTCTTCGAACCTTAAGGGAACAAAAGTAGTCCCTTAGGGAACTAACGATATTACTGTGCTCTGTGATTTGATTGGACAAGCCAGCTCACAGGGACAGTGATTACGCATTCCAAAGTAGTCCCTATTGGTGACTGCTACACTATCTCCCTCTCTCTCCCCTTCTCAATATTCCTCCGCTTTAAGTCCAACCCATTTTACAAGACGTGATCTTTGACAACCTGTATTCCATTTTTTGAGGAACTCAATTTTCCTCACATTAGAAACCGAACTTGTGTCTAACTCTGTCCTCGTGGGGAGGTAAGTAAATAAGAACCACAATGATTCTCCCCACCTTCTCAAGTTCCTCCTCCCTCTCTCTCTATCTAGTAATACTCTGCCGCTTTAAGTTCAGTCCATTCCTACAAGAGATGTTCTTTGACAACCTGCACTCCATTTTTTGTAGAGCTCGATTCTCCCCATATTAAAATCCAAACTTGTGTCTAACTCTGTCCTCGTGGGGAGGCAAGTAAATAAGAACAACAATGATTCTCCCCACCTTCTCAAATTCCTCCTTCCTCTCCCTCTGTTTAGTAATACTCTGCCGTTTATTCCTACAAGAGGTGATCTCTCACAACCAACATTCTAAAGACGCTACTTAATTCTTTCAAAGCGCACATCATGTACGCAAATAGACGCAGATTAACATTGTGCGTTTAATAGAAGTGACAATAATCAGTTTCAAAAATGAATTAAAATGGCGTCCTCTGATTGGCCGGCCTCTATTGAATGGCTTTAATCACTGTCCAGATAAGAAGCAAATAACGCAGTGTAACGAGCAACGGCTGAAGGCTGAGCCGTTAAGGAACAACCCCAAACGGACGAAGAGTATCATAATAGAATTTCATTAGCAAGGTTAACCAATAACCAACAGCTCGAGGGAATTTATTAAAGGAACGTCGATGTTCAGTCGTGTAAAGGTCACCCGGTATTGATGTCTTTATGCAATTTCAATTCAGTATTGATCTATGTGAGCATTTTGATTACGTAGTATGAGTGACGAAATAACATCTAGAAGCTTATGGATGGGACAAAATGTAGAACGTACACACGCAAAGGTTCTGAGCTAATTAAATGACTAATCACAGGTTAACATTCTCTTCTCTCTCTGTCTTACAATCATATATATATATATATATATAAAGAGGTGTACTAAAAGTGAACTTTTAGGAAAGGTAAAACCCTATTGTGAAGAGTATACAGCTCAATATCCAGGATAGAGCAGGTAGAAATGAAGGAGAATGGAAAGGAATTAGAGAAAGCAAAAGCCAAATCAAAATTCAATTCAAAAGTTCAAAGCAAGGTATATTCCGCAAAAAGGCAATTTATTCAAGTTAAATTTTCCTGATTCTGATGATGAGATTTTGATCTTTGAAAAGCCTGGCTTAAGGAAAATTTAACTTGAATAAATTGCCTTTTTGCGGAATATACCTTGCTTTGAACTTTTGAATTGAATTTTGATTTGGCTTTTGCTTTCTCTAATTCCTTTCCATTCTCCTTCATTTATATATATATATATATATATATAAAAGGAGATTGTAGTTTGCTTGAAGCATTGCTGGTAAATGTAAGTATAAATTAGTCGTCCAAGGCTATAGCAATGCGATGTGGTTGCCGTGAGATGGAAAAGTGAAAAGAAATAAATGCAGGGAGAAAGTGAAACTCAAAACGATTTATTAATAATTTCACGAAAACTGATTAAATACCAAATAGTATTTTTTTTTTCGGTAAGTAACAGATCGGCAAAGGGTAATCTTAAATTTTCGAAAGAAAAACTTTCATTATCAGAAGACAACAATAGAAGACCGAATGGGTCGAAAAAGAACGGGAAAAAAACCGGTGTCAGCCCCTGTATTACGATGATCTGACACCGGTTTTTTCCCGTTCTTTTCGACCCATTCGGTCTTCTATTGTTGTCTTCTGATAATGAAAGTTTTTCTTTCGAAAATTTAAGATTACCCTTTGCCGATCTGTTACTTACCGAAAAAAAAAATACTATTTGGTATTTAATCAGTTTTCGTGAAATTATTAATAAATCGTTTTGAGTTTCACTTTCTCCCTGCGTTTATTTCTTTTCACTTTTCCATCTCACGGCAACCACATCGCATTGCTATAGCCTTGGACGACTAATTTATATATATATATATTTAATTATTAATGACAATATATGTATTAGCATATACTATCAGTTCCTTTTACTTTGTAGTCTCCTTAAAAGATTCAGCTCAATGATTGTCAATTATTGATAACAGAGCAAATATAAGTCAGTTCATATTATATTCCAATAACCATGGTTTAATTTTATTATTTTTATTTTTTCACATTTCCAAAAAACATAATATTTCTGTGAGATATATTTTTTACGGTCCGTTTCATTTGTCTTGTGCCAAACAACATTTTTATGTCAATATCGTCTCTGCAACACTACAAAATCATCAGAAAATTCACAAAGAGTAAAAAGTTCTTGGATTAAAGTGTCTTGAAAAAACCTACACTATACAGTAGTTCAAACAACAAATAAAAAGAGAGCAAAAACTCACACGTGGGGGAACCCACTAATACGCCATTTTGAATTTTTCGTTCAAAGCTAGTGCATCCTAAAAATTGTGCGAACAATTATAAATTTTAATTCAGTAATATTTCTTAAAATAGTTAATAAGTTCTATAATTTATTTATAAAAATTCTAATTCACTTTAGGATAATTTTTTTCTTACTAAAGTTACATCAATGTCTATTTAGGTCATTTAGATACGAAACTCATTTAAGTTCAACAGTTTAGAGCTAGTTTCATGTCAGCCGTCCATTTAAGCAACTTAAACATATATATATATATATATATATATATATATATATATATATATATATATATATATAAGTGAAATATTTTGAAAATCAACAATCGTGCAATTTAAATGAAAAATTCATTTATTTAATTTTTTTTTTTTTGCAAGCTTTCGTTGTAGAACAACTTTGGCAGACGAGACTGTCTTATAGTTTGTTTTTTTTCTTCTTTTCTTCCTCCTCATTTTGATAGTATTAACCCCGAGGGGTCGAATCACGATATAAAAATATATATATATTTAAATTGCACGATTGTTGATTTACAAAATATTTCACTTAAATACATTCTCATGCGTGACTCAAAGATGTTGTCAATTTCCTTATATATATATATATATATAATAATCCAGGTAAAACATCCACAGGGTGGTAATTCAAAGATTTCAACCGGGTTTATAAAAAGTGCTTAATATCAAATAGAGCTTTTATATATGATTATTTTTATTTACACAGACATGTACAAAATCTGCGACACTGGCATGTCGATGTTATCGATCAACAGTTATTATAAACTGAGATCTCATCAGGCAGAGTTAGTAAGTAAGATCGGATTCTAACTCTGCCTGATGAGATCTCAGTTTATAATAACTGTTGATCGATAACATCGACATGCCAGTGTCGCAGATTTTGTACATGTCTGTGTAAATATATATATATATATATATATATATATAAATAAACGTTTGGTGGTACAAAATTTATACATGCTTTGGAAAATGATTTACGGAAAGTCTCTAGAGCTCTTTCGACTATCATCTCGTCAGCAGAAACCGATAGTAAAATCAATCAAATATATCAACGAAAATGAAGAGCAAGGTGGGAGAGGAATTGAAGTGCTAGCGAATACTAAAGCACGATTAAAATGAATTTAATTTAATAGTTATTTAAACCGGCACAGCGTGGGATAAAATAAAAAAACAAACAAAAAAAAAAACGGGTGGGTTGGTACAAAGTTTGTGGGTTCAAAGTTCCCCAAAGAGAGTTAGCACTTTTACACTCCTTCTGCCGGCACAAGGAATGTTTACGTAAAAATTTCCGGGGAGGACAATGAAAGTGGTCTTGAATCTCTATGTGCCCCCCAATCCAAGAGAGTTTCAGGGGCAGAACCTCCCTTAAAACTTCAAATACATATCTTATTTTGATTAAATTTTAATCGTATGTATAAAATTCTCCAGGGAGGACAATGAAAGTGGTCTTGAATCTCTATGTGCCCCCCCCCCATCCAAGAGAGTTACAGGGGCAGAACCTCCCTTAAAACTTCAAATATATATCTTATTTTGATTAAATTTTAATCGTATGTATAAAATTCTCCAGGGAAGACAATGGAAGTGGTCCCGAAGCTCTGCACGCCCCTCATAGTGCACAATCTCTATGTGTTCAATCTAAGTGAACTAGTATTTACTTCCCACCCACCGCAGGAAGATGTGACACAAGGTCGGAAGGTGGGTTTGAAGGAAAAGACAGTGCCCAAGAAGCAGAGCACTCTAGTCCTCAAAAAATGCCTGGACAGCCCCGTCGGCATTCCCTGGTAGGGGCGCCTCAGGCGAGTAGCAATACACTAATCCCTTCTCAAAGGGTGAGAAGGTAAAGCCCAGGAGGGTTGACCCCCTAGATCTGAACGGAATCATACCTCAGTCCGACAGAAAAAAGGCCACCTAGCTCAAATGGACTAGACTCTGTTGGGCTGATCGTCGAGGACGTATCTTCGAATTGGTATTAAAAATAACACTACCGTAAGATCAAAGACTCAACGGCTAAGGGAGCTACAGGGGCAGAACTCCCTTAAAACTTCAAATAGATATATCTGATTTTAATTAAATTTCAGCCATACATGTATAAGACACTAATTCAGAGAGTTTTGAAAAATTTCAGTTTCTTCAGAAGATATTGTGGGGGAAAAGCAGGGGCAGTAGAAAAAACAAAAACAGTGAAAAAGTACATAGTGTTCCTCATTAAATCCTGGGCGACGTCGGGTCTCCTTGCTGGTAAATATATATAAAAAAAAACCAGCTTACTGTTATTTACTGCAACTAAACAAACCATTGCGACCATTTTAGTAGTTGTGATAGCAACGTTTTTTTTAGTTATTTTTAATATGTTTTTTTAAATGTCTATTTTAGAAAACTTCCATATTCTGTCAAGGTTAACCTGTTTTAGTTGACGCAGCAGCTTTATTGAGACCGGATTCCTGCCAACGTTCTACGGCTTCTTCGGATAGTATCTTAAGGCACTTATTTCAATCAAACACGATAGAGGCCAACAATATCTTTTCCTCTGAACAGCAGCAGCAGCAACAGCAGCAGCGGCAGCAGCAGCAACAGCGGCGGCCTTAGAATCTTTCTGCGATTCATACAGCGCTACCATTGCTAATCTGCAAAGTCAGAGCACGTGGTTTCTTATCTTCTCTTTCTCGAGAGACAAAAACTAGGGGGAAAAACACCCTAAAATAAAACTTAATCTATGACACCATGACGATAACGGTCTTTACTACAACGTATTGACAAACAAGGCATAATCACATTGACACACTCGTTCCCCCCCCCCCGTTAGATCGCTGAAGGTAAGCGACGTTGAGCATGGTCAGTACTGCATGGGTGACTATTTGGGAATACCAAGTGCTGTATGTGGACATCTAGCTTCTATTTATCTTCCTCCCACAAGATGTGACACAAGGTCGGGAAAGTGGGGAAAAAACCAGCGCTCGAGAATTTGAGCACTCTGGCTATTTAAAAATTGCCTGGGCAACCCCGTCGGCATTCCCCGGTAGGGGCGCCTCGGGCGATTAGCAATAAACTAACCCCTTCTCAAAGGGTGAGAAGGCAAAACCAGGGAGGGTGCACCTTCTAGAACTGCACAGGACGGACAACCGATAGACCGGCATAAATCCAGACCCGAAGGCCTGGACAATACCGGTATATTAGTGGACATCTAGCTATCGAGCTGAAGTTAAGCAACGTTGCGCCTAGTCAGTATTACATGGGTGACTATTTGGGAATACCAAGCGTTGTACGTGGACATCTAGCTATCGGGCAAATAGTGTCGCCAACAAGCCGTGCCTAGCGTGACGACTATGGCACAACCCCTGAATGATAGACACTAATAAGATGGAATGAAACGACGGAGGGGGTCCTCCTCCAGGAGTGATCAAAAACCATGATGATGATGATAAAAAAAACATTGCAATACGTGTCTCTATTCCAAATCCAAAAGTTCTAAAATTTGAAACGCTCTGAGAACTATACGTCACACCTTATACAAACTGTCCTGTATAGAGTTATATATATATATATATATATATTGTTATAATTAATGTTATTTGATATGCAAATTATCATATCATACGGTAGTCTTAAGGGTAATATATTATTATTATTATTATTATTATTTTATTATTATTATTTATTTATGTATATATTAGTAATATTTTAAGCTGAATTATTTCGACACTTCATTATTGGGGAAATGGTAGTTTAATCAGTACCATTGGAGAGCCATGAATATTATAACTGTCCTGTTTTTAAATCTCCGAAAAAGTTACATGGTAAACAGCTGATGATCCCCGTGTTAATATTAGATGCTTACATTAAGGTCTCCTGTTTTGTTTCACTGTTAGATACTTAACCCCCCCTTTTTATTTTTTGTATTTACTTATTTTTTTATTTATTAATTTTCCAACGAATGTTAAGTCTGCAATATCTTGGATTTAGTTTCTCTGGGAATTTAAACTGCATTTTTTTTTTTTTTTTTTTTAAATGACTCAAAGCTTCTTTAGACTATATATATATATATATATATATATATATATATAATGCAAAATTCCGAATACGTTCGTCGAACACTCTCGACTAGTCTTCTATCTGTGCCCGCTTCTAGGTACATATAGATCTTAATTTCCCTTAATTACACGACAGTTTCCTTGGCCGAGTGGATATGGCGACTGCTTGCAGATTCTAGGCTGACTCTGTGAACCGGGTTCGCGCCTCCCGACCGTCTGAAATTGTTACTTTCCTGCACTGATGAGAGCAATAAGCTTGAAACGCTAGCGTCTGTAGGTATTAATAATTTAATATTTGTTTATAAATATTATATATATATATATATATATATATATATATATATATATATATATTTATAAACATATATATATATATATATTTCTATGTATCGTATTTATTCCTAAACTAATTAACCAATCACTATGAATTTTGGAATACAGCTGCTAGGCGTAAGAGTGGATAGTGTGAGCTATATTTACTTATATGCAAATCGTACCAAGAGGAGGTAGAAGTCCTTTGTGAAAATTCAGATTTCTCCGATTTTTGTGAAATTTTAACAATAGGTATTAGACATCAATTAATAAATATTCCCCCAAATTTCAGTTTCTTTAAAAGAGGGTTTAAGGGGCATAACATAGGTACCACTTCAGATTTGAAAATTCAAATATTTCAGATTTGCATTCAATTTGATCCATAGTCATATAACAGGATTCCATGAATTTTACATTTTCTTATGACACCGTAAGCTTAAATTTTAGATATTTTTTAGAATCAAACTCATCTAATGGATTTTGATCAAAATTGGAATAAGGATTCTAGACACAAGATTTAGTATCATTATATCTTGATTTTAATCTTCGTAAGGGCACATAAAAGTGGTGCAAACTGTTCTAGGAATTCTTCTAGTTCGATATAAGTATCCATACATATTAGCAAGGTATAAAGTATGGTTTGGTTCGTCAGCTTTATGGCATATCAACCCTTTAGGGTCTTCGACTTGAAAGCTCTCCTTATTTTTCCAAAGATCTGGAAATGTTACATTGTGTTCCAATTGCGAGTTTTTCTTTTCGCATTTTAACTTGGACTCGTCCGTTACCTCTTAAGTTGAAGTTTCACTTGAGAGGTAACGGACGATTCCAAAGTTACAGGGAAGTGGATACCGACACAAACTGGCGACCTGGGCGAGCCAAGTTCGAATCCTGTCCGTTCCGTAGAACCACTTTCACTTATGGATGTTAGCAACCTTCACGTGGTCCCTTCTGTGAGTATCTAAAAGAATGGCGGGTAAACGAATGCCGACAACAGAATCATTGTGTTGAAGGGAGGCGATCGTGATGCAGTGGATACCAACATGGACTGACGACCTGAGCGTGTCACCTTCAAAACCAGTCACTTCCATAGCATCACTTTCATTTATAGATATTGGCAACCTTCACGTGGTCCCTTCTGTGAGTATCTTATTCTAGAAGGAAGGGGGGTAGAAAGTGAAATTTCGGTTTACTTTCCGCAGCCTCGTAACTCTCGCTTCCCTTATTTTGTCCTTTAGTCCTCACATTCCATGAGCCATGTTTCTGACAAAGGGGGAAGAATTGCTGTTTTCTGGGTTGGAATCTATCCATCTAACGCTTTGCTAGTTTTTGACCTTGAAGTGGTACTTTTTTTTTTAGCTCCTTACATGAAGTGGCTTCATGTCTTGTCTGGAGCGATTTCCATAAATAAAAAAAAAATTGGGGAAAACTAATGCCAACAGCAGAATCAAAAAAGCGACACCATGCTGATAACTACGAATTTACATTTTTTTTTTAACCGATTTATCAAGGCTAAAAGCCACTCGAGGATCGGGGTCAATGCTGAATGCTTTCACGCTAAAACCCAACCTACTGAAAACGATTAATTGTATACAATTCATAAAACACAAATTTCTGTTTTACTCATTGCTCGGGGGGAGGGGGGGGTAAATGGGTTCATACCTTTCCCAACAGAATTTGTGCGTAATTGATCAGAATAGATAGATTTTAATTTGGCATAGCTAATCCCATAGTCTGAGACAATATCCATTACACCAGGACCTTTTGGCTAGGAACAAAGTGCAGTATCTCTTCCGATACTACTCTTCATCTTTTTCTGTCCTAGGTCAGTGAAGGAGAAATCCTTCTAGACTGAGGAAATTTTTATTTGTGTCCCAATCCAGAGTATCCCTTTTTGGAGGAGCTGGATATTCCCCATAAAAAGCGACCTTGTGTCTATCTCTGCCCTCGTGAGGAGGCAAGTAAATAGGAACATTTAAGTAACTGATCTGCACGGCAGGGGTACATGGTACCGGGTGTGGCATTCACCCTAGAAATGTTTCGTCGGCTTCCTCTAAAGGAGGTTTGGTTTAGTTAGGTTGTTTTGTTTTACGGCATATCAACCCTTTTCGGATTATTCAATGCCGAATCCGGTCATTTTGGTTAAAGTTTTTATGCTTCAAGTTCTTTATATGTTCAAGTATTTACCTGGCCTTTTGGTCGGGATCAAAGTGTAGTATCTGTTCCGATGGATACTGCACCCCATAGACTGGTATTGTCATGGCCGTCAGGGCTTGATTTATGCCGGTCTATGGGTCTGTCCTGTGCAGTTCTAGAAGGTCCACCCTCCCAGGCTTTGCCTCCCCTCTTTGGGGAGGAGTAAGTTTATTGCTTACTGCCTGAGGCGCCCCTACCGGGGAATGCCGACGGGGCTGCCCAGGCAATTTTTAAATGGCAGGAGTGCTCACCTTCTCGGGCGCTGGCTTTTCAAATTCCACTTTCCCAACCTTGTGTCACATCTGACCTTGTGGGAGGAAGATAAATTATACGTATTTATTCATGGTCTTTGGTTGAGTCAAAGGGGGGAGGGAGGGAGAGGGAGGGAGAGGGGGAAGGAGGGAAATTGTTTTTTGTTTTGGATTTTGCAGAAAATGATTGCGTTTTGCAAATAGAAAAAAAATAAAATAAAACATCAATATTTGGTGCATTTTGGGTCAAAAAGCCGATATCCTAAGACAGCCTGATCTGGTAGCATCTCTGATGGAGGAAGTTTCTATGGAATATTACATTAATAGTCTCCAGTCGCATGTATATTCTGGTCAGGGGAGAAGACTACATTAGTTTTTACAGTTTTTATTTTTGGCAGGGAATTGTCGCCGTCTATTGCAGGTGTAGTGATGAATAATTGGCCAATCAGAGCTAAGCTCACTGTCATACAAATTGGCTGTTTCAAACGAAAGAGCCAATTTAACCCTTTAAAATGCAAAACACCAAAATCCATTTGCATGTTTCATGTACTTAGAATCTTAGAGCACTTAAATGCATTCAGAATAAGTATTTCAATGCACAGTTGTCGCACGATACATTCGAGGTGCGCTCTACCGAATTAACGGATGCAATTGAACACAATGGCGTTGTGAAATTGCAAATCATAGATAGGCTTTCACCAAACCAATCTCTTCAAAGATCAGTCCATCAAAACGGTGTCGTGAATTCGGTTAACGGCTGTAAAATAAGAAAATTCGACACATATACAAAAAATATGAAGTAGTTTATTTCAAATAATAAATATGTAACTGTTACACCGGCCGTTCTAACAGAAGAGAAACTACACCGGTTCTCACTATAAATAGTGCGAGTAGACAATCACCAGGGAGAAAAAGGACAGTATTGTAACTGTCTAGCCGAGTGCCAGTCAGTTTCCTTACCTTTGTATCTTTTATGTTAATACACTTGTTATCTTAACCCAACCTCGACTTGACTTCTTCTTTCTACTGTAGGACTACTTCACAACAGTAACAGGTTGTAGAGTCGGAAGGTATAAGGTGTGACTCCGACTCCTAGGATTCCAAAGAATATCGAACTCCTACTCCTTAAAATCTTCCAATATTCAAACTGTCTGTGTACACTTCGGAAATAGAAAAATCCGACTCCAACTCTGAGGATTTTTACGTATCTGACTCAGACTCAGACTCCATCGAAAACCTCCAACCCCAGATTAGAATGCATATATTTAAGAATAAGATAAACAGGGATGACCCCCCACCCCCCCTCCGATCACCACTACCCACGCTTTTACGGGTCTTGTGCTTAATTTTTAAAAATTGTATCATTCTTTTAATAAATAAATAATTCAAAATACAGTATCTGTTCTCTACTAAGTCAAGGGAAGAGAAATCCTTCTAGACTGAGGACATTTTTCTTTTTTTTCAATACAGAGGGTCGCTTTTTGTGGAGCTCGATTTTATTTACATTAAAAAATGACTTGTTTCACCAATGTGAAGGGAGAGACCAAATTACTACTCTATCGTAGTTAATTCCTAGCTTAAGTCCTTAGCCATTCGAGGAGGGGGGGAAGAAGGAATCTCATGCCTGTATTCTCTTAGGGAATTTAATTCCCCTAATCATTTGAAGACTACATAGAGAAATCGTCTGTTCGACTTGCTTCTAAAACCCAGACTGGCAAAACACAGCTTCCCACACAAAAGCCCGTGACGTCACAGAACCTCTATGCGCAGGTGCACCTTGACCCTTGACCTGAGGTCTTGACAACGTGGTGGCCCTGTCAACGCCTGTGAGCTCCGACTGTGAGAAAAGCGCTATTTTGCACTCGGTTGTACGGGTCCACCCGCACTAAATCGCGCAAGCCAAACCCAACGATCTCCCCCACACATACGTCCACTTCAACATGCGTCCGGCCTCACAGGGCCATTATTCAACACATTGAGAATAACAGCTTTTTTTTTTAACATGACACATTCGATATTCTTAAGGTATCAGTAATCTATATAATAATACGCTAAGCCATTTCTTGTTGTGTGAAAGGTGATAACGTATCACATTTCACACAAATTTTTTTTAAATGAGATCTCCGATAGTTGTTGGTGATTAATCTGATGTCGCTAAGGTAAAAAAATTCAGACTTTACTGTTTAAAAATGAATTGTTCCAAAATCGAATCGTCCTGTTGACTAAAACTACAATTTTTAATAAAAACATTAAAAAAAAGTGAGATTTGTTGTTTTTTTTTTATTTAAGAATTTTTAGCAGACACTTATTTTTACGGTAAGAAGAGAGAATTTATTTACTTCCCCAGGAGGTTAGGCACAAGGCCAGTTTTATCTTACTCCTACAAGGTAAAATGTGACCCAAGGTCGGGTCGGGAAAGTGGGACTTGAAAAGCCAGTGCCCGAGAAGGTGAGCACTCTGGCCATTAAAAATTGCCTGGGCAGCCCCGTCGGCATTCCTCGGTAGGGGCGCCTCAGGCAGTAAGCAATAAACTTACTCCTCCCCAAAGAGGGGAGGCAAAGCCTGGAAGGGTGGACCTTCTAGAACTGCACAGGACAAACCCACAAACCGTCGGAATCAGGACCCGAAGGCCAAGACGATACCGGTCTATGGGGTGCAATATCCATCGGAATAGATACTATACTTTGATCTTAGCCAAAAGGCCGAGAAGACAGAATATTTATTGTTTTAAAAAGAATTCAATTTCTTCAACATTAAACAAATAAACAAACAGACATATTCGTTTTATTTATTTAAACAATATTTCGCTGATAATGACAATTATTTTTATGGAAGGAGAAACAGTCTTTTTTTTAAATAGTATTCACTCGGACACTTATTTCAAAAAAAATATTATTAACACTAAATTATACAGACTGATGTAAAAAACATTGCAAAATTTCCATGGGTCCCACTAATAATACTACTAACACTACTACTACTAATAATACTACTACTACTAATAATAATACTTCTTCTCTTCCCCTCCCCATCCTCCCCAAAAAGGGGGGAGGGAGAAAAAAAAACAAAAAAAAACGGTGCCGGCCTAGGCTGACACCAAACAAAATATTAGTAGAGGGTCGAGGAGGATAAGACTGAGGAGGGACAGCACAAACCAGACCTCCACTGGCAGAGTGCGGAGAATGCTGGGACCTTGGGGAGGCTTATTGCCACCCAAATCCCAGAGAAGACCAATAGTTTTTACCAGCGAGAAACCAATGGTAAGATGCTATTGCGATATTGCAAGATTATTTGCAGTGGTTATCGAAAAGCGGTGAAGAATACTGGAAATCTGGGGAGGCTTGTTGTCACTCAGACTCCAGGAAGTACCACTGGTTGTTGTCGGTGAGCAATCACTGACGATGATCTGCGTGAGAACTCCTAGTGAGTACAAATAATAATTCACTAATCAACAAATGTTCACATGCCAGAAATCTTTAATGAATTTCGAAATTCAATTTCTTTGATGGATTTCTTGATTCAATCTTTTCTTAATTACAGTTCGTTTGGAGTAAATTTCTGATTACCAAACTGATTTCAAAAAACAAAAACAAAAAAAAAATGAATGTAAAATTTTAAGATGCATCCATTCAATTTGTGTTGAGCGAAGAAAATGATATTTCAAACTAAGGAGGCCTCCAGAGCACTACTAAACAAAAATATGTAGTTGCTCTTAAAAAGACACCATATATTATTTTTTCTTACAATATTTTAAATACAGTGGCGTAAAATAAAAGTAACAAGGCCTCCAGAGCGCTGGGAAAGTAATCTTGTGTCCAACCCCCGAAAATATGTTGTTGCTATTAAAAGCGACTTTATATAATTTTATGTTTAGCGACATAAATAATACCAAGGAGGCCTCCAGAGGGTTATCGAAGCCATTCTTTCATGGGAAAGCAGGCTTGAGCCCACCCTATGAAAATATGTTGTTAAATTTATACAATTTTGTTAAAAAAATTTAACTATGATGACAAAAAGCGATACTAAGGAGGCCTCCAGAGCACTGCCGAACCCATTCTTTTATTCAGATGTGCACTTGCATCTAAAAATTCTATTTCAAACTTAATTGCGAACAGACAGACTGACACAGCTTTATAAAAAGACGATTTGACACGTGACAATGCCTCCATTCCACCTGTGCATTTCGCGATGAAAATTCTACGAGTATTTCAAACTTAAGGACCGACAGACAGAGCCTCTATTACAAATGCTTGTACATGTCGAAAAAGACAAAAACAGAAATCCCATCTAATCCAGAATCTATACGTTTGACAGGAAGTTGGTTCCAACTTCCTAATGAATCAAAATATCTGATTTTAACCTAACGAACACTTTTTTTCTCGGCTGATTAACTTTCTTCATCCAGTAATTAAACGTTCGGTCGAGGAATTGTTTCTCTGAAAGAATTATTTCCCATTCCTCATTTCGCTTGGCTTCGAAAATTTTGTCGGATAATTAATCTCCAAAATCACTGATATCAAATTATATTCTCCTGGCAATTAAAAATTTAATCTTGGGAAAAGTGTGCGTAATCTCAATTACTGCATCGGAGTTTAACTCGACACACAAGACTTGTTTGGATTCAGAAGAGGATTTGCGGCAGAGTTCGAAAATAAATCAGGGACGAAGAAAAAATAATAAGTCCAGCCGACCCAGGAAACAGCAATTCTTTCCCCTTTGTCAGAAAGATTACTCATGGAATATTGGTATCACCACTTATACTATTGGTATCACCACTCGAGGATAGGGGTTAAAGAGGCTGGAGTTATTGCCAGCTGAAAGATGAGGAACACTATGGGAGTCTTAACATTGATTAATGGTATGAACTGAATTTGATTGTTTATAGGGTGGTCTGGGTGGTCTGGGTGGTCTGGGTGTTTCTAAGACTCTCGTTACCTACATGACAAAATAAAATATTAAATATTAAATATTCTTATCTTTCACTTCTGTAGACTGGTACTTCCACTCATTATTATATGTGTGGCGTGGCGTAAATGGCAATTCACCTTGCTATAGAAGTCGGCGGTTTCTAAGCTAAAGAGCCATTTTAGGCAAAGCTATTTTTTTTTTTTACGACTGTCTCGACTGAAGTTGTTGATTTAATTTGCCAATAAAATAAATACATTTAGCATTGATCGATTTCTTTGTCCTTTTTTAGATCTTTCATCGTTTTAAGTAAGGAATCAGCAAGAGGAAATACGTACACTTTTTACGACGCATACCTTTTGTCATTGGCGAGTTCTCTGCCCACTTTGCGGCCGCGGGTCTTATCAACAAGGATATCAGGTTTTACCGAATATTTATTGGTTGCATTCTCGACTGGACCTATTTTCTCATTTATAGGTTCATACGCGGTTACATCATAGACATTTCTAGAAAACGCAGCTGTTAAATCTGACATCGTAATATGGGACAAAAGGGAGAAAGTAGCAACCCTAGTTGAAGTCAGTGTCCCTAATGATGCAGGATTAAACAGAGCTGAAAAGGAAAAGATTACGAAATACCAAGGTCTTATGTACGACATGAAAAGAAACTGAAATCTTAGGAACATCTCAATCATACCAGTAATTATAGGAGCAACAGGACTAATGAAAAAGAATTTCAAAAGCTATCTGGCGAGTATACCCGAGTGAACCGAGTGCAAGAGAAATACAAACAATTGCACTTAAAGGGACGGTTAAAATCTTAAAAAGATCTCTAGGCTGGAGTGTCTGAAATAGCCGGTGAATGCCTGCCATCCGGTAGGATGCCCCATCTCCAGCAAAAATGGAAAGATAAGAAAAACAAAAAAAGAAGACATTTGTCTCCAATGATCGAACGCATAACACAAGAATTCTTGTTTCCTTGTTTGTGAAGGTTTGAGTCGTCTTCTTTTCTGATCTGGATCACGCTTGTTGCAAGATTGGCCTTTTTAAGGTCAACTTTAGCTACTTTAGATTTTTTTACAATAAGGTCACCGTTTATCAAAGTTCAAAGGCCACTCGAAGATAAGGGAGACAACATCGCGTTCACAGGCACGATGGTTGTAGCAGGGTAGAAAATGATTATTTACGGAGACGGTTCAACAAGAACCTGTTTACATTGGACTTGAAGATGAACATATTGTTGCCGGGTGGGAAGCAGGCTCGCGGCACTGTGTTCCACAGACGGGCAGTTCTAGGAAAGAAACTCTGCCCATGGAAGTTTAGTATCGTCTTCGGCACGCAGAGAGACAAAGGGAAATCGTTCACAGTGGTAGTAGCTAGCTGGGTTCTTATTGTGAATGTTTTACAAGAGGGGGATTATAGATTTGAGCTCAGTCGAGCACCTGCCATGAAAATAACGGTAGAGCAAAGAAAGACTAGCAACATCTCTTCTGTGAGAGACTGACTGTAGGGAAGAGAAGAGGACATCCCCCACTAGATTTCGAAGTCGGTTTTGGACTCTGTCAAGGCAGGAAAGGGGGATCTGAGCGGCACCTCCCCATATGTGGCAGCAGTACTCCATCTTGGGAGGAATTTGACTCTTGTACAGGTAGAGGATCGTGTCGGGCGTGAGATACTTTCTAGAGCAGTAGAATGATCCAACCATTTTTTCTAGCAGTCTTAGCAACAGATTTGATGCAAGTCTTCCATTTCAAGGCTGAAGAGAAGGTCAGTCCCAGGAGCTTATCAAAGCAGTGAGCTTCCTCAAGGGGAGAGCCGTTCATTTTAACTGGAACAAAGTGGGGATCAGAGTGTTGGTGGTGAAAGGAGAGGAGCTTGGTCTTTGATGCATTAATGGTAACCCATTGAACCACTTGCTCCAGGTCGGAAGAGAGAAAGCCAGAACCTGATCATTAATGCTGTTCGGGGTGTTTCCATAAATGGTTGTGTCATCAGCAGAAATGTCGATGAATGATCTTAGGATGTGGCTTGGGAGATCATTTATGAAGATCAGGAAGAGGATTGGGCACAGAATAAAACCCTGAGGCACGCCGGCGTTGATACTGTGACTTCTGTCCATCAACGACAACTTTTATAAATCTATCAGAGAGAAAATATTTGATGGTTGAGAATACATTTCCAGATATTCCATAACTATTGAGCTTGTGAAGTAAACCTTTATGACAAACCCTTTCAAAAGCCTTTGATATGTTAAGAGCTATTGCTCTAGAAATTAAGCCCCCATAAATAGATTCACTGATCCTGTGTGATATTACAGTCAGCACATCAGCTGTTGATCTAGCAGGACGAAAGCCATATTGCTTTTCGGTGAGTAGGCTGTTTTTGCTCAGGTGATTAACAACTTCTTGGTTTATCACAAATTCAAGCAACTTACTCATGACGCACAGGAGACTGATTGGTTTGTACTGAGATGTAGAGGACCGGTCACCAGTATTTTTTAAATATTGGACAGACTGACAAGGTTTTCCAAGGTGTTGGGAAACACTTCTCCTTTAAACAACGATTGAACAGCTTTGTAAGAATAGGAGCTAGTTCAAGTTAGTTTTTTTAATCACAATGATTGGGATGCTATGTGGATGTCGCTCAGGGTGTTTACAGTCATTGAGGGGGGGGGGGATTCAGGAGGTAGGCGGCCCTTATCGCAAAGGGTGGAATTCGATGCAAAATTCTTTGATAAAAAAGATTGGCTTTGTCAGACGCTGAGGAAGCCACCTCTGGTCCATTGATGATGGTTGGAATAGAGGATACGCTTTTGTTCAGGACCCTGTTTGTATTAAGCCAGAACTTGTGAGAACCAAGCTTCTGCTCGGCCACTCTAGATTGAATAGATTGGGCATACTTTTCTTTTGCACTTTTTATGGCCTTTTGCAGTGTTACTGGCAGCCTTAAAGTAGGCTTTGGTTTCAGAACATCTATTTTGTTGGAAGCTATTGAAATAATGATTTCTGTGAGCGATAGCAGCGGTACATTCAGGGGTGTACCATGGCTGGAAGTTTAGATCTTGTTGGAATATATATATATATATATATATATATATATACAATAATATTTTTATAAATAAATATTAATTATTTAAATACCTAGAGACATCGATGTTTCATGCTAACGCAATCTTCAGTCTAGGAACCAATTCCCGACGGTCGGTAGGCGCGAACCCCGAACACAAATCGCCACTGATTCGTAGTCGGGGATCTTATCCAAACGGCCATCGTCAATTAGTTAGTAAATATAGAGTAACTTTAACTGTAAATAGCGAAAATCGGCTGCTATTTACCAGGCAGCTAGAGTGATCTTACGAAACGGTGTTCGGATCGCGCATATAGCTATTTGTACTGCTTGTTATTAAAGCTACTCGAAAGTGCCCAGCCTTTGTGGGGAGGGGGCTGATAAACAATAATATTTTTATAAATAAATATTAATTATTTAAATACCTAGAGACATCGATGCTTCATGCTAACGCAATCTTCAGTTGCAGGTCTAATTATTTTCATTGACGTATCATATATATATATATATATATATATATATGATAAGTCAATGAAAATAATTAGACCTGCAAAGGGAAGCAAATCATAATGTTCGGTTGTTAAATAACAATATTTATTTTTCTTCTCTTTCATTCCTTAAGCCAGGCTTTTCAGAGATTAAAATCTTATCATCAGAGGAAGTTAATGATGGATAAGTTGACAGATGAAGACAGTTACCTTTTAGTTATAAATTTTCATATATATATATAAATATATATATATATATATATATATGTGTATATTGTGTGTTTAGGCAGCACGTTATTGTATATCACGGAATGTTTTTGTTTTATCAATCTTTTTGTGATCTTCTCGATCCTTCGAATAATCCTTCAATTGGACAAGAATACAAGAAGGATCGAGAAGATCACAAAAATAGATTGATAAAACAAAAACATTCCGTGATATACAATAACGTATGTCTAAATATATATATATATATATGAGAAAGGAAGGATGAAGGTAATCCGCCGTAATGGGAAATGAAAAAGGAAAAACCAAAACGGATGTTTTTTTATATATTCATCAACGTTTCGTCTTTATTTGTAAGACTTCCTCAGGATGATAATATTGAGAAAAATGTCATGCAAGCACGTGAAAATATTGGGTTGACATGATGGATTGATGGCAGTGGCTACTACTTCAACCCATCATGTCAACCCAATATTTTCACGTACTTGCATGACATTTTTCTCAATATTATCATCCGGAAGAAGTCTTACAAATAAAGACGAAACGTTGATGAATATATAAAAAAACATCCTTTTTGGCTTTTCCTTTTTCATTTCCCATATATATATATATATATATATATATATATATATATATATATATTTATTTATTAGCAATATACTCGTCTCAGGACGGTTAAAATGAATTCCGCAAACAGAACAGTTTTGCTCAACTTTTATGCCTCCTTACGAAGATGAAAATCAAGATATAATGACAGTAAAACTTATGTCTGGAATCCTTATTCTAATTTTGATCAAATTCCATTAAATGATTTTTATTCTATAAAATGTCTAAAATTTCAGGTTTAAGCTAAAGGGGTGTTAAGAAAAAATTGAAATCACGGAAATCTTTCTAAATTGGTATCTAATGACTATGGATCAAATTCAATGCAAATCTGAAATATTTGAATCTTCAAATGGAATGCGCTGCGCATATTATGCACACTAAAACCTCTTTATCATACTAAAAAAATGAAATTTGGGGAATATTTATTAATTGATGTCTCCTGATTGTTTAAAATTTCACAGAAATTGGAGCTATTGTTGGGATTAAAATAATCCTGAAAATAAAGTTCAATTCTCGCACGTGAGAATGGGGTAACAATGTGCAGATCAATCATCAAAAGAGAGATATAGGACGAAAGCCTGAGAGAAGGAACACAAAACACCAGAATGTAGTTTCACAGCAAATTTTACTAAGAAAGAGAAAGGTGCAGTCATAGAATATTTACAAACAGAGTTTTCAAAGTTCAGTTAGGCATAGTGAATTTGAGAAGGGGTTTGCGAAAACGTGGTTCGCGAGAACTTATCTTTATAGAGTTGGGGTAACTGCGGGAGGTTATTCTCTGTGACTGCCATCGTAGGCCGTTGTCACTAAGGATGCCAGTCAATGTGTTGTTGACTTGAGCAGAGTCGTCGAAAAAAGAGGCAGGAAGCCGTGTGCAAGTGTTTTTAAGGGCTGGCTCACATGACACCTAAGGGAATAGGGGTTGCAATGCCTGACAGCCAATCTGTGAGGGGGGCTTACACAAATTCCAACACTATATTAATTTTCATGAAAGTATTCCACACCCTTTTTACCCACTTTGCATAAAACTAAATTAAACTAAATATAGCCCACATTTGGACTTTTTACGTCTAGTAGCCATGTTCCCGAATGTTTAATGATCGGTTAATTAGTTTAGGAGTGAATCCTGTACATGCAAATATATGAATTTATAAACATACCTAAGTTTATAAAAATAGAAATATATATTTATATATAGCGTGTATATCAAGTTAGTAGGAAATAAAACACTAAATGCTGGATCGTAGGTTATACAAGAGCTAATATTGGGATACCCAGGTTTCATCGATCTGGTCATCCTGGATTTAAGGGAAAATGTGGCTAGTCTTGCTAGAAAGATTCGTCGATTGCGCTAGATGTCGAAAACTCCAGAATTAGGGTTAGACAGAGTATTGATTTACTCCTCTCCAGGAGTTAGGCACAAGGCCAGTTTTTATCTTACTCCCACAAGTAAGATGTGACCCAAGGTCGGGTCGGGAAAGTGGGGTTTAAAAATTACCTGGGCAGTCCTGTCGGCATTCCCCGGTAGGGGCGCCTCAGACAGTAAGCAATAAACTTACTCCTCCCCAAAGAGCGGAGGCGAAGCCTGGGAGGGTGGACCTCCTAGAACTGCACAGGACAGACCCATAGACCGGGGGGGGGTGCAGTATCCATCGGAACAGATACTACACTTTGATCTTAGCCAAAAGGCCAAGACAGAGTATAGGATAGACTGTAGCCATTTATCTATTGACTTATCTAGTCACTTAATCAGTCACATTCTATTTTTCTTTCTATTTATCCTAGACTGTTCATGGATATCACTTGTTCATGGATATCACTTAATGATTCTTGTGTGAAATCAAGTTTATTTTTTATTCTTTTTGTTGTCTTTCGTTTTCATCTTCTGAATTGGCAGAAAAGTTTGACAGAAATTCTGCCGAGTTTAAAGGTCACGTGATCAAGTGACAAATCCAAATTGAGAATCGAAACATCCAAATGGTAATTCAACTGGTCGACACCTTCGCGTGTTGAAAACGAGCTACGAACAACAGTTGAGTTGACATAATTTTGGAGGAAACGGGTAGGTAGGTGTGTGTGTGTGAGAGAGAGACACACACAGATAGAGATATATAGAGAAAGAGGGATCAAGAAAGAAAATAAAGAGAGAGAGAAAGATATATAAAGAGAGAGTAATATGATATCAAGAAAAAGAGAGACAGAAAAGGATAGTGAAAAAAAGAGACATAGAAAAAGAGGGGAAGAGAGAGAGAAAAAGAGAGAAAGAGATAGAGGGAGTGAGAGAAAGAGGGAGAAAGAGAAAGAGGGAGAGAGAGAGAGAGAGAGAAAGAATGAAGGAGAGAGAAAGAGGGAGAGAGAGAGAAAGAGGGAGAGAGAGAGAAAGAGGGAGAGAGAGAGAAAGAGGGAGAGAGAGAGAAAGAGGGAGAGAGAGAAAGAGGGAGAGAGAGAGATAGAGAAAGAGTGAGAAAGAGGGAGAGAGAGAAAGAGGGAGAGAGAGAGAAAGAGGGAGAGAGAGAAAGAGGGGGAGAGAGAAAGAGGGGGAGAGAGAAAGAGGGGGAGAGAGAAAGCGGGGGAGAGAGAGAGCGGGAGAGAGAGAGAGGGGGGGAGAGAGAGAGGGGGAGAGAGAGAGGGAGAGAGAGGTAGAAAGAGAGAGAGAGGGAGAAAGAGAGAGAGAGGGAGAAAGAGAGAGAGGGAGAAAGAGAGAGAGGGAGAAAGAGAGAGAGAGGGAGAAAGAGAGAGAGAGGTAGAAAGAGAGAGAGAGGTAGAAAGAGAGAGAGGGAGAAAGAGAGGGAGAGGGAGAAAGAGAGGGAGAAAGAGAGAGAGAGGGAGAAAGAGAGAGAGGGAGAAAGAGAGAGAAAAAGAGAGAAAGAGAGAGAAAAAGGGAGAAAGAGAGAGAAAAAGAGGGGAAAGAGAGAGAAAAAGGGAGAAAGAGAGAGAAAAAGGGGGAAAGATAGAGAGAGAGAAAGATAGAAAGAAAGAGAGAGAGAAAGATAGAAAGAAAGAGAGAGAGAAAGATAGAAAGAAAGAGAGAGAGAAAGATAGAAAGAAAGAGAGAGAGAAAGATAGAAAGAAAGAGAGAGAGAGGGAGAGAGAAGGAGAAAGAGAGATGGAGAGAAAGAGAGAGAGAAAAAGGTAGAGAAAGCGAGATCACATCTATTCTCTGACTATTTCCAATGACCTTCTTTTCCACAACCGAGTTGTATTAACACTCACTGCTAATTTTGGCAAATTTGTTTTCAAGTCAATGATTCCAGTACTTGTGTTAACCCCCACCCCCTCGACCCTCACTCCGCTCATGCAAGACCCACTTGAGTCGATCAGAATGTCAGGTAAGGAGCAAGACGAGGGTGGAAAAGAGAGAAGAATTGATTTAGAGTGTTTGATCACTATCATGTGATTAGCTGACGAACAGGTAGCAAGGTACCCAACCAAAATGATCCTTCTTTTTTCTTTTTGTTTGCTTCTTTATTTTGTTTTGTATATGAGAGTTTGACTTAAGAAAGAGTTAATCTACAACAATTGTGGAATAGTTTTCTATTGATTTTGTTTTGCTCGTTTGGGGCGGAGAGGGGGGGGGATTTCAATCGTCGCTATTTACTTTGCTAAACAATGTCAATTTACATTTTAAAGCTTGCACGTTAAACATTTACCGCTGCACACGTTTTAATGAAGAAAAACTAGAATAAAATTAAAGCAATGAACAAATGTAGAATATTCCATTTCTTGTGATTGTCTTGGTGGTTTTATGTGGATCCCACGTGTGCGCCACGTCTGGGTCACCATCTTTTTCTCTTCTGGTTCAATGGTTCGAATGATGACGACAAACACCTTAGAATATTTTAAATATTAACTGATTCTTTAGATGGGGATTGATAAATTTGTTATTCAGACTACTATTCTCATATTGGTTGTTATTTTCACAACGTTTCGGCCGATGTAACCTCCAATTCAAGTTTTGGGCGATCTTCAGAACAAGGATTCTGACCTTCAGGTGCATTTTTTTTAAACTCGGGAATATTTATGTCAAACTCGGGAATATTTATGTCAAACTCGGGAATATTTATGTCAAACTCGGGAATATTTATGTCAAACTCGGGAATATTTATGTCAAACTCGGGAATATTTATGTCAAACTCGGGAATATTTATGTCAAACTCGGGAATATTTATGTCAAACTCGGGAATATTTATGTCAAACTCGGGAATATTTATGTCAAACTCGGGAATCTATACAGAATTTTAAACTGAACTCTTTATTTAATCAACGTGGGTAGATTGTTCTTGTCTCGTCAGCCATGTTAATTTTATGTTATTCATAGTTATTACCGCATCTAATAAGGATTTAACCTTCAACACCCAGAAAACTATCACTTAGAACTTATTAAAACGAGAGGGCTATAAAATAGAGTAGAAAGTGACTAACTTGGGTTTACTTTCGGCAGCCTTATAACTCTCGCTTCCCTTATTCTGTCCTTTAGCACTCACATTTCATGAGCGATATTTCTGACAAAGGGGGAAGAATTGCTGTTTTCTGGGTAGTTGGCTAGTTTTTGAGCTTGAAGTAGTATTTTTTTATCTCCTTACATCAAGCGGCTTACTGCCTTGTCTGGAGCGATTTTCATAAAGAAATGGCTCAGAAGTACCCTGGTATCAGTGGAGGACACTCGACAGCCTGAGAACGGGAATGGGTTGATCAAAAGTTACTATAGCCAGATGCGGTTATAAAACCGACCCAATCATCTGCGAATGTGGGGAGGAAGACCATACGATGCGGCATTGCCTCGTCCACCCTCTATTACCCAACCGGTGCAGCTTGAAATATCTTGCAGAGTACAACAATAATGCAAAGAACTGCGTAAAAAAGTGGGAAACTGTCGTATGACCACATGACGCTTCAAAGACACGCAAAGAAAAAGAAAGCCGCCAACATATAAACGTTAGTTTTCCACACACAAAAAGAAATTTCATTTTTTTTATACTCAAAACTGGAACCTCGTTTTTTCCTCCCTCCTCTTTTTGGCCTATCAAAGTGTTTACTCCTAGAATTATGGGTGGGGGGGGGGGTGGAAAGAGAAAGATGGAATGGTCCCAGTCGGACTGTCATTATAGCCGTAGATCTGTGGAGAGAATTACTGGCTTGGATGATTGTCAGTGATCGTCACGGGAGTGGGTTGTTAGGAATGCAACTGATTGGAATAGCGAAAAGGGTTAGTGGGGGGGGGGGGAAGAATTATGAGAATAAGACAGTCGCAGAGTTTCCCAAGAATAAACTGTAGTAACATCTTCCATAAACATCTCATCAGGGATTTTTTTTTTCTTTTTCGGAATGGAATTGGTTGGTGTGGTGGTGGGGGGGGGGGGGGGTCGTAAGCGTTTATAGAAAACGATTGAATATATGCAGATATTGATTCAGTTTTATTGGAAACCGGTGACTAGCAAGAAAACGCAATATTTTTCATTGAATAACAAGAAAAACTATATAAAAAAAATCTTTCAGACAAGTAGGCATAAAGAATTTTCATTATCATCAACAACCATAATATGCACTATGTCTCCGTTTCACTATATATATATATATATATATATATATTCAGTCTAGAGAGACTATGGATACCCCTATAAGGGGCTGGCTGCGCGTGTAATTTATGAAGCAAGGGTTGCGCAATCCCAAACGACACCTCTCCTGAGTCGGCACTGCTTGATTCCAATGGCAAGCAGTTCAAGACGACTGGAAACAATGCCGAGATAAGCAGAGAGCACATACAGCACCTGGTAGTCCCAAATGGTCACCCATTTAATACTGGCCAGGTTCAACGTCGCTTAACTTCGGTGATCTAACGGGAACCGGTGTGTCAACGTGATTTGTACCGTATATATATATATATATATATATATATATATATATTAGATGTTGAATGTGAGATGATATATATAATTATTTCCACAATCAGACAACGCCGCAGCCCACACAACTCATGAAAGTCACAAACCGGAAGTCCTAGACTCGAGTTTCGCCATCCTTTGGGCTCATCAGTAGAACATATCCGAACACAGGATTCGAAACTCGAGTCAATTGTATGCGAGGCGAGTACTAATAAAACGTTCTTGTAAGTGGTGAGGCGGTTCAGTGACTGAGTACTCGCCTCATATGCAAGTGACTCGGGTTTCGAATCATGAGTTCGGATATGTTCTACTGATGAGCTCAAAGGAGGACGAAACTCAAATCTAAGACTTCTGGTTTGTGGCTTTCATGGTTTCTGTGGGCTGCGGCGTTGTCTAATTGTGGAAATAATTATATATATATATATATTTTAGTGAAATAAAAACTAAATTTTTGTTTCACTGTTATATATTTGAATCCCCTTTTGTATTTGTAAATTTTCCAGCTGTAAGTCGGTTTATGAAATTGCTAAGTTTGCGATATTTTGGATTTCGTAAGTATCCCTTGGAATTTAAACTGACTTTTCTTTCTTTGTTTAAAATGACTCAAAGCTTCTTTACACACATATATATATATATACATTCTTATGAAAAGAAATATATATTTAAGTATATACTCCTTACAATATCCGAAATTGTTTCAAATTGTAAGCTCAATGAAGTTGTGTTACAAGCTTCAGAGCATATATACTTTTTAGTTGCATTGCAATGACCAGAGGAAAAACCAATCCATAATCATAATTCTTACTTATATTTTCAACTTCTTTATTTTCATATTTCGACAAATAGCTGTATTTTTTTTTGTCAAAATTTATATATTTTTGTTTTCAAATTTTATAATTGCTTCATAACTTACGCACGTTTCACAGCTCAGTTAAGAGAAATATATAATCTTAATTTTAACATCGCTGATCATCAGAGAAGTAGTTCATTTAATGGTAACAGGAAAACGGTGATAAATAGGGAGAGATTCTGGCTATTTATCATCGTTTTCATGTGAGCCTTTTCATGTAGTTTAAGTTGCAGTTATTTATATCAAGACTTCTTAAAATTTTTCCATCTTCTTTTCTTCTGTTTTTGGAATAATATGTTTTCCTGTCACCATTGAATGAACTACTACCACTTCTTCAATTAGATGCTGTGCAGCCGTGCGCACGTAAGTGGCTCTTTAAACCAGCTTTAGTCTTACATGGACGCTCAACAATGTGACACAAGAACTTTATTTCAGGTAAACGTCTTTTTCTTTTTTTTTTCTTATCTTTTTGTTTTAGTTGGGGATGGGGGGGGGGCATCCTACCGGATGCCAGACATTCATCCTCTATTTAAGAGACTCTGAGAGATCTTTTCAACATTCTAACCATCGCAATTGTTTGGATCTGTTTATTGCACTTGGTTCACCGAGTATATTCATCGGGTAGTTTTTGAAATTCGTTTTCGTGAGCTTGGTTTCTCCTGTAATTACTGGAATGATGGAGATCTTCCTAAAGTTCCAGTTTCTTTTCATGTCATACATAAAAGACCTTTGTATTTCGTTATCTTCTCCCTCTCAGCTCTGTTTAAGCCAGCATCATTAGGGACACTGACTTCAGCTAGGGTTGCTACTTTCTCCCTTTTGTCCCATATCACGATGTCAGGTTTATTATAAATCTTCGAATGTCTTGCAAGGACACTTGTATATTTGCACATTAAACCACAATTCTCCCCCCTCCCCCACCATATAGCTAAATAGAAGGAAATTAAGGGATAGAAAGAGGATAGAAGAAAAAGAAGAAGGATAAGGGAGATTAGAAGAAGGAAGAGGAAAGAGGAGAGAAGAAGGGGAAGGAACGATAGAGAGTGAAGGGGGAGGAACGATAGAGAGTGAAGGGGGAGGAACGATAGAGAGTGAAGGGGAGCAACGATAACGATAGAGAGTGAAGGGAGCAACGATAGTGGGAGAAAAGGAGGAAGAAGGAAAAGAGAAAATTAAGGAGAGAAAGAGAGCAAGAATAAAGAAGAGAAATATAGAAAAGGTAGAAATAAAAAGGGAGAGAAATAGAGAAAAGAAACGAAACAAAACTAAAGAGAGAAAGAAATAAGAGCGATATAAAAAGAAAAGGATAGAGAAAGAAAGAAACAAAGAAAGAAAAAAAGAAAGAAAGATAGAAATAAAGAAAGAAAAAAGAAAGAAAGAAAAAAGAAAAGAAAAAAAGTGAGAAAAAAGAAAGAAAGAAAAGAAAAAAAAAGTGAGAAAAAGAGTTAAAAACTTGTCAAATATTTGAATAACATTACACAATTTATTAAGAGTGGATGGCTTCACGTCCACAGACATTTTTTATTTATTGAGTAAATCTGATGGAAGACATTGTAGATAAAATGAAATAGAATTGCAGAAAATTATTGAATTGATTCTATTTTAAGCAATTTGGTAACACGTGATCAATTTGGTAACACGTGATCAATTTGGTAACACGTGATCAATTTGGTAACACGTGATCAAATGGAAACCATGACAAATTTTCTGATCATCAGTCTTCTATATCCACACATTTAGAAATGAAAATATTCCAAACTTAAGCATGGCAGACCAATGAAAATGCTAATTCACACTTAGGTGTGACAGAACAATGAAAATGCTAATTCACACTTAGGTGTGACAAACCAATGAAAATGCTTAATCACACTTAGGTGTGACAAACCAATGAAAATGCTAATTCACACTTAGGTGTGACAAACCAATGAAAATGCTTAATCACACTTAGGTGTGACAAACCAATGAAAATGCTAATTCACACTTAGGTGTGACAAACCAATGAAAATGCTAATTCACACTTAGGTGTGACAGAACAATGAAAATGCTAATTCACACTTAGGTGTGACAAACCAATGAAAATGCTTAATCACACTTAGGTGTGACAAACCAATGAAAATGCTAATTCACACTTAGGTGTGACAAACCAATGAAAATGCTTAATCACACTTAGGTGTGACAAACCAATGAAAATGCTAATTCACACTTAGGTGTGACAAACCAATGAAAATGCTAATTCACACTTAGGTGTGACAAACCAATGAAAATGCTAATTCACACTTAGGTGTGACAAACCAATGAAAATGCTTATTCACACTTAGGTGTGACAAACCAATGAAAATGCTTATTCACACTTAGGTGTGACAAACCAATGAAAATGCTAATTCACACTTAGGTGTGACAAACCAATGAAAATGCTAATTCACACTTAGGTGTGACAGACCATTCAAAATGCTTACTTTTGCATGATAGATTAATTGTAAAAGATATTCCAAATTTAAACATGACACACCTATTTCAAACTCAAGCTTGACAGACCAATGAAAATGCTATATCAAACTTAAGCATGCTAGACTATCCAACACAAAGATTTTTATGTAAATGCTTGGAAACATCTTTAAGATGTGTCAAATGAATCTGGCCATTTAATGATGAAGATGCTATTCCAATCTGAAATGTGACAGACCAACAGACCAACTGTTGGACAAAACTTTGCATAAAAATGACAGGATATAAAAACGAAAGTTTCTTTAAATTATGAAAATAAGAAAATTTACAAAATATATTATGTAATTTACAAAATATATTATGTAAATTACAAAATATATTATGTAATTTACAAAATATATTATGTAATTTACAAAATATATTATGTAATTTACAAAATATATTATGTAAGCTACAATCAATTTCACTATTTTTTCTCCCCGGGGCTTTATTCGTATTTTAATAATGTAATTGTCTGCATTAGCCAATTGAAAGCGATGAGAAAAACTTGTTGCAAAAAAGACTGTAAGAAGGGAGATAACAAAAGAGGAGGGGAGGAGAAGGAGGGGGGAGGAGGAGAGGGAGGGAGGAGGAGGAGGAGAAGAAGGAGGGGGAAAAAGGAGAAAAGGGGGAGTAGGAGAAATGGGGGAGTAGGAGAAAAGGGGGAGTAGGAGAAAAGGGGGAGAAGGAGAAAGCGGGGAGGAGGAGAAAGCGGGGAGGAGGAGAAAGCGGGGAAAAAATGACGAAGAAGACGAGGAAGTATTGATGTGGGAAAAAGAGAAAGGAGAGAAGTGGCAAAGAGAGGAAATTGAGGGGATAGAGAATGAGAGAGAGGGGGAGAGAGAGGGGGAGAGATGGGAGGGAGGGAGAAAGAGGGGAGGGATGGAGAGAGAGAGAGGGGAGGGATGGAAAGAGAGAGAAAGAGGGGAGAGATGGAGAGAGAGAGAGAGGGAGGGATGGAGAGAGAGAGAGAGGGACGGATGGAGAGAGAGAGAGGGGAGGGATGGAGAGAGAGAGAGCGAGGGGAGGGATGGAGAGAGAGAGAGCGAGGGGAGGGATGGAGAGAGAGAGAGGGGAGGGATGGAGAGAGAGAGAGGGGAGGGATGGAGAGAGAGAGAGGGGAGGGATAGAGAGAGAGAGAGAGAGGGGAGGGATGGAGAGAGAGAGAGGGGAGGGATGGAGAGAGAGAGAGGGGAGGGATGGAGAGAGAGAGGGGAGGGATGGAGAGAGAGAGAGGGAAGGGATGGAGAGAGAGAGGGGAGGGATGGAGAGAGAGAGAGAGGGGAGGGATGGAGAGAGAGAGAGAGGGAAGGGATGGAGAGAGAGAGGGAAGGGATGGAGAGAGAGAGAGAGGGGAGGGATGGAGAGAGAGAGAGGAGGGATGGAGAGAGAGAGGGGGGAGGGATGGAGAGAGAGAGGGGGGAGGGATGGAGAGAGAGAGGGGAGGGATGGGGAGAGAGAGAGGGAAGGGATGGGGAGAGAGAGAGGGAAGGGATGGGGAGAGAGAGAGAGGGAAGGGATGGAGAGAGAGAGAGGGAAGGGATTGAGAGAGAGAGGGAAGGGATGGAGTGAGAGAGAGGGAAGGGATGGAGAGAGAGAGAGGGAAGGGATGGAGAGAGAGAGGGAAGGGATGGAGAGAGAGAGGAAAGGGATGGAGAGAGAGAGGAAAGGGATGGAGAGAGAGAGAGAGGGGGGAAGGGATGGAGAGAGAGAGGGAAGGGATGGAGAGAGAGAGAGAGAGGGAAGGGATGGAGAGAGAGAGAGGGAAGGGATGAGAGAGAGAGAGGGAAGGGATGAAGAGAGAGAGAGGGAAGGGATGAAGAGAGAGAGAGGGATGGAGATGGGGAGGAATGGGGAGAGGGGAGGGAGAGAGAGTAAAAGAAGAAGCCGTAATGAGAGACAAAGAAGGGAGAAAGACAAAGAAAAAGAAAAGAAATGTGAAAAAAAGGTGAGAGAGAGAGAGGGAGGGAGAGAAAGAAAAACGACAAGAGAAAAATAAATGACTTCATAGAAAAAGAACGGAAAAAAATGTCGAGAAAAAGATGCTAAGAATAATGTTGGGACGAAACGAAAAAAAAAAAGACGAAAAGAAATAATTAGAAGGAAAAAAAAGAAAATATACAAGAATAGAAGAAAAAAAATCTATATTAAATAAATAAATTATATATATATATATATATATATATATATATATATACGAAAGTGACAAAGACATGGAAAGCAATATTCAATAATATCTATATCATATTACTAAGTACTTTACATACATGTATATAGCTACATTGTAGATATACTATCTATTATGTGAATTCTACCTTCACTCAAAACTATAATGTATCATGTAATTATCAATAGATGCCGTGCACTGTTCTTGGTAATGTTATTTAGTACTGGCTCTGAAAGAGTGAGCGAAAGAAACAGGAAAGACACAGGCAACCAACACACTTACTTCCCCTTCCAGAAGGTTGGGGAAAAATATACTGAAAAGATAACAGAAATGGAAAGCAATGAAAAACGTATATTTTAGCCTCCATTGCCTTCCATGACTCCTGCCTCTCTGTTTTTCTATCTGATTCCAGACTGATGTAGCCGGCTACGTGGAAACTCGATTCTGTATTTCGATAGGCGAATAGAAGACATTTTTTGGGGAAATATGGCTTTAAGTTGAATCTTATGAAAAATGTGTGTCACATCGTTTGCAGAGTTAGGGTTTGTTTGGTTTACGGCATATCAGCCTTTTGGGGGTGTAGTTTAGGCTTTTGTTTTGTGGCACGTCTATCACTTTGTGGTTATTTAGAGCCAAGAAAATGGAGTGTTTAAGGGTCATTTGTGCTGGAACAAGATCTATTGTAACTGATTCATTGTATACGATTGATTAAACATAAGTTGTTATTAGAAGATGGAGAGAAGAGAAGAAACAAGAAAGAGAGAAGAAAGAAAAGAGAAAGAGAGAGAAGAAAAGGGAAAGAGAAAAGATAGGAGAAAGAGAAGAGAAAGGAAAACGAAAGAAGAGAAAGGAAAACGAGAGAAGAGAAAGGAAAGAGAAGAGAAGAAAGGAAAGAGAAGAGAAGAAAGGAAAGAGAGAGAGAGAAGAAAGGAAAAAGAGAGAGAGAGAAGAAAAGGAAGAGAGAGAGAGAGAAGAAAGGAAAGAGAGAGAGAAGAAAAGAAAGAAAGAGAGAGAGAAGAAAGAAAGAGAGAGAGAGAAGAAAGGAAGAGAGAGAGAGAAGAAAGGAAGAGAGAGAGAGAGAAGAAAGGAAAGAGAGAGAAAGAGAAGAAAGGAAAGAGAGAGAGAGAGAAGAAAGGAAAGAGAGAGAGAGAAGAAAGGAAAGAGAGAGAGAGAGAAGAAAGGAAAGAGAGAGAGAGAGAGAAGAAAGGAAAGAGAGAGAGAGAGAAGAAAAGAAAAGAGAGAGAGAGAGAAGAAAAGAAAAGAGAGAGAGAGAGAAGTAAGGAAAGAGAGAGAGAGAAGAGAAAGGAAAGAGAGAGAGAGAAGAGAAAGGAAAGAGAGAGAGAGAAGAGAAAGGAAAGAGAGAGAGAGAAGAAAGGAAAGAGAGAGAGAGAAGAAAGGAAAGAGAGAGAGAGAAGAAAGGAAAGAGAGAGAGAGAAGAAAGGAAAGCGAGAGAGAGAGAAGAAAGGAAAGCGAGAGAGAGAGAAGAAAGGAAAGAGAGAGAGAGAGAAGAAAGGAAAGAGAGAGAGAGAAGAAAGGAAAGAGAGAGAGAGAGAAGAAAGGAAAGAGAGAGAGAGAGAAGAAAGGAAAGAGAGAGAGAGAAGAAAGGAAAGAGAGAGAGAGAGAAGAAAGGAAAGAGAGAGAGAGAGAGAAGAAAGGAAAGAGAGAGAGAAGAAAGGAAAGAGAGAGAGAGAGAAGAAAGGAAAGAGAGAGAGAGAAGAAAGGAAAGAGAGAGAGAGAAGAAAAGAAAGAGAGAGAGAGAAGAACATTTTTTCACTGATCTCCGAGTACAACTTCTATTTTCTCTTGTGCATGAATTAAATTGTTTTATAGGGATAAAAATCACAACATTATTCCTCTTCAGGCAACACAAGATTTGCTTTTAATTCCATGACTGATCATGACTCAAGCAACCCAAGAATTGCTTCAAATTATATTATTCAGACTTAAGTAACCCAAGAACTCTTCCGAATCCCGTGATTAACCTCAAAATTGCTTACAAATCTGACTCGGCAACTCAAACTTTCCCCGCCTCATTTCGTAATAAACTATCATACGATTGTTGCTTTGAAAACTGTTGTTGCAATTCAACTTTCTTCACTGATTTTCGAGTACAACTCCTATTTCTCTCTTTCAGGGACAGAAATGCTAACATTATTCCTACTCAGGTAGTCCAAGAATTGCTTCAAATTACAGTATCTATTCCTACTCAGGTAGTCCAAGAATTGCTTCAAATTACAGTATCTATTCCTACTCAGGTAGTCCAAGAATTGCTTCAAATTACAGTATCTATTCCTACTCAGGTAGTCCAAGAATTACTTCAAATTACAGTATCTATTCCTACCCAGGTAGTCCAAGAATTGCTTCAAATTACAGTATCTATTCCTACCCAGGCAGTCCAAGAATTGCTTCAAATTTCAGTATCTATTCCTACTCAGGTAGTCCAAGAATTGCTTCAAATTACAGTATCTATTCCTACTCAGGTAGTCCAAGAATTGCTTCAAATTACAGTATCTATTCCTACTCAGGTAGTCCAAGAATTGCTTCAAATTTCAGTATCTATTCCTACTCAGGTAGTCCAAGAATTACTTCAAATTTCAGTATCTATTCCTACTCAGGTAGTCCAAGAATTGCTTCAAATTACAGTATCTATTCCTACCCAGGCAGTCCAAGAATTGCTTCAAATTACAGTATCTATTCCTACCCAGGCAGTCCAAGAATTACTTCAAATTTACGTATCTATTCCTACTCAGGTAGTCCAAGAATTGCTTCAAATTACAGTATCTATTCCTACCCAGGCAGTCACAAAATTGCTTCAAATTACAGTATCTATTCCTACTCAGGTAGTCCAAGAATTGCTTCAAATTACAGTATCTATTCCTACCCAGGCAGTCCAAGAATTGCTTCAAATTACAGTATCTATTCCTACCCAGGCAGTCCAAGAATTGCTTCAAATTTCAGTATCTATTCCTACTCAGGTAGTCCAAGAATTGCTTCAAATTACAGTATCTATTCCTACCCAAGCAGTCCAAGAATGGCTTCAAATTACAGTATCTATTCCTACCCAGGCAGTCCAAGAATTGCTTCAAATTTCAGTATCTATTCCTACTCAGGTAGTCCAAGAATTGCTTAAAATTACAGTATCTATTCCTACCCAGGCAGTCCAAGAATTGCTTCAAATTACAGTATCTATTCCTACTCAGGTAGTCCAAGAATTGCTTCAAATTACAATATCTATTCCTACTCAGGTAGTCCAAGAATTGCTTCAAATTACAGTATCTATTCCTACTCAGGTAGTCCAAGAATTGCTTCAAATTACAGTATCTATTCCTACCCAGGCAGTCCAAGAATTGCTTTAAATTACAGTATCTATTCCTACTCAGGTAGTCCAAGAATCGCTTTAAATTACAGTATCTATTCCTACTCAGGTATTCCAAGAACTGCTTCAAATTACAGTATCTATTCCTACTCAGGTAGTCCAAAAATTGCTTCAAATTACAGTATCTATTCCTACTCCGGTAGTCCAAGAATTACTTCAAATTACAGTATCTATTCCTACCCAGGTAGTCCAAGAATTGCTTCAAATTACAGTATCTATTCCTACTCAGGTAGTCCAAGAATTGCTTCAAATTACAGTATCTATTCCTACTCAGGTAGTCCAAGAATCGCTTCAAATTACAGTATCTATTCCTACACCGGTAGTCCAAGAATTACTTCAAATTACAGTATCTATTCCTACTCAGGTAGTCCAAGAATTGCTTCAAATTACAGTATCTATTCCTACTTAGGTAGTCCAAGAATTGCTTCAAATTACAGTATCTATTCCTACTCAGGTAGTCCAAGAATCGCTTCAAATTACAGTATCTATTCCTACTCCGGTGGTCCAAGAATTATTTCAAATTTCAGTATCTATTCCTACCTAGGTAGTCCAAAAATTGCTTCAAATTACAGTATCTATTCCTACTCCGGTAGTCCAAGAATTGCTTCTAATTACAGTATCTATTCCTACTCCGGTAGTCCAAGAATTACTTCAAATTACAGTATCTATTCCTACTCAGGTAGTCCAAGAATTGCTTCAAATTACAGTATCTATTCCTACTCAGGTAGTCCAAGAATGGCTTCAAATTACAGTATCTATTCCTACTCAGGTAGTCCAAGAATCGCTTCAAATTACAGTATCTATTCCTACTCAGGTAGTCCAAAAATTGCTTCAAATTACAGTATCTATTCCTACCCAGGTAGTCCAAAAATTGCTTCAAATTACATTATCTATTCCTACTCAGGTAGTCCAAGAATCGCTTCAAATTACAGTATCTATTCCTACTCAGGCAGTCCAAGAATTGCTTCAAATTACAGTATCTATTCCTACTCCGGTAGTCCAAGAATTGCTTCAAATTACAGTATCTATTCCTACTCAGGTAGTCCAAGAAATGCTTCAAATTACAGTATCTATTCCTACTCAGGTAGTCCAAGAATTGCTTCAAATTACAGTATCTATTCCTACTCAGGTAGTCCAAGAATTGCTTCAAATTACAGTATCTATTCCTACTCAGGTAGTCCAAGAATTGCTTCAAATTACAGTATCTATTCCTACCCAGGCAGTCCAAGAATTGCTTAAAATTACAGTATCTATTCCTACCTAGGTAGTCCAAGAATGGCTTCAAATTACAGTATCTATTCCTACCCAGGCAGTCCAAGAATTGCTTCAAATTACAGTATCTATTCCTACCTAGGTAGTCCAAGAATTGCTTCAAATTACAGTATCTATTCCTACTCAGGTAGTCCAAGAATCGCTTCAAATTACATTATCTATTCCTACTCAGGTATTCCAAGAATCGCTTCAAATTACAGTATCTATTCTTACTCAGGTAGCCCAAGAATCGCTTCAAATTACAGTATTTAATCAAACTTAAGTAATCTTAAGAATTGCCCCGAATTCCATAATTAACTTAAAAATTGCTTCCAAATTTGATTGTGCAACTGAAACTTTTCCGCGTTTGTAGTTTCTCTCTTTTTAGTTCACCTGCCTCTTGACTATTGTGCCGTTTTCAATCTGCAATCTTCTGATCATCCTCATCATGTGATGTAAAAGCGCAACAAGCGCACAATTAAGCAAACAATTAAACATGCACTGAGGCTGACAATGCAGTTGTTGAGAAGTCACAAGAGGCATCAAACAAAAGCTTTCTTCACACAATGATTTCTGATTTGCACTTTCCTCTATTTAAGCCTTTCTTTTTCATCTTCGTTTTTTTTTGCTTCTCTCGAAACAGCGTCGAAGATTACCTTGAAATCTGAAAGCAACGCTCAAAGACAACGACGCAAAATTACATGAAAGTACAACTCTATACACAAAAGAGTGATATATATATATATCTATATATATCTATATATACACAGATAAAAAAGTTGTACAAATCCACACAATCACGTAGACACATACATTAAACATCCTCACACGCATTTATAAAAAAAAACATCGATGAATATATATATAAGATACTCAAGGATACACTTACATATACAAGCATATACATCTACATTTGTATATAAAAACATACAGATATATATGCATACACACACATATACCCTATATGCATAGACGCATACATACCAACGCGTGAATGATTTGCATACACATATAACGTATATACAACTATATGCATATGCACACATATACCAGATACACAAAAAATATATCACACACACGCTCTACAAATATAGAAAATATACGTCACATATATAAAAATATACATACACACAACTGTATATATATATATATATATATATATAAATATGCATACAACTGTATAAATATATAAATCTACATACAACTGCATAAATATATATATATATATAAATATACACACACATGCAACTATATATATAGGCACAACTATATATAAATACATACGCACAACTGTGTATATATATGTATATATATATGTATATATATATATATATATATATATATATATATACGCACAACTGTATATATATATAGCATACATATGCACAACTGTATATATATATATATATAGCATACATACGCACAACTGTATATATATATATATAGCATACATACGCACAACTGTATATATATATATATAGCATACATACGCACAACTGTATATATATATAGCATACATACGCACAACTGTATATATATATAGCATACATACGCACAACTGTATATATATATAGCATACATACGCACAACTGTATATATATATAGCATACATACGCACAACTGTATATATATATAGCATACATACGCACAACTGTATATATATATATAGCATACATACGCACAACTGTATATATATATATATATATATATATATATATATATATATAAGCATACATACGCACTAATGAATGTATGTATATATGAATATACATACACACAACTGTGTATATATAGAGTTCAAAACTATATTATTTAATTAAAACAAAATTGTTAATTCATTATTTTCTTAGCAATAAACAAATACAGGGTAACTGCATCAGTTATTTCAATTTTTAAATTATTTTGTCACTCAAATAAAATTAAAAAATTTTTGCATGAATTTGAATATGACTAGACCATTACTATTTATTCTACTTGCATTTCATAATTCACATCGTATAGTTAAAAATAATAATCTATATTATCGTTATTATTATTAATAATAATAATAATAATTATCATGATCATTATCATATAGAAATATTATTCGTTATTATTCTCAGAGATAGGAGTAAAGGGACTTAGTATATTGCCATATGATTTACATACATGTAAATTAGTTGGAAAGGCTGAAAAAGAGAGTCACTCTTTCTCTAAATGCTTACAGAGACATTAATAAATATTAGAGAGTGGGTTGATCAACATAGAGTGAGGAGCGCGACAGAAATACATTGATAAGTAAGAGAGATTGAGTGACTTTTTCACTTAATTATAAATTATGCCTTATTAGAACAATCAAAACAGTTGTTTGATTTCAAACGTAAATCAATCCCAGAACTAAGTAACTAACTTGTACTTGTCACGGCTACTGCCGGCTTCTTTTCGAGCAAGTACGGTGTCTTTGAAAAGTGCCGCCCATTTCCGCCAATCCTCAGCTACGTCTCATGATATGGCTGGCCAAGAACTAAGCAAAACCTTACCATCTATTTTGGAGCACTGGGAGAAATAACTCTTGCATTCACAATAAGAACTAAGAGTTAAGGAAACCTCTGATACATAATAATTGTGTTACACGTTGTTCAATTACTTCACTTTCTCTGCAATTTATGAAGCAGATGATAGATCTAAGCCTATTTATCTTCCTCCCACAAGGTAAGATGTGACACAAGGTCGGGAAAGTGGGAAAGAACCAGCGCTTGAGAATTTGAGCACTCTGGCCGTTTAAAAATTGCCTGGGCAGCCCCGTCTGCATTCCCCAGTAGGGGCGCCTCAGGCGATTAGCAATAAACTAACCCCTTCTCAAAGGGGGAGAAGGCAAAGCCTGGGAGGGTGCACCTCCTAGAACTGCACAGGACGGACAACCGATAGACCGGCGTAAATCCAGACCCGAAGGCCCGGACAATACCGGTTTATTGGATGGGGTAAAAACCCCTGGCAGATGATAGATCTAAGCTTTATAGAAATAAAACTATGTAGACTGTGCTGCTATTATGTCTGAGGAGGATGGCTTCTTCTGTTAGTGAATGCATATTTGATACGTTAAAGTAGCGTCACACAAATAATAACCAGCAGATTGTAACCACTGTCAACCAAGGAAAGAGTCTATCAGGCATGTGTACACAGTGTGATGATGTTTGAAAGTGAAACCTGGCCAGTGAGGGTTGAGGGCATGCGTTGCATGGAGAGAAATCATATGAGAATGATACGATGGATGTGTAATGTGAGTCTTAAAGACAGGCGTAGATCTGATGACCTCAGAGGAAGATTAAATCTGGACAGTGTAATCATAGATATGTGCAGAACATGAGACAGGTCACGTTGAAAGAATGGACGAGAGTTCTTTAGTTTATATATGTAGAACAGTTGGGGTAGCAAGGTCCGTTGGCAATGGAGGATCAAGAAAAACAAGTGATTTGGTTTGGTTGTTTTGTTTTATGGTATATCAACCCTTTTCGGGTCATTTTGGTAGAAGTTTTTATGTATTTTATTAATTAAGTATTTTATTAAGTATTTATTTATTTATTACGTATTTTTATTAAGTATTTATTTTATTAGGTATTTTTATTAACTATTTATTTATTTAATTAAGTATTTTTATTAACTATTTATTTATTTAATTAAGTATTTTTATTAACTATTTATTTATTTAATTAAGTATTTTTATTAACTATTTATTTATTAAGTATTTTTATTAACTATTTATTTATTAAGTATTTTTATTAACTATTTATTTATTAAGTATTTTTATTAACTATTTATTTATTAAGTATTTTATTAACTATTTATTTATTAAGTATTTTATTAATTATTTTGTCAAGTATTTATTTATTAATTATTTTATCAAGTATTTATTTTATTAATTATTTTATCAAGTATTTATTTTATTAATTATTTTATCAAGTATTTATTTTATTAATTATTTTATCAAGTATTTATTTTATTAATTATTTTATCAAGTATTTATTTTATTAAGTATTTTATTAAGTATTAAGTATATATTTATTTTAAGTATTTTATTAAGTATTTATTTTTTAATTAAGTATTTTTATTAAGTATTTATTTATTTTATTAAGTATTTATTTTTTAATTAAGTATTTTTATTAAGTATTTATTTATTTTATTAAGTATTTTATTAAATATTTATTAAATATTTTATTAAGTATTTATTTAGTATTTTATAAAGTATTTATTACAAATTAAGTATTTTATTAAGTATTTATTTATTTCATTATTTTATTTGATATTTTTATTAAATAATTATTCATTTTATTAGGTATTTTTATTAAGTAGTTATTTATTTTATTAAGTATTTATTAAGTATTTTCTTTATTCTATTAAGTATTTTTATTAAATATATTATTAAGTATTTATTAATTATTAAGTATTCATTTTATTAAGTATTTATTTTATTAAGTATTTTATTAATTACCAATTTTTTTATCAAGTATTTTATTAATAATTTATTTATTACATATTTTCATTAAGTATTTATTTATTTTTATTAAGTATTTATTTATATTAAGTATTTTTAAAAATTATTTTTATGAATTCTTTACAACAGAATTGATGAGTCCGTTACTTTAATATCCATGAACTCACTTTCGTTTTCTTTTGAATTTTCAGCCGATAAGATTTACTTGCACTTTTTCCAAAAAGTTTGAAAAGTCTAATTGATTCTTCATAAAAACAAAATGGACAGATAAAAAAAATAAAAAAATGGACAGATAAAATATTTATTGGCTTTAATCCAATCGTCCTGTTCGAAGAATTTAATGTTCAACTTCGTATCGATCTGATTAATCTGAAAGACAAAACACGAGCACAAATGGAAGAGTTCCAGTGTTCTGTACACACACTTCGCCTCATTTTGAACACGAGCTCAAAAGCAATCAGTGACAATGACCAATGTTATTGTGAACTAGTTTCTACGAAGTGATGAGTTCGTAAGAGGGGGGGGGGGCGTCCCTGGGTAAAAAAAATATTCTTAGAAATTAAAAATTTTCAAGTAGCAAAAAAATTCTTTATGTCAATTTTTTTTTTTAATTTTTACTTTTTTTTGTAAATTTCAGATCGTAGTCAGTTAATAGCGACCTGATCCTGGCGGGGCGGCACAAGCGAAACGGCAACAGACATGAGAAGTTGGAAGTCATTCATGAAACGTCTCACCTAAACATGAGATGACAACAGCAACAACAACAAAAATGATAATAATAATAAAAATAATAAATAATAATAATAATAATAATAATAATAAAAATGATAAAAATAAAAATGAAAATAATAATAATAATAATAAAAATAATAATAATAATAAAAATGATATTAAAAATAATGAAAATAAAAATAATGATAATAATAATCAAAAAATAATAAAAATAATAAAAATAAAAATGATAATAATAAAAATGATAATAAAAATAATAATAAAAATAATAAAAAAAATAATAATAAAAATAATAATAAAAATAAAAAAAATAAAAACAATAATAATAATAAAAATAATAATAATAAAACTAAAAATAATAATAATAAAAATAAAAATAATACGAAACTTGCCAGAGAACTAGCAAATTCACGGAACTTGTTAGAGAACTGAAAGGGATATGGAGCATGAAGAAAGTCAATATAATACCGATAATCGTAGGAGCACTAGGAACAGTCTCAAAAACCTGGAGAAAAGACTGGGAGAAATTGGAATCAAACGAATCACTGAGACCATACAAAAGTCGGCAATGATCAAAACAGCTGCAATCTTAAGAAAAATCCTCGAATGTGGAAACCAGTCACATCACATGGGAGTTACAATAGGAAGAAAACAAAACCACAGGAAGACCACCATTGCACGAACCAAGGAACAGAAACTGCAAAAAATATCATGAGCTGCCCCTGACCCCAAAAATGTTGGCACCGGCCTCAGCTAACACTACACAAAATAGTCATGAGGGTCAAGGAGGATGGGAAGACCAAAGAGGGACATGATGATGATGATGATGTTCTTCCAGTCAAATCATTCTTTGTTTAGGACTGAATTAACATGAAGTTTTAATGAAGAGTTCTCATCAAGGGAAGTAATTCATACGAAATCCAGGATATTAAAATTTATTCAAAATTTAAAAGAATGTTTTTTAGTATAGAAATGTCTACAGAAGAAAGACATCATTCTCTGTTCGTGTTTTTGCTTCCTGGAACAGCCTGCCAAAGGAGGTTGTAATGATGCCTACCATATTCAAGTTTAAAGTTTTCTTGGACAAACATTCAAACGGTATGTGGATGGAATATCTTTTAACTGTCTTAACATGGCTTGTTGCACCTTGTTATTTTTATTTTTTTGCCAATAAAATTGATTGCCTGGTCGATAACAGGACATGGCTCACTTCGTTGTCCCGGACATCTGCAACTGGTTAGGGATCGCCACTGTTCCTTTTGCACTGCGACACAGCATACAAGTTGGCAGAGCTTCAACTGGCGTGGGAAGCCATTATCACCAGGGAACAGCAATCCATTGTTTGTATCAGTTCCAATACCAGAATGAGTAGAATAAGAATCAATTTAAAAAATAAATAATATGCGAATTAGAGAATAAATGGAACAAGATATAAATGGAATAAATAGAACATAAAACGGATTTAGAGAATGAAAGAAATATTAGATTTAGTAGAATAGGAGAATAACTATAACAGAATAATGCGAGTTGCAAGAATGAGAGAATGAGAGAATGAAAGAATAAGATAGAATTAGGTTATTAATCGAACACATAGAAGATAAGAAAAAGAACGAACGAAAACAAGCCGCGCGTGCGTGGTCCCCCTCTGTATGTGACTCGATGTGGCGAGTGTAAAATGCAATAAATTTGGGCAATTTGGGGCATTTTTGACCTCCCTTTGACCCCTTGGGTGCGCGAACCAGAATTTTTCTGAGGACAAGGATGCTCATTTTATATCCAGAACAATTGCCTCTACGTTTTGGCCAAGTTTCAGAAAAATTGAATGGATGGATCAAACGTTATGGGAGAAAAGGGTCATTTTTTGCCATTTTGGGGGCTTTTGACCCCCTGGGGGCGCGAACCAGATTTTTTCCAAGGTCAGCGATACTTATTTTCTATTAGGAACAATTGCCTCCACATTTTGGCCAAGTTTCAGAGAAATTGAATGGATGGATGAAAAGTTATTGGGCAAAAAATGTCATTTTTTGCCATTTTGGGGCCTTTTGACCCCCTGGGGGGGGGGGCTAACCAGATTTTTTTTCAAAAATCAGAGAATGTCACTTTCTAACCTGAGAAAAGTTACAACTTCATGCAAAATTTCAGAGAAATTCAATGGATGGTTGCGGAGAAAAATCCGGACAAACGGACGGACGGACGGAAATGCCTCAAAACATAGGTCCCCCGATTTTATAAATCGGGGACCAAATGGTATATGAATAAACTATGATATGAGAATAAAGGCATTAAGTGAATAAATGGAATAAAAAGTTGATATAGAAGAATAAGGAAAGTAAAAAAAATGCTAACTGCGTTCTCTCGGGGCCTCGAATAAATGGTTGGCTTCAAAATTCCATTGCAGTTGCAGAGTCCGACAAAAAGACACCTGAAGAAGACCAGAGAGCATAAGAGCAGCACCGAAACGTTGCGATGACGACACCAACAACAACCAAGATGAGGGAACGAGTCCAAAGATGGTAAATAATAATGAAAATTCCTCATCGCGAAAATACGGACAAATATTATCGGATTTCCAGAAATGCTTGTAAGGAAATGAACAATGACATCTGATCGGCTCAATAGTTTATCAACCGCCAATGTGATGGGACAATGTTAGAGCCAAGCTCGACGCACGTGCACAGACATTTTTTTTTTTCATTCTTTCCTTGTTTGTTTGCTTTTTATTGATTCCTGGCTCAGAACGGAAGAATTTATTGAATCCAGACGAGTTTTTAGAAGATTTGGGCATTAGGGAAAACCAGATTTTTATAGTTTGTATAATATACAGCCGAAGTGAAGCGTACAAACCCAAAAGACTTGAAAATCTTTGAGGAATATATGAATATCTATATCTATCTCTCTATTTTTGTGTGTGTGTTGAACAGAAATTGATTCAATACCCGACAATGCGGAAGACAAAAAAATAAAATAAGAAAAAAATATAATGAAATTCTTATATGAATGTCGCTCATTCGGATCTGTGCACTCGAATACAAGTGCATATGCTGCACACACATGCAGGTTTATATTACTCTGTTTTAACTTCCATGGGTAGCTTTTTATTTATACAGAGAGTTTTGGCTACATATGTGCATACATGTTTCAGCTGCAACTTTATTCAAAGTCCAGCTTCCTCAGTCGATAACGAATCTAATTTTTTTTCTATGCAAATCGCTCCAGACAGGGCATGAAACCACTTGATGTAAGGAGCTAACAAGAACGAAATATGATTATCGTAAAGACAAGAGATGCCTATTGGCATTCAGATATATGTTAATACTCTTAAACTAACGCTAATAAATAGATTAATTTCATTGTGTAACATGTTTGAAAATCGTCATTAGCTTCTTTAAGGGGCAGCCAGAGATGCAAAAAAGACTTCCATTATGTTCACATGCAAATTGTGCATGTGAATACAATCGTATTGAAAGTACGCTTCCTAGTATGTCTTCGTTTTTAGGGACAGACATGCACAGACAGAGCGGTGTTCACTTTGATATATATATATATATATATATATATATATATATATATATATATATATATATATATATATATATATTTCATTTGAATCAAAGGGAAAACAGTTTTCAGTGGAGCTGTTGTGCCCCCGGGGACCATCTTAATATTATCAAAATTTGCTGAAATTTTGGGAATAGACATCATTTTTGGTCATTTACCTATGGTTTAAACTTTATTTGAATCTAAGAGAAAAAAGTTTTCAGTGAGGGGGGGGGTTACCCCCTCCCTGGGACTCCCAGCGTTGAAGTGATATATTTCTTACATAGCCTATGACATTTACTGAGAGGTCAGTAGTCCACATGCCAATTTTCAAGCAATTCTGTCCAGCTGTTTAGGTGAACATAAGACACAAAGATCAGGCAGAGAGACAGAGTTACTTATATATATATATATATGTGTGTGTATGTTTATTTTCTTTCTTTTCTCTCTTTTTTTTTTATTTTTCTTTTCATTCATTTGCTGGGGACGGGGCATTCTTCCAAATGCCATACGATCACCCGCTATTTACAGACTCCAACCGAGAGCTCTTTTCAGGATTCTGGCCGTTCCCTTGAGTGCAGTTGTCTGGATTTCTCTTGCACTTGGTTCACCAGGTATACTTGCTAAATACTTTTTCAAGTTCTTCTTCATGAGTCCAGTGGCTCCTATGATAACTGGAATGATAGAGATCTCTTTGAGGTTCCAGTTTCTTTTCATATCATACATTAGACCCTGATATTTTGTTATTTTCTCCCTTTCAGCTCTATTTAGGCCCCCATCATTAGGGACACTGACCTCAACCAAAGTGGCCACTCTCTCTCTCTTGTTCCATATTACAATGTCAGGTTTGACAGCTGCGTTTTCCAGATAGGTAGCTGTGGGGATTTCATGGTCATAATGGATGGTGTATGTCTCATTCCCCACAGTTCTCTCAGGTAGATGTTCCCAGTGCCTGCTGCTACATCTGATATTCAGTTTCTTACAGATGGTCCAGTGGAGGTACCTGCACACTCCATTATGTCGTGTTGTATAGGAGCCATCTGCCAACATGATTTTGCAACTCGATATCAGGTGGCTCACACTCTCCACTTCAGTGTGGCAAAACCTGCACTTGTTGTCCTGACTGAGACCAGCCATCTTTTTAAACGCATTTGTCATCAGGCCCTGGTCTTGTGCGGCCATTATGAGCCTCTCCTGGTCGTAGTGGAGGGCTCCCCTTCTTAGCCAGTCCAAGGTGTGTATCGAAGCAGCATTTTTTCCTTAAGACACGTATTATTAAAAATAACCGACAATTCTTGTCTGGATATTTTCGTATTGATCCCTTCAATTTTCCGGATGAAACTCCACATACTAGAAGCTTTACTCATTAAAACAAAAAACCGGCTATTAACAAGATTAATTTTAACACTAGTACTAATATACTTAAATGCTTATAATACCTAATAAATATAGTTTCATATTTAAATTTTTCCCGCCATAATTAATTATACATCTCACTCCAGGTCTTTACCTGTTTGACATTACTCCACTGACGATGGACCCAGATGGGTCAGAAAGTACTCTGGACCAAAGCGTTAATTACGGCAGTTTCATCAGCCAATTTTCTTCCGAGATTAAGACTTTAATCCGGAAAATTGAAGGGATCAATACGAAAATATCCAGACAAGAATTGTCGGTTATTTTTAATATATATATATATATATATATATATATATATATATATATATATGAGTCCGTGTGTGCGGTTGTGTTAAATTTAGCTTGAAATGGTGAGTTCGCTTAGGACATTTCTTATTAACGGCTGGCAATGGTAAACCGAACTCTTGTATGTTACCATAAAATTGTCCTAAAATTTTCATATTTTGGTTCAATGATTTACGAAACATAAAACCGCGTTGAACACGAGAAAAAAAATAATAAAGATGATAAAAAATAATTTAAAAAACAAAAAACGAAAACGTTAAATGATTTTTCTTGATTTAACTGGCGAAATCAGTAAGCTGTAAATTTCGATGTGTTTACAAAAGAAAGACGCCATTAAAAAGCGACAGAAATAGTCTGCCAGCAATTACTTGTCTACATCAAACAACGCATTTCATGCTAGACTAACATTTATTGAACAGAATATCTAATACGGCAGAAGAATTAATTAGTTGGGAACACAGCTGGTCTATAGATATTACATTAAACAACATTTTTTTAAATCTATTTGAAGTGGTGAAAAAAATAAATATTTACACGTAAATTTGTAATCTTGTGCACCAAGGCCTTCACACTAAGTGGAGACCGTTATTTCCTCTACCAGAAAGCTCAACCCATAAATAGCAGGCACACATATATATGTGTGTGTGTGTGTGTGTGTGTGCGTATAAAAACCAGAAAGGAAAACAATTAAACACAGGAAGAAATTTTTTTTAAAAAAACGAGAGATTTGACCGGTTTTGTTCGAATCAACGAATGTCTTCAGAAAAAGTGAAGATTTGAAATTTATTGAAGACGTTCGTTAATCCGAACGAAAACCGGTCAAATCTCCTGTTTGTTTTTATTTTCTGTCCGTGTTTAATTGTTTTTTCTTTCTGTCTTTCATACATTGTGTGTCTCCATGACTTTTCATTTTATGATATATAGTGTATTTTATCCTCATTATATATAGTCTCGGAAGTTCTTTTAACCTTCAAAACTGTAAAAAAAAAAAAAAAAAAAAAATTGTTGAAAGATTTTAGTCTAGTAAGTCAATCAATCTACTGCAATCACTATTTTAGTTTACTTCCAAGAATATACTCTAATATAAATATATTTTTATATATCTTTTTATATATAAGGGATCGTCAGTTGTTTACCATATATATATATTCACTCAGAACTATCCACATTATTTCCGTTCATCCCACCCCCCACATTTCATTCCATGCTACTGACTTCACTAAGCCCGGACCTCGGGTCTGCGCACCCAGTAATGGCTACTACTTTTTCTCATCAACCCATCATGTCAACCCAATATTTTCACATATTTGCATGACATTTTTCTAAGGAAGTCTTACAAATAAAGACGAAACGTTGATGAATATATAAAAAAAACATCCTTTTTGGTTTTTCCTTTTCATTTCCAATACATATATATATATATATATATATATATATATATATATATATATATGCATTATTGTGCACTCAGAGAATTTATAAACGAGCAGTAATACTATGGCTTAAAAAGCGAGATTCCGACCCCGTTTTTTGTTGTTGTTGTCGAATCACTTTCAACTGCGCACTATACGCGCCCGCCGATTTGGCGTTCATAGATTTAAATCCCTCCCAATTATCATGTGATTTCTCGCCGGACGAGGGGAAAGATACCAATACTGCAAATCAGTGGCGATTTGTAAAAACCGGGTTCATGCCTTCTGACCGACAGGAATTAACATCCCCTACACTGAAGATTGCGTAAGCATTAATCATCGATGTCTAAGTATAAATAATTAATATTTACTTTAAAATATGAATATATATTTACCGCCCCCCCCTCACCCACAATAAAAATAATGTAATTTATCATAATTTATCATTTTAAATGTAGTTGCAGTGCCGACTATGTGGGTAGGACGACGTTGAGATTGGATAGTAGAGTCCAACAGCACATTCCAAGTAAAATTAGGAATGGAACCTTCCGATCGACGGATGTTCAAAATAACACATACGGGTCTTCCATTACAGACCATTTACTTAAAAACCCGCCGTGCGCTAGGAATTTTAGCATGGACTCCTTCACCATTCTCAGTCATGCTCACTCGTTTTACCATCTCAAAATATTGGAGATGATCCACGTTCGTCTAAAACGTTCTTCCCTTTGTAAACAAAGGGAGTGTCTATTAGGACTAGATGTGATCAGTCTCTAAGTTTCATCCTCCATTGTACATATAACATAACGCTATTTTTTTTTTTTCTCTACTCTCTTTTCACCCCCCTTTTTTTTTTAATCCCTCGTTTTTTTTTAATCCCTCGATACAGCCTTTGTTAAGAGAGGGCGAAACCGGTCGGCTGGCTTTTGATTAACTTTTAATCATGAACGATAAAACTCGTCTTCCCTTCATGCTTGCGATACTAAAATTTGGTACTCCCCATGAAATTATATAATTATATATACAGGGTGGGCCAAAATAAGGGTCCTATCTTTAAATTTGAATAACTTGAATTTGAATAACTTCCACAAAATAAAAGTTAAACTCACCAAACTTTATGTGTGTGTAGACTGACCCTTCCGAGATTTTTTGAAATAAACAAAACAAATTTTAGCCGAATAACACTTCTTAAAACTTACAAAAACTAAAGTATTGTTTTTTACACTGTTTTGAGTTTTTTAAGCAAAAATAATGTTTTCTAAATGAGGGTACGTTCCTTAGAACTAATACGGCTCATGCTTGCTTCGGAAGGGGTCCTTTACTTATTCTAAAAAAAAAAAATTTTAAAAATCAATAAATAAAAAAGTTATGAATTTTTAAAAATAGGACCCTTATTTTTGCCCACCCTGTATATATATATATATATATATATATATATATATATATATATATACACACAAATAAATGCTCATTGATCTTTATTATAGAGTGGAGGATACGGGCAACGCCTGGTAACCTTGGTAATATCAAATGAAAACAAAAGGTGGAAACACGGAGACTTTTGAATGTTATTTTCTTTCAACCTGAGGACACAAACAAATCGGGTTGTCTGTGTTTATTTCTGGGTTCCACCATTTTTTTTTTTTTTTGTTTCATCCGTTATGGCTTCTTTGTACAAACTCTTGGCCCAAATCTAATGTAAGCTCATATGAATACTAAATATGCAGATCCGATCAGCTTCTGTTTCTCGCTAATAATTGTGTCTGTAATTTGCATATAAATGAGAAATGTACGTCAAAGATTTGTCATGTTATTGCTTCCTGAATGGCACGATTACGCGGAGATAAGATATTCGAATGAGGTTTGAATTCAGCTTCGTCCGGGAAATCGCTCACACACGCACACGTCATCATATGTATACAGGATAAAGCATGTGCTACACATGCGTCCTCTCTTAGGGGGCGTGTAATATCTCATTAGTAACAACCATATAAAATACATGAGCGTTCATAACATACCTTGCCGATCCTGCCAACTGAGGAAACGCCACTTGCAAACAATTTCGTCCATACCCCGAAACAGGACCAAGAAGAGACAACAGTTGAAGACAAGAAAAGGTTTATTCGCCTGGGATCGTCTGTTCTCAATCATTGATCCGTGGAGGTGGGAAAGGGGTACAGAGAGAGAGAGAGAGAGAGAGGGAGAGGGGTAAATTGGCTACCCTGGTGCCCCCTTGACGTAAATTCACTAAACAAACTCGACAATCAACTAAATCTCATTCATTCACTGTGGAGATCCCCAGATGTCGGAGAGCCTTCTACTCAAATATCTTCTTTCCTCGTGCTGCTGGCCTCTGGAACTCCCTCCCTGCCCCCTGTTTCCCCGACAGTACTGATATGCAGAAATTTAAAACTAATGTAAACAGACATCTCGCTGCGCAGATCCCAATGTAGGTTGACCCCCTCCCCCAACCTTCTCCCTTTTCTTTTTTCTCAGTAGCCCCTTATGTCTACAGTGGCGGCTTGCCTTGTTTGGGGTGAACTATGTTAAAAAAATAAAAAATAAATAAAAAAATGAACTGTCCCCACAAGTATTCGAATTTTGTCTCGACAATCATTCCATAACATTAACCCTCATCCTCGAGTGGCATTTGGCCTTGATAAGCAGTGACCATTTAGTAAAAGAATATAAAAGTAGCGATTTGGGGTGAAATCAGTTTTTTCGTAAACGCGGATTTCGACCAAAAACCAGAGAATACAAATTCATCAGAGGTTTTTAGCGATGTAAGTGGAAATCCGCTTTTTCTGGATTAAAAAAAAGAAGGAAAAATAATCACTAAATGGTTATCGGTACATAACAATTTATTAATAGGAAAAAAACTTCACATAAAATGCATCATCAAGTCGTAACTGGTTGAAACAAAACCATCTATTTCAACCGTAAAAAATCAGTGTGACAAAAGAGTAAATGTTAAATAAGCCGATCCAACCAAGTAACAGCAAGAAGCCACATGAACTTACAAAAGACCTTCATTTTGTCGGTTGGAAATTATCTTATAATTATTTTTTATTTTTTCATAAGCAGCCACTACGTCGGCAACGACGACTGATTTCTCATGGGAGCTTTCACACATGACTGACCTGCATAGAACAGTGCAACAAGAGACGTTCAAGTAACCTAAACTAACTCTCTCTCTCTCTCTCTCTCTCTCTCTCTCTCTCTCTCTCTCTCTCTCTCTCTCTCTCTCTCTCTCTCTCTCTCTCTCTCTCTCTCTCTCTCTCTCTCTCTTATATACATACATACATTATTTTGGAGAAAAAAAAACGCATTGTTTATTTGGCTTTCTAAACTTCTAAATATATTCAAATTTCAACGATGCTTCAAGAGTGGTACTACATTTCATTATACATTTATACTAGAAGAATACCCGTCCCAGGACAGATAAAATTAAGATAAATTTATAGAAGCGCACCTCACGTATTTCGCCCCCTAAAAAAAAAAAAAGTTTCTACTTTTGGGGGCAAATTACATGTAAACAGCCTCAACAAATATCCGGTAAGAAAAAAAATTATGAAAATTTTTATTATTTTAGATGTTAGGGGTTGGGGGGGATCACTTTCCTATATAAGTTATACGTAAAGTGAGCACGCATTTCTTGGCCACGGAATCTCACCCCTCACATTTTTCCCTCTAAATAAATAAAAATTCTACTTTTCGGGGGGGGGGGGGGCATTTTAGATGTTAAGAGGAACCCTAACCCTAAACCCTAACCATCTGTTTACATGTAATTTGCCCAAAAAAAAGTAGAAACTTTTTTTTAGGGGGCGAAATACGAGAGATGCACTTTTATAGATTTACCAAAACTAATTCTCGAACAGAACAGTTTTGCACCACTTTTATGTCCATGTACGAAGATTAAAATCAACATATTATGCTACTAAACTGTATGTCTAGAATCCTTATTCCAATTTTTATCAAAATCCATTACATGATTTTGATTCTAGAAAATGTGTGAAATGTAAGGCTTAAGCATAAGGGGGCTTAAGAAGAAACTGAAATTCAGAGAATCTTGCTTAATTGGTGTCGAATGACTATGGACCAAATTTAATGCAAATCTGAAATATTTGAGTTTTAAAATGGAGACTGTGTTCATATTATGCCCCCTAAAAACCCTTTAAAATTGAGGGAATATTTATTAATTGATGTTTGATACCTATTGTAAACATTTCACAAAAATATTGGCGGTATATGCATCTTATGCCAAGCAGCTGTGTTCCATAATTCATAATGATCGGTTAATTAGTTTAGGAGTGAATCCTATACATAAAAATATATAAACATATACACATATCTAACTTTATAGAAATAGATATAATATCACGAGAATGACAACCTCAATGATTAGACAACCATCACATATGGATGGATTTTGATTTTTTTAGTAAACGACCCACTCTTTACACCAGGCTTAACCCCATGTTAAGAATGGTTTTTTAAATTATAACGTTATTATTTCAACCCGGTCCGTAAACTGCATAAGTACCCTTTTAAAAATTTATTTTTTTACTAATTCTCTGGATTTTCTTTATGGGTTATTGTTGCAACAAGAAAAACAGTTTGAATTATCTCCCCTTTCAACTGACTCTTCTAAAATAAAAATGAAATTTCATCTGACCCCAATAACACAGAAGCACCTTCATCTTTTCTCATAAAATCGTAGGTTTAGGGTTATGGTTAGGGTAGACTAGACTCAACTACCCTAACCCTAACCAGACTCAACTAGTCGAAGTGAACGAAAACTCTGAAATAAAACTCATCTTTTTCTGCTTATCCCATTTCTCCATGCGACAGAACTTAAGAAATGCCGGATCAAGAGAAGAGGGGTAGGTAATTGCATAACTATTGCTTCACTATAAACTTAGGGAGGTGACGGTGGTTAAGTGGATAACAATGTAGACTGCCGATCTGGGTGTGCCAAGTTCAAATCCAGTCGATTCCATAATACCACTTTCACTTCGGGATGTTTGCAACCATTATGTGGTCCCTGCCGACAACAGAATCAAACCGGTCAACAAAGTTGTACCATTCTGATTCATACGAATATACTTGTACTATAAACTTCTTGTAGAATTTTCATGTTTGACACCGAACTCTCTCCAAACACTTGACGTGGTCCAAACTCTCTCCGAACACTTGACGTGGTCCAAACTCTCTTCAAACACTTGACGTGGTCCAAACTCTCTCCAAACACTTGACGTGGTCCAAACTCTCTCCAAACACTTGACGTGGTCCAAACTCTCTCCAAACACTTGACGTGGTCCAAACTCTCTCCAAACACTTGACGTGGTCCAAACTCTCTCCAAACACTTGACATGGTCCAAACTCGCCGCGTCAAGTTTTCACTGTGACCCAACTTACGCAAAACAAAGATTATTTGAATAAGGATACTTTTATCATCACACACAAAAAAAACAAAAAAAAACAAGATTTTCTCTTGTAAGAGGTCCGCTCTGGGTTTAATCCTGAGTCTTACCAGGATTGACGACACACGGCATGGCTCTTACTCCTTTTCCTCGTGGACCCGCATCATAGCTGCTACGCTTCTCATAGTGCAGGCAAACCTTCAGACTGCTGCTGATGGATTGAGGGGAAAAAGTCATTTTAAGAACGGGGGGGGGGGAGTAGGGTTGAACAGTGCAAACCTAACTGCAAAATACACAAATCTGCTTTATTTTCTGATAGAACCAAGATTATAATATTAGATAGATGCACACCTGCTAAATAATCAAGGCACAATTCTATCGATATAGATAATTTCTTTTCTTCTTTTTTTGTTGTTGTTTTGAAATTATTCATTTTGCGAAATACAGAAAATAAAATAACTTGCGTAAGATTCATTACACAGATATGAGTATAAATTAAACAAAAATGTTAAATTTACAAAATATTTAAATTAAAAAAAATTGTTTTGTTTTTTTTTTTGGAGGGGGGGGGGTGTTAATCATTTCTGAAATTGTTTGATTCGCACAGCTGTGTAAGCATTAAAAGTGCTTACATGGAAATATCTTGTGCAAATAAAACTGCATCCAGTTTACAAGTACTTGGTTGCACCTCGTCTTGCATGGACGGCGGCACCGGGGGGGGGCAGGGGGGCAGGGGGGGGGCTCAAGCCCCCCCCCCACACACTTTTTGACTTGGCCCCCCCCACTTTACGGTCATCAATAATGAAGTTATATATGCATGTGTTTAACCGGCCCCCCCCCACTTTTCAGGAGAGCCCCCCCCCCTACTTTTATAACCGTCCCGCCGGCCCTGTTGAACAGTTAAAGGGAAACAAAAAAGACATTCTGTGCAAGGATTGGATTTCTGAGCTCCCCTCATCCTCGAGTGGCCTTTAGGCCTGAATAAGTAGTGATTCATCAATGTATATAAAAGAATATTACAATAATATAGCTTCTATTGTATATACAAATAGGCTGTAGATTAATTAATTTTTTTCGGCATATTTACTGGTACTTGTTCAGATGAGGACTCGAGCTAAAATCGTCAGTTTCCGGATGTTTACGTAGACGGCCAGAAAATGCTGAAGCACTAATCCAATCAGAATGCGAGAAAATGAGCAGACGACACTTGTAACATTTTAATTGATTGAATCGCGAAATTCACTAATTGGGAATAAAAATTGATCAAAGCAATAATGAATTTTTACGAACCCTAACCCTAACACCATTTTAATACTTGTATCATCCCATCATGTCAACCCAATATTTCGATGTACTTGCATGACATTTTTCTTAAAATTATCATCCTGAGGAAGTCTTACAATAAAGACGAAACGTTGATGAATATATAAAAAATATCTCTTGTTTTTTCCTTTTTCATTTCCCATTACGTCGGATTACTCTCATCCTTCCTTTCTCATATATATATATATAAGTAGTAAGACTTCACCTCTCAAACAAGAATAGGTTTAAGGCTCCTAAAATTCATACTAGAATTGTCTGCAAGGACCCTTGGCACAACGGATAAAGGTGATAAGTGAGAGCTTTCTTGAGGTTATGGGTTTATTCCTCAGTACGGGCGATATTAATACATTTAAAAATTACTTAAGACTTCTATCCGGTCATGATGGCTGATGGAATAAGAACAATCTACACCCGTTCTGTTTGAAATTCTGTACAGAGTCCCGAGTACGACAAGATGATCCTGAAGAAAGTCGGAGGTCACATCAGCCTAAAAGTTGTGCAAATAACATCCAAGATGAGAACAGTAGTCTAAATGATACAAATTATCAATCCTCATCTCAAAAATTCTAAAACGATAAAAAAAGGGTTGATATGCCATAACCCAACCGATAACCAAATTAAAGAAAGATTTTCCTAATGTAACTGACAGTTTACTTCGCCACTTTCAACTGAAACATTTTCTTTTTAAAGAAATGGTGTTCTTGTTTAGAAAGCATTGTTTATATGGTAATATGAATTATTAAAAATGAGAACGCCATACAATGCATTTTAATTTTATTAACTTTTTTTTTTTTTTTTTTCAGTTAAATTTTCCAAGATTTACTTAATCATCATAATTTCAAATAAAGATATATTAAAATACCTTTTTTTGACTAAAGAGAACCTCATCCCACATTCGCTTCAACAACAGACGAATTGAAAACACACAAAAAAAAAAAAACGATGAGAAAAAAAAAAGAGAAAGAAAGGTATTTTAATATATATTTATCTGAAATTCTGATGAAGCATATCTTGGAAAATTTAATTGAAAAAATAAAATAAAAAGTTAATAAAATTAAAATGCATTGTATGGCGTTCTCATTTTTAATACTTCATATTTTCTTTATTATTTATGACGGTTTTTTTTTATTATTATTTCCTTTTTTAAAGATTGTCCTTTATTAAATATCCCTAACCCGAGTATCCCTTCGAGTAGAAGGAAAAACTAAATAATCACATATTCATAGCTTTTCTAGCACAGGTGTTAGGGTTAGGTGTAAATAGAGGATTTGCATTTTAAATACTTGCTGTATTTATTCATAGATATTAGCATCAATGATACTGAATCGATTTATTTAACAAGTTCGGCTACAGCAAAAGTATTATTATTAAAGAAACCAGTTTTTTGTATGACATCGTATCATATCTTATATATAAAGAAGAGTGATATTTTTCCCCTATACCATTAACCGAATTAGCTGTCGAAACAAAAGCTAGATAAACAGCAATCTGTCCAGTAAGTAAGATAGTGCAAATATTCGTTTATGTTCTAAAAAAAAAAAAAAAAATTTAATTAATTTCCAATCGATTTCAGATTTTTTATATTTAATCCTGCTCCATATTTTGTTTTTCATTATTTACAAGTTTTGTCGATTGTTTCTTCTCTCTTACTTGGTGGTGTGGTGCTAGATGCCACAGGTCTGTGTAATGTGTAAAGTGGTGTTGCTGTGTGTAGATGTGGTTGCATATGCTCCTCACCTACTGTTTTCAGCTTCATCCGACAGCTAGTCCTTGGACAAAAAGGAAACCAAGTGTGTCTATCTTCCCTGCTGGAATATAACCTCTCCACCGACAAAACTCTGGCCTAACCTCTCAGTGGTACACCATGGATACTGGGCTCCTTGCGGCCCCAGGCTAATTAGGTAGGGATCTTGGAGTAGATTGAAGCTCTAGAGGTGCAGTGTGCAGGGCCCACTGATATGTGAACACGTCCCGACACTCACCAATCAAATCCCCGGCCACAGGGCATGTGGCAAATGCTATCTTTGGATGGCCTGTCAAAACCTGGGTGACAGTAGTGTATGCGACAAACTCACAGATAATATGTGACATTGGTGCATGCTCAAGTAGAAACCACATCAGCCCGAGTTAGATGGGAACAGTGGAGATCTTGAACTGCCAAAATTGTTCAAGTTGGTGAAGGATAGACATCCAGCCATAAAACTGCCTTAAAACACTATGTCTAGTCGAAATGAGACTAGACAATCAGGCCCCACTCTCATCAGAGGATTAATTGTGGCCTGATTCAACAAATAAACCCGATAATGATCGCATTAGATTCAGCAGGTGTTTGGAGATGATGCGATAGGTGTAACACAAATTAAGGAATGGTTCAACCGATTCAAAAATGGCCGCACATCAGCGGAGAGTGACTAGCGTTCTGGCAGGCTCCAAACTGCTCGGAGTGCAGCTGTTGTTGAGAGGGTGCAGAAAAAGAGATAATGCGGAATGCGACAGCGGAGATGAACACCATTCTAAAAGAAGACTTGAGGTGTTTCCGGCAGTGGATGGATCGGTGGGTTTTCTGGCCTACGGTCGGATACCTTTTAGACAGGCCTCGTATATGTAAAAATAGTTTTGATAAAATCCAACCAAATTTAGAAGATAAATGGAAAAACTAGATACAATGCTGAGACAATACGATCAAATTAAGTCATGTGGAAAGCTTGATATTGTATCTTGGTTCCTTCTGCACTCTTTACCTAACCCTAACCCTTAACCTAAACCTTTAACCCTAAGCCTGAGACACAAATTAATAGGAAGAAAAACAAAGATGATAAAGAATGAAGAGAGTGTTGAGTTGACCACCGACATACAATCAAAGCTGGGGACTGAAGTTCAAAGTGGTGTCAGGTTTTATGTGTTTTCACGTCACTGATTGGTCTGCATAAATTTGCATCTGTATATATCCTATATGCATGGACATGTGCATCATATATCCTATATGCATGGACATGTGCATCTGTACATATTTTATTTTTTATTTTTCTTATCTTTCTGTTTTTGCTGGAGATGGGGCATCCTGTTGGATGCCAGACATTCACCGGCTATTTCAGACACTCCAGCCTAGAGATCTTTATAAGATTCTAACCGGCCCTTTACGTGCAATTGTTTGTATTTCTCTTGCACTCGGTTCACCGCGTATACTCGCCAGATAGCTTTTGAAATTCTTTTTCATTAGTCCTGTTGCTCCTATAATTACTGGTATGATGGATATTTTCCAAAGATTCTATCATATATGCATGGACATGTGCATCTGTATAAATCATACATGCATGGACATGTGCATCTGTATAAATCATACATGCATGGACATGTGCATCTGTATATATCACATATGCATGGACATGTGCATCTGTATATATATATATGCATGGACATGTGCATCTGTATATATCACATATGCATGGACATGTGCATCTGTATATATCACATATGCATGGACATGTGCATCTGTATATATCACATATGCATGGACATGTGCATCTGTATATATCACATATGCATGGACACGTGCATCTGTATATATCACATATGCATGGACACGTGCATCTGTATATATCACATATGCATGGACACGTGCATCTGTATATATCATATATGCATGGACACATGCATCTGTATATATCATATATGCATGGACATGTGCATCTGTATATATCACATATGCATGGACATGTGCATCTGTATATATCACATATGCATGGACACGTGCATCTGTATATATCATATATGCATGGACACGTGCATCTGTATATATCATATATGCATGGACATGTGCATCTGTATATATCACATATGCATGGACATGTGCATCTGTATATATCACATATGCATGGACATGTGCATCTGTATATATCACATATGCATGGACATGTGCATCTGTATATATCACATATGCATGGACATCTGTATATATCATATATGCATGAACATGTGCATCTGTATATATCATATATGCATGAACATGTGCATCTGGTTTATCATTTTCGCACGATGTTGCCTGACAGAAAATACATGCCAAATGCAGATGCTTATTCGCATGTCCATCGCGACCACAAACTGCTTTAGGTTTCACTTAGAAACATCCGTAAACACAGGGATTGATTTTCTGCTTAGTTTTATACGATAAAGTACCTCCCTCTGGATGATGTTAGCATCTTCATCACTTTTATCTATATATTGATACGATAGCATGTGTGTTTGTGTGTCACGCCTTCATCAAAAGATCTGCGCATACATGCTGCACCTAGATTTAGAAAAGCATTCATGTCACCTAATTTTCGTAATATTTTCAAGTATTTCCCTTTGGCGCAACGGTTAGCGATGTAGGATTTTGATGTTGTTTTTCGACTGGTTTACAGTTCAATCCCAATCAACCTCTAAGATTTTTTATTTTTTTTACATCGAAGGGGGGGGGAGGAAGTTAGGGAGGGGACGACCGGGAAGACACATGTTAATACGATAGCATGTGTGTTATTTTGTGTGCCACGCTTACATCAAAAGCAACGACCTTCCGACTCTTTGTATGCTACTCATGAATTAGAGCCAAATTGAATTTAATCTAAAGCATTTACAAAGTAAGGTTTAGTGGTCGAAATCGGAATTAGTCGATCAATCAAATCGAGAAAAAAGTCGGACAGACAGATGGACGGACGGACAAGAAACCGCTTTTATAGGTTAGGAACAAGATAATTAGTATTGAAAACATAATTTCGTGTAATTTACACGGGTCCCGCTAGTTATTATTATTATTAGTGGAGACCACTAGACCAACAAGTCAAACGAGCTGGAACAAAAGAAGCTGGAAATAGATCACATAATTCTGAAGAACACATGCCATAATAGTATTTATAGAAAAGACTGAGACTAGCAACATCACGTCTGTGAGAGAGTTGGTGCAGAGAAGAAGATACGTTTCTGCACCTTATCAAGAACCCTCAAATGCGACAGAGATTCACCAGCTCAAATATGACAACAGTACTCCATTATTTTGGACAATCAAACTATTTCAGATCTATGCAGATGGGTAAAAGAATCTTTATGCCAACCTCATTCAAGTCCGCCTTCAATTCCAATATATTATGCCATTGTAGGTTCAAATCTCACACGAGACAATGTTATCTTTTTGCTATAGTGTTTCAGTCATTTCCGAGCAGATATCGATCGTACATCGGTGGTGAACTCAATAATTCTCCATTTTTATAAACCATCTATGACCTCTGATTCTCTCCTCAAATGGGGGAGCAAATGAACTTAAACATTGCAAATTACAACATGATGCAAACTGTCTCCTTTTATTTATTTTGTACTTTACAACAGATATTAGGATCCCGGGTGACGTTGGGTAGCCCTGCTCATATGTTATAAAATTGGCAAACCAACCAACGAATTGTTTGCAATAAAAATTGTGTATAATTTGGATTATTCAGACCACTGTTCTCATCTTACATGTTATTCTCAACGTTTCGGCCGATGTAACCTCCAACCTTCTTCAGGTGTATCTTGTTGAACTCGGGAATCTGCACGGAATTTCGAACAGAACCCTTTATTTAATCCACGGGGCTGATAGCCATGACTGCAAGGATCCGTGGCGTAACGGATAAAGTACTACGTAAAATTCTCAGTTCTAGGTGCAGTTGTCTGAAGGTTGAATGTTCAATCCTCAGTGCGGGCAATACTAGCAATTGCGAATCACTGAAGACTTCTACCCGGCTATGGCCGACGGAACAAGAGCATGCAACCCCCCACCCCCGGATTAAATAAAATTCCGTACAGATTCACGAGTTTGACATAAATATTCTCCAGTTCGACAAAATACACCTGAAGAAGGTCGGAAGTTACATCGGCCGAAACGTTGTGAGAATAACATCCAAGATGAGAACAGTAGTCCGAATAATCCAAATTATACAAGTTATCAATCCTCATCTAAAAAGTTCAGAAAAATAAAAATTGTATTTTGGTTCATATGCAAAGTAAAAAAAAAATTTAAAAAAAAAAAAAATGATTCCATAACCTACATCAGTAGCCATTAAACAACTTGCATACCCTCTTCTGAGATAGACGAATGACTATGATTATTATTATTATTATTATTATTATTACTATTATTAAGTATTATATTAATGTTATCTTTTCAAACTAATCTGTTTGTACGTCGCCTGATACAAACAAGTCAGCTTTGACAATATCTCCAACGCTCCACCCCAACTCTACCCCAGAGAGCATTATTACTCTTTAGAGCCGAATTCTAAATACCTTGAATGGTATTCAGAAAGAGATCTTAATGGAAGAACATATTTTCCTCAAAGAGAATGGTACCATTCAAGTCAGGAAATGTGGCGGTGGCAGTCTATATAGATTCCCGGATGTTGTGCATGAGGTGCTCTCAGTTCTTTGAAGCAAGAACCATTAGTTGCAATCAATAAATGACACTTTAAAGATGGGGCTGGGGGGGAAGAGGTTCGGAGGGGTGGGGGGGGAAAGAGGTTTCAGCGATATTAACAAAACCTCCTTTGCTAACCCCCTACTGATTCACTATGTCAACTTTAGTAGACACCCCCCCCCCCCCACCGGGACAATAGATTTTTGGACTAACTTGTATATTTTTACAGTCTGCTTCGGAACAATGTCAACAGGGACTTGAAAAACTCGACAGCACAAAGTGAAATGGCTTTATTATATTTTAATACGATTATATATATATATATATATGTATATATATATATGTGTATAATTATTTTGATTTATGAAGACATGTACAAAAGAACGCTACACTGGCATGTCGATGTTATCGATCAATAGTTATTAAAAACGAAGATGTCATCAGGCGAAGAAAGAAAGTGATCTTTCACTTAGATGTTCATATTGAGAAAAAAGTAAGTGAAAGATCAGACTTTTCTTTCGACTGATAAGATGTTAGTTTCTAATAACTATTGATCAATAATATCGACATGCCAGTGTAGCGGCTTTTTTTACATGTCTGTATAAATAAAAATAACTATATAAATAGCACAATTATATAAGCCTAATTGAAATGTTTTGAATTTTTATCCTGTGGATGTTTACTTTACCTGGATTACTATATTATATTATATATATATATATATATATAAGTTTAAATCAAAGGTAATTTTGACTTTAATGGAGGGTATATGACCTAAGGTTGATGTGTATCAAGTATAAACACCCAAGAACGGACATTACCGCAATCGAGCACTGTAGATGTAGGTATCAGCTCAATGGATGATAGATAAGTCAACCAGAGCTATAATAAAAACATTCAATTAATTAAAACATTACAATTGTTCCAAGAATTAGAACATCAAGTCCAGTACGGCGTAAGTATTTCCAAACTGTTTTGGAAACGATCGTACGCCATACTGGACTTGATGTTCTAATTCTTCGAATAATTGTAATGTTTTAATTAATTGAATATTTATATATATATATATATATATATATCATATATACTTGGAAAATACCCGTCCCAGTACAGATAAAATTAATTGCCTGAACAGAGCAGTTTGCACAAATTTTATGTCATTGGCAACGATTGAAATAAATATATAATGATACTAAACCTTATGTCTAGAATCCTTGTCTTAATTTTGGTCAAAATCCATTACATAATTTTAATTCTAGAATACGTATAAAACTTAAGCTTAAGAAGAAACTGAAATTAAGCGAATCTTGCTTAATTTGTGTCTAATGACTATGGATCAAATTCAATGAAAATCCCAAATATTTGAATTTTCAAATAGGAGGTTGTGCCCATATTATGCCCTTAAAAACCCTTTAAAACTCTTAAACCCCCTTATAAACCCCGGAATCAAACTGAAATTTGAGGAATATTTATTAATTGATGTCTTGTACTTATTGTTAAAATTTCACAAAAATTGAAAGTATCTGAATTTTCACAAATGGATTCCACCCACTTTTTACCACCCTTGCATAAAACTAAATATAGCCCACATTTGGACACCTTACGCCTTGCAGCCGTGTTCCAAAATTCATAATGATTCAGTTAATTAGGATATGAGTGAATTCTGTATATACAAATATATAAACATACCTATGTGTGTATATATATATATATATATATCTTTACATGGTAAGGTCTCGTAGCCGTATTGTTATGACGCTTGCTTGCAGAGTCTAGGTTGATTCTGTAGCAGGGGTTCGAACCTTGCGACCGTTTAAGATTATCATTCCCTACATTGATGAGAGCGAAAGCTTGAAATGCTCGCGTATGTATGTAAAAATAATGTAATATTATTTACTTCGAATTAATATTGTGTATATATATATATATATATATATATATATAATATATATATATATATACTAGACGTACCCGTGACCCGTTGAGTCACAACAACAACCACTATTTATTCTACTTTGATTTCATTCGTTAACTGTGACCTTTCTGTTAAGATATTCTTCTTACCTAACTAAAAATAATAAGTCTTTATTTTTATAGAAGTATTATTATTATTATTCTCTTATTGTTCTATAAAAGTAAAGAGAGACTAATTATTTTGCCATCTAACTTACATACGTGTCTGTGGTGTGTACAGACTCACCTATGCAAATTAGATGACAACGCTGGACAAAGAGAGTGACTCTTTCTCTAGATTGCAACAGAGGCATTAATACATATTAGAGAGTGGTTCAATCACATGGAGTGGAAGGAGACGGCGATAAAAATACATACATGCATAGATAGCTAGGAGAGAGATGGGTGACTTCTTCAGTTAATTATAAATTACGGCTAATTCGAACAATCAAAAGAGATTCTTTTTATCAAACAGAACTCAATCCCAGAACTAAGGTATATTTTAGCCTGTATTTTGTGTTATTCTCGTGTATAGGAAATAAGCCCGAGGAAAAGAAAATTTGATGAACTCGCATCTTGTATAATAATTTGCCGGCTTGTTGTCGCTTTGCACTGTTTTCTACTTGAATTACGTGAAACAAAATGTTTAAATAGTTCAGATTTCATTGTTGTAAACACGAAACAAAAACTTTGATAAACAAATATTATCTTCATACTTGTTATGAAGTCGTACAACTCAGCTAAATAGATGGAAATTGACATACCCAGGTACTGTACCAACACTGCTCAAGGATAACAATCGAAAATGTCTTCCACTTTTAGAGTTAATGATAATTAATGCATGCCGGTGTTAGAGAGAAAAGAAATATAATTCAACCACTAACCTTATCCGGTAAATACATTCATCTTAGTTACTTACTCTCTCTGGTAAATGCATTCATCTTAGTTACTTACTCTCTCCGATAAATGCATTCACCTTAGTTACTTACTCTCTCCGGTAAATGCATTCACCTTAGTTACTTACTCTCTCCGGTAAATGCATTCACCTTAGTTACTTACTCTCTCCGGTAAATGCATTCACCTTAGTTACTTACTCTCTCCGGTAAATGCATTCACCTTAGTTACTTACTCTCTCCGGTAAATGCATTCACCTTAGTTACTTACTCTCTCCGGTAAATGCATTCACCTTAGTTACTTACTCTCTCCGGTAAATGCATTCACCTTAGTTACTTACTCTCTCCGGTAAATGCATTCACCTTAGTTACTTACTCTCTCCGGTAAATGCATTCACCTTAGTTACTTACTCTCTCGGGTAAATGCATTCACCTTAGTTACTTACTCTCTCGGGTAAATGCATTCACCTTAGTTACTTACTCTCTCGGGTAAATGCATTCACCTTAGTTACTTACTCTCTCCGGTAAATGCATTCACCTTAGTTACTTACTCTCTCCGGTAAATGCATTCACCTTAGTTACTTACTCTCTCCGGTAAATGCATTCACCTTAGTTACTTACTCTCTCCGGTAAATTCATTCACCTTAGTTACTTACTCTCTCGGGTAAATGCATTCACCTTAGTTACTTACTCTCTCCGGTAAATGCATTCACCTTAGTTACTTACTCTCTCCGGTAAATGCATTCACCTTAGTTACTTACTCTCTCCGGTAAATGCATTCATCTTAGTTACTTACTCTCTCCGGTAAATACATTCATCTTAGTTACTTACTCTCTCCGGTAAATACATTCATCTTAGTTACTTACTCTCTCCGGTAAATACATTCATCTTAGTTACTTACTCTCTCCGGTAAATACATTCATCTTAGTTACTTACTCTCTCCGGTAAATACATTCATCTTAGTTACTTACTCTCTCCGGTAAATACATTCATCTTAGTTACTTACTCTCTCCGGTAAATACATTCATCTTAGTTACTTACTCTCTCCGGTAAATACATTCATCTTAGTTACTTACTCTCTCCGGTAAATACATTCATCTTAGTTACTTACTCTCTCCGGTAAATACATTCATCTTAGTTACTTACTCTCTCGGGTAAATACATTCATCTTAGTTACTTACTCTCTCGGGTAAATACATTCATCTTAGTTACTTACTCTCTCGGGTAAATACATTCATCTTAGTTACTTACTCTCTCCGGTAAATACATTCATCTTAGTTACTTACTCTCTCCGGTAAATACATTCATCTTAGTTACTTACTCTCTCCGGTAAATACATTCATCTTAGTTACTTACTCTCTCCGGTAAATACATTCATCTTAGTTACTTACTCTCTCCGGTAAATACATTCATCTTAGTTACTTACTCTCTCCGGTAAATACATTCATCTTAGTTACTTACTCTCTCCGGTAAATACATTCATCTTAGTTACTTACTCTCTCCGGTAAATACATTCATCTTAGTTACTTACTCTCTCCGGTAAATACATTCATCTTAGTTAATTACTCTCTCCGGTAAATACATTCATCTTAGTTACTTACTCTCTTATGCAAATGCTAAGTAAGATATTTTTTTTCCAATAATTTCACCAATTTTCTCTACAAAGCGGTAGAACCCAGGTAAAGATGAAAATTGACACACCCAGGTACCAACACCAGAGAAAATATCTTCCACTTGAAGGGTTAATGATAATTGACGCATGCCGATGTTATAGGAGAAGAGAAATGTAATTCTGCCACCAACCTGACCTGGGAATCTTTTTGAATTTGCTTTCGTTAGAAGAACAAAAATACTCACCTGAAAATGAAAAAGAAAGAGAAATAGTTTTAAAACAATATTCATTACAATATTTAAAATTTATTAAATTAAAAAACAAAAAATGATTTTGAATAAACCGAAAAGAAGAAAGAATAAGCCTAATTAGATCAAGATTTTAATTACAAGAAGCAAATATAATTAAAGCTGACATTTTACAGGAAACCGTGCCAAGGAAATGCATTGCTTTTCAGCGTTACTTTATTCGATACTAGCGAACGTAGACGCCTATATTCATTCTGACAATGCCATCACCCTGTTTTCCCTATAAATAGGATCAAGTCATTATTTGATCGTTGGAAAAATGGGTACTGTTATAGATGACGCGCCCGATTTCCGTGACTTCGCGTCGGCAACGATCGGGCATGTCGCGGAAGCGCCCGAGCGCTGACGGAATAATATCATTTTTTCTTTCTTTTATCTTATAAAAACATTGGCAAAATTTTACCCCCTCTCCTGCAAAAAAAAAAAAAAAACATTTTCACAAAAAAAAAGAAATGATTTTGATCTATGTATTTTTTCTTTGAATTTATTCGTCTTATATTAGCGTCTGCCAGTCTTCCCGTTAGAGCTCGGCAGTTTGAATGCAGAGCTTGGCTATCGCTAAGAACGGGAACCCTAACCCTAAACCCTAACCTATGTTTCTTTCTTTCTTTGTTTTATGTTAGCAAGAAGAAAAAACAAAAAGAAAAACAGCGAAACAAATGAAAAAGAAAACATTGAACCCCCCCCCCCCAAAAAAAAATTGTCTTTCTACACATTTGATTGAAAATGGTTCATTTGACCCCCCACCCCACCCCACCCTACAGTTTGTTCGGTTTTTATCTTTTTATCTATGTATTTTTCTCTTTGAATTTATTCGTCTTATATTATCGTCTGCAAGTCTTCCATTAACGCTTGGCGTTTTCGTCTCGGCAACTCTCGGGCGCTTCCGCGACCTTCCCGATCGTTGCCGACGCGAAGTCACTGAAATCAGGCGCGTCATCTATAAGAGCACCGAAAAATGTTATTGATTCAAACATATCATATTTTGCTTGTTTTATTGATTTCTGTAAATTTTTATTTTATTGCAAAAAGAATTTTTTTTTTTTTCATTGGGAATCATATGAAAGCCGCTTCCATGCCAACTATAGTAAAATAGCAGTTTGTCTTCAAAGAATCATTTACACGAGATATTGTATATTTTTGGCATTAAATAACCCGCAAAAAGGATCGACTACACATAAATGACAAACCAAATTATAAATTAAGAGACATATTTACTCTATATTCTTCGAGCGTTTGAACCACTTTTAAAAAGAGTCCAATTTCGTTTGAAGCTGCAAAGACTGGCAGCAAGACCGTTTTGTGTTTACAGCTAAAAATGGTGCTGCTACTGCAAATCAGTGAAAACATGCGTAAGCACCTTTGACCTTCGTGTCCTCGGGAATATTTTGACCCCTTTTTGATCAATTTCCTTTTTTGAAACTTTTATTCACCCCAAACAAGGCATATTGCCAATGAATCATAAGGGGCTACTATGGTAGGAGTCCTAATTATAGGAAGAGGCAAACTGGGTGGGGAGTTGGGCAGCAACACGTTTGTTCACATTTTATTTACATTTCTGCATCTTAGTATTGTCGGGGAAAACAGGCAGCAGGAAGGGAATTACAAAGGCAAGTGGTTTGAGACGAGAAGTTATCAAGAGTAGAAAATCTTCCCTCATCAAGGGACCTCTACAATGAAGAGGTGAGATTTTGCTGCTAGTCGACTGGGTCGGGGGTATTTTCGTTTAGGGGTTAGGGGATGAAAGTGCAGTAAGTTTATCAGAGCATATGAAAGCAAAGGGATGCAACTCTGCGGTGATGCGACAGCGGCTGAAGCTTGGCAGAGAGCACACGACCTATTGAGTTAGTTAGAAATTCTTTTGCACCATAGAAGGGAGAAATTAGTGTTTGGTTGATGCACCAGCTCAAATATTGCAACAGTACTCCATGACCCTGCAAATGGTGGTTTTATAAAGATATAAGATACTGGCAGGTGTGAGAAGTTTTCTAGCCTGGTAAAGGGAGCCTTTAGTATAATCTGTTTACTCCCTTTATCAACCCTTTTTGGGTTACTTAATCCTGAATCGCAATACCTATCGCAAACGATACATTGATTTACTTAAGAGAACCTAGGTATACACTTAATTGAATTACTAAAGAGAACCTAGGTATACACTTAATTGAATTACTTAAGAGAACCTAGGTATACACTTAATTGAATTACTTAAGAGAACCTAGGTATACACTTAATTGAATTACTTAAGAGAACCTAGGTATACACTTAATTGAATTACTTAAGAGAACCTAGGTATACACTTAATTGAATTACTTAAGAGAACCTAGGTATACACTTAATTGAATTACTTAAGAGAACCTAGGTATACACTTAATTGAATTACTTAAGAGAACCTAGGTATACACTTAATTGAATTACTTAAGAGAACCTAGGTATACACTTAATTGAATTACTTAAGAGAACCTAGGTATACACTTAATTGAATTACTTAAGAGAACCTAGGTATACACTTAATTGAATTACTTAAGAGAACCTAGGTATACACTTAATTGAATTACTTAAGAGAACCTAGGTATACACTTAATTGAATTACTTAAGAGAACCTAGGTATACACTTAATTGAATTACTTAAGAGAACCTAGGTATACACTTAATTGAATTACTTAAGAGAACCTAGGTATACACTTAATTGAATTACTTAAGAGAACCTAGGTATACACTTAATTGAATTACTTAAGAGAACCTAGGTATACACTTAATTGAATTACTTAAGAGAACCTAGGTATACACTTAATTGAATTACTTAAGAGAACCTAGGTATACACTTTATTGAATTACTTAAGAGAACCTAGGTATACACTTAATTGAATTACTTGAGAGAACCTAGGTATACACTTAATTGAATTACTTAAGAGAACCTAGGTATACACTTAATTGAATTACTAAAGAGAACCTAGGTATACACTTAATTGAATAACTTGAGAGAACCTAAGTATACACTTAATTGAATTACTTCAGAGAACCCAGGTATACACTTAATTGAATTACTTAAGAGAACCTAGATATACACTTAATTGAATTACTTGAGAGAACCTAGGTATACACTTAATTGAATTACTTAAGAGAACCTAGGTATACACTTAATTGAATTACTAAAGAGAACCTAGGTATACACTTAATTGAATTACTAAAGAGAACCTAGGTATACACTTAATTGAATTACTAAAGAGAACCTAGGTATACACTTAATTGAATTACTAAAGAGAACCTAGGTATACACTTAATTGAATTACTTAAGAGAACCTAGGTATACACTTAATTGAATTACTTAAGAGAACCCAGGTATACAAGCCAGACTCTCTAGACCCGGACGGTCTAACATACTATTAAAACTCTGTGGATCTTGTTTGTTTGTCTCCTTGCACAATCACATCACAAAGAGATGCCCTCATTAGCTAAAACAGGGTGAAGCTTCTCTATGACGTCATAAATGCTGAAGTAATAAAAGGATGACGTCATCCTTTAAAACAGAGAACATAGACGACCCGTGACATGAAATAGGTGTAGTGATTGTGACCCAAAAGGTCACAGATACGTCTAATATATATATATTTAATGGACACAATACTTTATTATTATGATCATCCATCGATACCTTTGGTTTCACAGAAACACTGGAAACTCGATCTGCAAGATTAAAGATATCAAATGTGATCGGTACATCAGCCGATGTAATGATAGTGTGACTCACAATGCTAATTCTCTGTCCGGTGAGTCCTGAGACGAATTTCCCAACCTGAGGGTCCATTTATATATATATATATATATATATATATATATATATATATATATATATAAGGCCTGTCTAAAATGTATCCGATCTTAGGCCAGAAAAAATATTTCAAATACGTGACGGGGGTTGGGACCTCAATCCCCTTCAAAGTAAGCTCCTTGTGTTTGCACACACTTACCCCACCGATCCATCCACTGCCGGAAACACCTCTGGAAGTCTTCTTTTGGAATGGTGTTCATCTTCGCCGTTGCGTTAGATTCAGCAAGTGTTTGAAGAAGATGCGATGGGTGTAACACAAATTAAGGAGTGGTTCAACCGATTCAAAAATGGTCGCACATCAGCGGAGAGTGACCAGCGTTCTGGCAGGCCCCAAACTACTCGGAGTGCAGCTGTTGTTGAGAGGGTGCGGAAAAAGAGATAATTTGGAACACGACGGCGGAGATGAACACCATTCCAAGAAGAAGACTTCCAGAGGTGTTTCCGGCAGTGGATGGATCGGTGGGCTAAATATGTGCAAGCACAAGGGGCCTACTTTGAAGGGGATTAGGGTTCCTACCCCGTCACGTATTTGAAATATTTTCTCTGTCCTAAGCTCGGATACATTTAGACAGGCCTCGTATATATATATATATATATATATATATATATGAAGAAGAGTGGAAAGGAATTAGAGAAGCAAAAGCCAAATCATAATTCAATTCAATTGCTCAGAGCAAGGTATATTCCACAAAAAAGGCAATTTATTCAAGTTAAATTTTCCTTAAGCCAGGCTTTTCAAAGATCAAAATCTTATCATCAGAGGAAGTCGCTGGGATAGATAAGTTGGCAAAGGCCAAGATTTAAAATTTGAAAAAATAAAATAAAAGTTGTAGGGGAAGAAACACAGGGCAAAATTCTGCCCGAATGCAAGCAAATGTCCGATTGCTAAAAAGTCCTGCTCTATCCTGGATATTGAGCTGTATACGCTTCACAATAGGTTTTACTTTTCCTAAAAGTTCGCTTTTAGTGCACCACTTTATATATATATATATATATATATATATATACTCACATTGACACATCTTGAATATTTGCATATTGCCATGATAGCACAAAAGATCAATTTCTTGATATTACCAGATTAATTTGAATGTCAACAACAGTCGTGAAAAATATAATAAAAATATAATAAAAATACAATAAAAATATAATAAAATATATCTTTGCCATTTTATTTTATTTTATTTTATTTTAAAAAATTAAAAAATACAGAAACATTAAAATTCTGCAAATATAAAACGTTTTTCGAAATTTCAACAGAATTTACTTTTTTTTTCCCCAAAAAAAAATCTTCTTCCGCATTTTATACAAATTAAATCATAGAAAAGTTTTGAAAAAATAAGAATTGGTAAACTTTTTTTTTAAAAGAAAAGCTAAGAAAGAGGTTATAAAAACAAAAAAAAGCATAAAAAAGTTTTTAAAAAATTAAAAAAAAAAAAAGCTGAAAAACAAGTAAAAAAAAAACAAACTGATTAAACTTTTGTTTAATTTTTTTTTAATTTAATCAAAATGTACAAAACATTATTTCAGTTTTAGTGCATTTCGTGACAGATAGAAGAATGAAGAGATAATCATAAAACCCATTGCAAATAATAGGATTACGTTTTTCAAGCTGAAAAATTAATCCGAAAGTCAGTCAAAACCGATAATAAAACGCGAATAATTCATCAGCTTCGCAAAGTCAGAAGAATATCTTATATTCTCGAGCTTAAGCGTTTGGGTTTATATTGTTAGTTCATACTTTATATTCACTGACATCATCATCATCACACACCCACGCACAGACATTTTGTTTCTACATTATAGAAATTAAAACAGAAACTATCAATATGCATCTAACATAGAAAGTTATCTTGTCGGACTTTCAAAGCCACACCGAATTAGCATTTAAGCTGATAGATCAAACTTTGCTTTTGACTAGCCAATTTTCATTTGTTATTGTTATACCATGTTATTGCCAACATAATAACGTACTTGCTACGATTTATTTAAAAAATTACCTAGTCTGCCTCAGACGACTGCAATTATGAAATATTTTTTTAATAATCACCTAAAAGTAAATATCAGCAAAGACGGTAACTCAATTTAAATTGAATAATGCAATAGGAGTTGTCTACCTTAAGTTTATTTGTTTGCAAATTTGTAAACTTAACTAAAATGACTTCACTGCTTCCTGAGTAAGTACAGATATATATACACATATATATATATTAGCAGACCTATTTCTGATATACTCCAATTAATTTTTTGGGTGCTCGCGTTCGGTGTATCAATTTCATGCCCACTCCTATGTGTGTTTATCCTAGCCAGTTCCTCTGTCTTCTTCCCTCTTATCGCCTTTACCCCTCCGCCTACCACATACTAGCTCAGTAGGTGTGAAAAAGAAAAAGAAAATAAATACAAATATAAAAAGAAGAATAAGAAATAAAGAAGAATGTGTCACCCACTTGTCATATTTCAATGTCACTAAAAGTCTTCTCATATGGTCGAATCGGATCATCTTTTCCTTCTCCCATGTGTGTGCCTTCAAAATAAAATTATTTCCAAATCTTCACTTTTTCTGAAGACCTTCGCTAACATGAACGAAACCGGTCAAATCTCTTGTTTTTGTTTTTTTCCTTCACTTTAACCTGTTTTCCGTTTGTCATTTTACACACACACACACACATATATGATTTTTCGGGAGGGTTAGGGGCTATATTGAGGTTGACCTAAGGGTATGTATTCCACCGGATGTAGGGGATTCCCCCTTTTTTTCCTTTTTTCCCCCTTTTTGGATTGCACCGGACTTGATTCTTGTGAGGACACATCAGAACTACCACATATTACCGAGTTGTTTGAGCTGTCTTTTGAACTTATTTTTCTTTTTTGCTTCTTAAATTATTTCAACTGGGTCAAACCCCTGTGGGGTATTGTCAGTTGTTGAGGACAATATCTTAGGTGTTGTATCTCCCCTGATGAACTGTCAAGCAAGGTGCTTGCTAGGTAGCGAAACACATGTAGGGAACTATAGTTTTACAAGATAAATAAATAATAAAATAAAAGATTTTTTCTGTTATGATCTCTGGAAAAAGATATCTAGGTAAACTCTCCAAATATACGTATAAATGCGCTGTACCCTATAATCATGACTCATCGAGCTTGTTTATATTGGCCTTGTTTCGGACTTTACTGAATATTCTAAGTGAAACATCAAAATCTCTCTCTCTATATATATATATATATATATATATGTGTCAGTTCAAGTTCTTAATATCTCATGTGTGTGTAATATATATCAAGAGATGCTTGATGAAACAACACTCAGGGCTATAATGTTTAAACTAACACCCTAAAACAGAAAACTTGCTCACACATCGAGAAGATAACAAAGAAAAAGAAAAAAAAGAGAAAATTCGATCATCTTCAACGATTTGCTGTCTAAATACACACACATATATATATATATATATATATATATATATATATATATATATATATAAATTCTGAATTCTTGAGATGAGGATTGATAATTTGTATAATTTTAGTTATTCGGACTACATTTCTCATCTTGAATGTTATCATCACAACATTTCGGCCGCTGAAGAAGGCTGGAGGTTACAGCGGCCGAAACGTTCTGATGATGACACTCAAGATGAGAAATGTAGTCCGAATAACCAAAATTATACATTACACACACATTATATACTAGGATCTTGAATTGACGAGGTTCAGCTGAGTCCAAGCTAAACTAAAATATGTCTGCAAATGTGTAGCCAAAAATGTTAGTATAAATAAAAATTTATATCTATCTCTCTCTCTTATATATATATATATATATATATATAAAATGAAGTATAATAACACGAAATTACATAATCATCGATGCAATAATTTATTTCAACCTTGTGGTTTTTTCAAGCATCTAATCCAGACGATTTCATTTTTGAAACTGGATCGGATGCTTGAAAAAACCACAAGGTTGAAATAAATTATTGCATTGATGATTATGTAATTTCGTGTTATTATACTTCATTTTATTCTTGCTCTGTTTATCACATTGAACTCTCATACCCGGATCTCTTCCTGGAATTATTCCATTATAACACAAATATATATATATATATATATATATAGTTAAATATGCTTAGGAGCAGTAAACTAAAAACAAATGTTTCTGCTTCATTTTATGACGGAATTTGCCAGGCCAACTGTGAAAATAAACATTCTACCATCCTTTTTATAAGCAAATAACTGTTTTACATTCACCTCCTACCAATTAAAGCTATTAGCTTTATTTCCTTTACAAAACAGTCACACTCATCTCCTTACACTCCCAATTAAACTGATTTCTGCTGCTGATACTTTGACATTTTACAAAAAATAAAAATAAAACCCAAAACGAATATATGTGCAGTTGTTAATATATACTCACGTATGCGGATAGACACTGTCGCATTATGCATACTGATACACATTGCTGACCATATTGCTACAACTCATACTGCGAACAACACCAGATGTTACAGACAAACACTACATGACATGTGTCAGTAATATTTGTTATGTGGCGAAAATTTGTCTGCTGTGTTCCAGACAGCTTCTTGGAGCCGTGCTCTCCTTCAAGAAGTTAAGGGCAATATTACGTTTAGGGTCAATTGGACCAACAACATTTCTGGCATCTCTATATAAGTATGTCAGGATCTTTCATCCTTTGTAAAATGTCTTCAAACTTCCACATAAGTTTTTCAGTTTGAGAAAGAGTCTCAGGGTTGAATAATTCGTTGAAGCTATCACAAGTTTTCTTTCGACTAAATTCTGCTACAAATTTTGATCTTGACAAATGAAAGTCAGTAATATTTGTTATGTGGCGAAAATTTGTCTGCTGTGTTCCAGAAAGTCACACGCTTTGATAGAAATATCAAGAGCTTATATCCAGCCTCACAGATTGAACATATCCAGAAGCAAGAGTGACAGGAAAATCCAAATGAGGAATTCGAAGAAAAATAAAACTTAAAGTAAAATTTAAACCCAAGACAATATATATGTGCTGTTCTTATAACTATATTCGCTGCCAACTCGTATGCGGAGAGATGCCATCGTATTATGCAGACTTCTATACATTGATGACCACTGCACAGAGAGACGCCATGCTACAACTCCTAACACCAGACAAACATAGATACATGCCACATCTGTTAATGTGGCGAAAATTCATCCGCCGTGTTCCAGATGACTTTTTGTTATACTAAGATACTTAAACGTTAAAGATTGGCAAAAGACTTGAAAAGTAACTTTCTCTTATAATGTAATACAATGCTGATCTGCTTAAAAAATGACGATGAACGCTCGCACATAAAAAGATATCTTCATTGTTCAAGAAAGATATTAGTTCCAGAAGCCAGGACGTTCATTAGGTTACTTGCAAATAATCAATCAAATGTCATCCTATCGTGCAAAGAAGCGTGTATATGCTTCTATTCCTTTTTGGTAATTATCTGCACTATTTGTATTAAAACTTTATTTTTGTCTGTTACTAATAGGCTCTCAATTTTCTTTTGTGATATATATATATATATAAGATAAAGAGAATATTTTTTTATAAAATATTTAGAAAACCTTCACAACGCAAATTGTTTTTAAAAATAAATTATTTATTTATCTTAAAAAGATTTTTTTTTTTGAACTTGTGCGCTTTCGGTAATAATATTTACTATCTTCAGAAGAATAAGCATATTTTTTCCTATTTTTTTTCTTCATTTTTTTTTCTCTTTCCTCCCGACTGAGACAAGCAGTAAGGATGAATTCGTCTCGATGTTATGGACGAAATGCTGATAAGTCGTGTGTATCACGTGGTACGTGGAAAGTTATGTGAAAATTCACACATTAGAAGCGTTGGCGAAATAGCAAAGATAAAGAGAATATTTTTTTTATAAAATATTTAGAAAACCTTCACAACGCAAATTATTGTTTTTAAAAATAAATTATTTATTTATCTTAAAAACATTTTTATATTTATATATATATAATAAAGACAGGAATAAAGTGTTCCAACGTAATGGAAATTGAAAAAGTAAAACCAAAAAATATTATTTATGCATTCATCAACGTTTCGTCTATATTGTAAGACATCTTCAGAATAATTTATCTGAAGAAAAACATCAACTAAGTACAAAACTTTTGGGCAGCAGGTTTAGACCTGTGGCCATTTTGAGCAAAAAAAAACAAAAATCAAAATATGAGATACAAATAGATGGTTGCAGTGGTGAGAAGCGGTTTATTCTTCAGACAATCATCCTGAGGAAGTTATATAATAAAGACAAAACGTTGATGAATACAAATAACATTTTTTTGATTTCCCTTTTTCATATATATATATATATATGCAACCATTGTAAAAATTAATAGAATTCGTCTGTTTAACTAAACCTTTCTTTATTTTTTCAATTTTTCTAATGGTCCTTTTTGTATTAAAAATAAATAGATAAATGTTCCATAGGGATCACAAACGTTTCCGATCCTTCGTCGTATCATCCTCTGGTGTCAAAATCAAATGAACATAAAAAAGTTGAAGAAAGAGAATTTTAGCAGAGAGACGCACACACAAAAAAATGTTTTCACACTGTCTCTGGAAAGATATTGAAAAATTTCTTTATTTTTTATTCATCTATTTTTAAATTTTTTTCTTATTTTTTAAGTAATAGCTGAACCTATTCTAATATATATATATATATATATATATAGTGATTCACAGACAGCTGTTTCGTCGTTTTCGACTCATCAGTGTAGCTGGACGTAGCAAGCTCCATTGAATACACTTACACTGTAAGACCATTGGAATTGGAATGAAGACACTAAGAGAAGATTGTGTTGAATAATTTTTATTTTACTAAAACGTCACCACTTATCAAAGTCAAAAGCCACTCGAGGATAAAACTTAAGGAGATGGATGGTTTTTCAGCTAAATGATGAAGAAGGTTATGAGAGGATTGAAAATGATGAATGGAATGAACAAAGTTTGATTTCTTATGAGGAATATTGATGACAAATATTTGTTGGCATTAAAGCAGCATTTCGAATAAGTATTTTGCCTTCAGCATTAAATAAATTAAATAGTCTATATATTATATATATCATTAAATATATATATTATATATATTAAATATATATATTATTATAAATAAATATTATAAATATTAAAATATTATATATATTAAATATTAAAATATTATATATATTAAATATAAATATATTAAAATTAAATATAAAATATTATATATAAAATATTATATATATTATATATATCATTAAAATTAAATATAAAATATTATATATAAAATATTATATATATTATATATATTATATATATCATTAAAATTAAATATAAAATATTATATATATCATTAAAATTAAATATATATATAATATATATTAAATATATATAAATATATATTATAAATATATTATAAATAAATATATATTATATATATTAAATATTAAAATATTATATATATTAAATATTAAAATATTATATATATTAAATATTAAAATATTATATATATTAAATATTAAAATATTATATATATTAAATATTAAAATACTATATATATTAAATATTAAAATATTATATATATTAAAATTAAATATATCATTAAATAAACTACAATCAGTTTATACACTGTAAAACATATGCGAGGAGTCTTTTATTGGGTTTTAGTATTAAACTAGCAGGAAGACCTAACGTTGCCCGGGATTGAATGAGGATTTGTACTTTTTCACTATTCTCATAGAACCATATTACTTCTTTTGTTTTTACTGACCCCTCCTTCCATTTCGCCCCCTAATATAGTCAAAAGAAGCTGAAATGTTAGAAAACTCTATGAATTAGGGTCCTATATATATAGTTTCAATTTCATTAAAATCAGATATACATATTTGAAGTGTTAAGGGGATTCTGTCCCCATGGATCACTTAGAGGTGAGGGCACGTAGATATTCAGTACAAAGAGAATATCACAGAGATTCAGGACAACTTCCATTGTCTTCCCCAGAAAATCTTATACACATGATTTAAATTTCATATCAATAAGATATATTTGATGTTTTAAAGGGGTTATGTCCTTATAGCCTCTTTCGGGGTGCACTTAGAGATTCGAGACCATTAGTTTGGTTGATCTCGTTTACGGCACATCAACCCTTTTTGTATTTATTTAATGACGAAAATCAATAAAAAGTTTGTCTAGTCTGTTTGGTAGCATATCAACGATCTTGGGGTTATCTATATATATAAAACTCAATGTTTGTGACAATGGAGTCTTCCCTGGTAAATTTTACATAAGAATACACTTTTAGATTTTATGTAGATTCTCTAACCTTTCTTTCTATAGGGAAAACACAAACATTGAGTTTTATATATATAGATAACCCCAAGATCGTTGATATGCTACCAAACAGACTAGACAAACTTTTTATTGATTTTCGTCATTAAATAAATACAAAAAGGGTTGATGTGCCGTAAACGAGATCAACTAAACTAATATTCAAAATGCTTCATTTAAGAGTATTTTTTTTTTTAAATTTTATCTTTCTCGATTTTGTAGTAGGATTCTGTCATTTGAGATGGGAGGGAAGCAAAAACTAGATAACATTCAACGTCCCAGTTTCAAGGACATTTTCTTTCCACATTTAAGAGTCAGCTCACTGAAAAGGAGTGGCCTATTTTCATGCAGATCTGCGCATACATGTGAAGGCAGCCCATATTAAACTTTGCAACGTGTCATTTTTTTGTCCTTGTTGGGATGTAAACAGATACCATTCTTATTTATTTCTGATCCGGTCTGCTGTTTAACAGTCGCAGAATGTAAACCAAATGACCTTAGTGTCATGTGGAGTATTGATTTACTCCTCTCCAGGAGTTAGGCACAAGGCCAGTTTTTATCTTACTCCCACAAGTAAGATGTGACCCAAGGTCGGGTCGGGAAAGTGGGGTTTAAAAATTGCCTGGGCAGCCCCGTCGGCATTCCCCGGTAGAAGCGCCTCAGGTAGTAAGCAATAAACTTACTCCTCCTCAAAGAGGGGAGGCGAAGCCTGGGAGGGTGGACCTCCTAGAACTGCACAGGACAGACCCATAGACCGGCGTAAATCAAGGCCCGGAGGCCAAGACAATACCAGTCTATGGGGTGCAGTATCCATCGGAACAGATACTACACTTTTATCTTAGCCAAAAGGCCAAGAACAATGTCATGTGGAGTAGAAACAAAAAAAATTCTTCTGATTTCAGAGCTTGTGTTTTTTTTTTTAGATGAGGATTGACGATTTGGATTATTTGGGGCTTTCGGTGCTACGGTCATGTGGAGCTCTCATACGCCTGGATTAACCGTTGCAGAAAAGGGAATGTCTTGAATCTCAGGAAGGTTGGCCGGTCAAGGAACACTTGGAAGCGAGTGATATTGTTTGATAATGGTGGTGGTGGGGGGCAGATAAAGAGGGCGTCCAAAAAGATGGTGACAGGACGCCCTTAGAGATGGTGGCAGTAGCAAGGGAATCGGAAGTGATGTCACTTCCTTTCGGGGGCTGTTCTTTCTCTTCGCTGTTGACAAGAAAAAGAGAAGCATGCGCACAGTGTCGCTCCGTGGTGGGATGCACAGTGGTGCACATGGCCTGATTGATTACCTCAGAGTTAATTTGTTCTTGTTCTCTCTCTCTCTCTCTCGTGTATGCAAAAAAACACCCGCCCGTCTGTCTGTTTAATAAATATTCAAAACCCATATACGGCCTTTGGTTTCATCTGTTCATGATGATGATGATGATGATGATAAAGACGAGTGGCTTGTGGCAGTAGATGGTGGACACCGGTCAGCCGGGACGAACAAAAAGCTGATACTCGAAGGTAAGCAGAAATGTAACATCGCCGATAAGGAGTATCGAACATCGGACGATCGAAAATCTAACATCGGCGATTTCGAGAATTGTACACATTTGACGATCGAAAATGTAACAATATGACAAGAATGTGCAAAGTGGAATTTGGAGACAGTTGACCCACTGACCCATGAGGACTGGAGAGTGAACTTATGAAAACGTCTGACCTCTGGACAAGGGAAGAGTGATGTTAAATGAAGAGAGAAAGAGAGAAAGAGATAAAGAGAGAAATAGAGAAAGAGATAGAGAGAAAGAGATAGAGAGAGAAAGAGAGAGAGAGAAAGAGAAAGAGATAGAGAGAGAAAGAGATAGAGAGAGAAAGAGATAGAGAGAGAAAGAGATAGAGAGAGAAAGAGATAGAGAGAGAAAGAGATAGAGAGAGAAAGAGATAGAGAAAGAGAGAGAAGAGAAAGAGAGAGAGAGAAAGAGAGAGAGAGAGAAAGAGAGAAAGAGATAAAGAGAGAGAGAAAGAGAGAGAGAGAGAAAAAGATAGAGAGAGAAAAAGATAGAGAGAGAAAGAGAGAGAGAGAAAGAGATAGAGAGAAAGAGATAGAGAGAGAAAGAGATAGAGAAAGAAAGAGATAGAGAAAGAAAGAGAAAGAGAGAGAAGAGAAAGAGAGAGAGAGAGAGGTAGAGAGAGAAAGAAAGGGAGAAAGAAAGTAAGAGATAGAGAGGGAAAGAGATAGAGAGAGAAAGAGGGAGAGAAAGAAAGAGATAGAGAGAGAAAGATGTATATATATATATATATATATATATATATATATATATATATATATAAAGATAGAGAAAGAGATTCGGACTACTATTCTCGTCTGGGTTGGTATTTTCCCAACGTTTCGGCTGATGTACCCTCCAACCTTATTCACGTGTATCTTTCTAAATTTCAGAATCTTTATATCGAACTCGGGAACCTAAACAGAATTTCGAATTGAATTCTTTATTTAATCCATTGGAAGAAGGTTGTTCTTGCTTCGTCAGCCATGACAAGGTAGAAATATTAAGTATTATGTAATTCTTTGTGATTATCGCCTGTAGTAAGGATTGAACCCTTAACCTCTAGATTCGCAATCAGTTCAAAATGACTCATATAATTATCAATACACTTGTAGTAAATAACACTTTCAAAATTGTCTAGTAACAAGGTAATCCGGCATAACAACCGAGACCTGAAAAAGAGCATTTGTACGTTTAGCTTTATGTGGGATTACCATTAACAAAGTAAAACGAAAAAATGACTCTTAAACGTTTTGTCCATTGGTCACATTTCAGTTTAAAAAGGAATTTTCATTGTTAAATACGACGATTAGATGGACGCAGGTGTCTAAGCATCTTTATAAATGTTATGTCTGTCTGTCGATCTTTCACACTTTGCCAGTTTTTAATAGCATTTCCTTTTCGTTTGTTATACGTAGGTTTAAAAAAAGAATTTTCTCTTTCGTCTGTCACGCTTAAGTTTGAAATAGCATTTTTCTCTGGTCTGTCATGCTTATATTTGAAATAGCATTTCCTTTGGTCTGTCATGCATAAGTTTGAAATAGCATGTTTATTGGTATTTCATGCTTAAGTTTGAAATAGCATTTTCATTGGTCTGTCATGCTTAAGTTTGAAATAGGATTGTCGTTGGTCTGTCATGCTTAAGTTTGAAATAACATTTTCATTGATCTGTCATGCTTAAGTTTCAAATAGCATTTTCTTTGGTCTGTCATGCCTAAGTTTGAAATAGCATTTTCTATGGTCTGTCATGCTTAAGTTTCAAATAGCTTTTCTTTGGTCTGTCATGCTTAAGTTTCAAATAGCATTTTCTTTGGTCTGTCATGCTTAAGTTTCAAATAGCATTTTCTTTGGTCTGTCATGCTTAAGTTTCAAATAGCCTTTTCATTGGTCTGTCATGCTTAAGTTTTAAATAGCATTTTCTTTGGTCTGTCATGCTTAAGTTTTAAATGTTATTTCTATTTGGTCTGTCATGCTTAAGTTTCAAATAGCTTTTCTTTGGTCTGTCATACTTAAGTTTCAAATAGCATTTTCTGTGGTCTGTCATGCTTAAGTTTCAAATAGCCTTTTCATTGGTCTGTCATGCTTAAGTTTTAAATAGCCTTTTCATTGGTCTGTCATGCTTAAGTTTCAAATAGCATTTTCTTTGGTCTGTCATGCTTAAGTTTTAAATGTTATTTCTATTTTGGTCTGTCATGCTTAAGTTTCAAATAGCATTTTCTTTGGTCTGTCATGCCTAAGTTTGAAATAGCATTTTCTATGGTCTGTCATGCTTAAGTTTCAAATAGCCTTTTTTTTGGTCTGTCATGCTTAAGTTTCAAATAGCATTTTCTTTGGTCTGTCATGCTTAAGTTTCAAATAGCATTTTCTTTGGTCTGTCATGCTTAAGTTTCAAATAGCCTTTTCATTGGTCTGTCATGCTTAAGTTTTAAATAGCATTTTCTTTGGTCTGTCATGCTTAAGTTTTAAATGTTATTTCTATTTTGGTCTGTCATGCTTAGTTTCAAATAACATTTGCGATTGTGTCCCCATCTCAATAGCATTTTCGTCGCAGCTAAATGTGCCGATTGTATAAAAATGTCCATTCTGATTTCGTTTCTTTGTTATTAATAAATGCAACAATGGTCGGTTTTTATAGACTTTTATATTTCACTCGATATTAAATTCATTTTGGCACCTTTCCAGAACGACTAAGTGACTTGCTTTTAATACAATTCCTTTGTAGTCGAGACGAATGGCGTGTCACATAGAAGCACTTTTGCTCGATTCTTATTCTGTTCTTTCTCTTGGCGCTTCTTGCTACCCATCTTCAAGTAAGCAGCAGGAGACGAAGAAATGCATTCATCGTCAACGGGGAAAACCGAATGGAAGTTTGGTTTATTTTAAACAACGTTTTTTTTTTTTTGACTTGTAAAAAAAAAAAAAATAAATAAAAATCGTAAAATGTAATTGCAAACTGCCGTAAATATGTTTTTAATGGTTTAAGATCGAAATCTGATGCGTTATATCTATATTTGAAGAGTTCGAATGATAAACGCCATTTTCAAAATCACGAAACTGCCCCCACAAAAAGTGTTGCATTTCAACACTCGGCGACACCCCAAAACTATGTGTTACATAATATGATACAGAAATAATTTCTTTTTGATTTCAATTAAAATCAGCTTTTTATTCACAGTCTAGATTTAATATATTCGTGTTTTTATTGTTTAAGGTCTCAATTTAAACGAATTGGATTTATCGCGTTTTGCGTTCACACTCTTCATTTATTCTGTCCATCCAATTTTTATGTTTTTTAATTCAATTTATTTCTCCACGTGATGTCACTTATTCTTACTCTGCCACCAACTTTGTATTTTATCGCATTCCTCCTTACTCACTACTATTCCCACTCCTCTTCTCACACAACATCTATCGCCTCCTTCCCCCTATAACCGTTTCTCACCCCCCCCCCTCCTCGCCTGGATTTTTTTTTACTACATTGTATAAAACTGTTGAGTTTTGTTCAATAAAGGAACATTACCAAATGAATATGGTCGAATCCATCGACCGACATATCTTGGTCCAGCTTTAATGATGTGTTTGTGTCCTTATTTTTACTAACAACTTACTTTGCTTGTCCACGTTTCTATAACCAATTTTACATTACATCATATATATATATATATATATATATATATATATGATTATTTTTATATACAGACATGTACAAAATCTGCGACACTGGCATGTCGATGTTATCGATCAACAGCTGTTAGAAACAGATCTCATCAGACAGAGTTAAAATCCGATCTTAACCTTAGATCATATTTGGAAAGAACTAAATATGATCTAAGGTTAAGATTGGATTTTAACTCTGCCTGATGAGATCTCAGTTTATTGGTAACATCGACATGCCAGTGTCGCAGATTTTGTACATGTCTGTGTAAATAAAAATAATCATATATAAAAGCTCTATTTGATATTGAGCACCTTTTATCAGCCCGGTTGAAATTCTTTGGAGTACTATCCTGTAGATGTTTTACCTGGATTATATATATATATATATATATATATATGAGGGATTCAAAACATTTTTCAAACCAAGTTCCAAATAAAGAGCATACGCCAAGGTATTATGGTTGTTTACATCTGTTTCAAAGCAGCATTTAAAATACATTGGTGTATGCCCTTTATTTGGAACTTGATTTGAAATCTCTCTCTCTCTCTCTCTCTCTATATATATATATATATATACTGAGTTCTATTCCACTAAATATTAAGCTGATAATATTTGTAAATTGTTGATTGATCTTTATTGCAAATTTTCTATATGATCTAAATTGAGGATTTATATGTGTGTGTGCATTGTAGGTGTAAATATATTTGACCTTTTCTGAAAAAATAATATATATATATATATATATAGTTAAATGGACGAAGAGTGATAAACATGAATGTCCAAATTTATTTCAAAACTGAACATTTGAAGTTTTAAATAAATTTGGACATTCGTGCATGTTTATCACTCTTCGTCCATTTAACTTTATAATTGCTCTATCTCGTATATTGAGCTTTTACCATTTCACTATAGGTTCTTTCTACTAAAACTTTTACTTTTAGTTTCTTACTTATTACTTATATATATATATATGACAACGAATGAAACGACTTTGATTTTTAACCCTCCCGTTCTCTCATCTCAAGGCTAATTTTATAAAGATTCAATAAACATGTCTCATGTCTTCTCCTCCCCCTTCATAGTTCAAATTAATTCTAACAGACACCAATATTCGCCCCACTCTTTTCACAATTATTGTAATGTCTCTCCCCCTACCTAATGATCTTATAACTCCAACCGCCACCATCCCCCACACCCTCTACTGGCAACTCAATTTCCAACTGCCACCATCTATTTGTATCTAATAATTTATTTTTTCATAAGCGGCCCCAATTTTAAGCTCACACCCGCCACCACTTCTTGTTTCAAACATTTGGTACTTGTGTTTGTTTTTTTCTACAGACAATCATACTGAGGAAGTCTTATAATAGAGACGAAACATTTATGAATACATAAATAATATTTTTGGGTTTTCTTTTTAATTTCCATTACGTCGGAACACTTTTTCTATTCTTATATATATATATATATATATATATATTAGAGAGCGAAGACTTAACTACAGCTAATTAGTATAATTTGAATAACTATTTTTAAATAGTTATAAAATTACTGTTTGGTTCATCTGTAATTACATATATATATATATATATATGCAATAGTTTTGTCGGTATTAACAATAATAAAATTGATATATGTACAGTATAATGTATGTGTAAATATAACGTTTGTGTACATTTATATTTGATTAAGAATGGAAAAAAGTGTTACGACGTAATGGAAATTGAAAAAGGAAAACCAAAAAATATTATTTATATATTCATCAATGTTTCGTCTTTATTATAAGACTTCCTCAGGATGATTGTCTTTAGAAAAACACCCGCCACCACCTCTTGTTTCAAACATTTGGTACTTGTGTTTATTTTTTCTTCAGACAATCATCCTGAGGAAGTCTTATAATAAAGACGAAACGTTGATGAATGGATAAATAATATTTTTTGGTTTTCTTTTTTCAATTTCCATATATATATATATATATATATATATAATATATGTATAATATATTACACACATATATACAAGAATATGTGGCTTTAAATGTTTAGTCTGTATTAAGAAAAGTCAATACATTGGTAGGATTATCCTGCAGTGGACACACACACACACACACACACACACACACACACACGTGACAAATGTTCGTGTCCAAAATGAGAAAAATCTTTAAGAATACGATTTGTATTAAGCTTTTCAAATCCCATTTTTATTGCCTAAAATGGCGTATTTTGTAATGTTGAAAACAGGAAACAGAACAAAATAAGACATAATTGTACAAGGAATGCATCCACTCGAAATATAAAATGCGAACACAGACAAAAATGAAAAATTGAAAAAAATAAAAAAAATAACATCTAAAAAGACGCCCATTAAACAATATATAAAAGAAAAGCAATTTTAAAAATTTGAATTGATTTAAAAAAAAAAAAAAAAATTTTTTTACATTCTTCTAAAAAACGAATTTTTTAATTTTTTTTTTATTATTATCAGCGAATAATGGAATACAAAGAAAACATTGTTTGCCTGGTGAGAATGAAACGAAATTTCCTTTCAAATCGATTTAATTTAAAAAAGTCAGAAAAAATAAAATGTCTTAATCTTGGTCACTTTTTTTCTGAATATTATTAAAAGCAGAAAAGTATCTGTGACTTTCCCAATTGCAACAGATGACCACATATTTTAATCTGATTGTTAAATATTCAATTCTTTAAATTTCTTAAATTTTTTTTTTTTTAATGAATTTAGTGAATATTAGTAAAAAAAAAAATTTTTTTTTTTAAATGACCAAAAAAACAAATATTTCTTCCCTGATGGAACAAAAAGATCACATTTTTCAAACTACCAACCACTAGTCTCTTCCTTTTGGACAGGGTACAAAAAAAACAAACTCTAACTTAATAGATACCGTATTGTCTACCAAGCTTCAGCCACTGTCCCATCACCACAATGTTGCATCCCTGTGTTTGTTTTACAAGTACTTCCACGGAATATACCCTGATGAACCTACTGCACTTATACTACCGCAACGTCAATATCTCCGACAAACCAGACTAGCAGCAAAATCCCACCCCTTCACTGTAAAGGTCTCTAGATGGCGGCGGATTTTCTAGCTTCTTTTCTCGGACCGCTCGCCTTTGGAATTCCTTCCTTGCTCTCTTGACAGTACCAACATGCAGAAATTTAAATGTAATGTGAACAAACATCTCGTTGCATAACTCCCAACTTAAGATGTCTCCTATAAATCTTCCCCCTAATCACAGTAGCCTCTTACATCTCAGTGGCAATGTGGCCCCTTTGTTTAGGGATTTTTGAGACAAGACTTCATAATTTGGATTATTCAGACTGCTGTTCTCGTTTTGGTTGTTATATTCATAGGAACAATTTACAAGAAATTCGTAGGAACAATTTACAAGAAATTCAAAGGAAATTCAAAGGAACAATTTACAAGAAATTCATAGGAAATTCGTAGGAACAATTTACAAGAAATTCATAGGAAATTCGTAGGAACAATTTACAAGAAATTCATAGGAAATTCGTAGGAACAATTTACAAGAAATTCATAGGAAATTCGTAGGAACAATTTACAAGAAATTCATAGGAACAATTTACAAGAAATTCATAGGAAATTCAAAGGAACAATTTACAAGAAATTCATAGGAAATTCGTAGGAATAATTTACAAGAAATTCGTAGGAACAATTTACAAGAAATTCGTAGGAACAATTTACAAGAAATTCATAGGAAATTCGTAGGAACAATTTACAAGAAATTCATAGGAAATTCGTAGGAACAATTTACAAGAAATTCATAGGAAATTCATAGGAACAATTTACAAGGAATTCATAGGAAATTCGTAGGAACAATTTACAAGAAATTCATAGGAAATTCGTAGGAACAATTTACAAGAAATTCATAGGAACAATTTACAAGAAATTCATAGGAAATTCAAAGGAACAATTTACAAGAAATTCATAGGAAATTCGTAGGAATAATTTACAAGAAATTCGTAGGAACAATTTACAAGAAATTCGTAGGAACAATTTACAAGAAATTCATAGGAAATTCGTAGGAACAATTTACAAGAAATTCATAGGAAATTCGTAGGAACAATTTACAAGAAATTCATAGGAAATTCATAGGAACAATTTACAAGAAATTCATAGGAAATTCGTAGGAACAATTTACAAGAAATTCATAGGAAATTCGTAGGAACAATTTACAAGAAATTCATAGGAAATTCGTAGGAACAATTTACAAGAAATTCATAGGAAATTCGTAGGAACAATTTACAAGAAATTCATAGGAAATTCGTAGGAACAATTTACAAGAAATTCATAGGAAATTCGTAGGAACAATTTACAAGAAATTCATAGGAAATTCGTAGGAACAATTTACAAGAAATTAGTAGGATCAATTTACAAGAAATACGTAGGAAAAATTTACAAGAAATTCATAGGAACAATTTACAAGAAATTCAAAACCGTCATAAGAAATTTATAGGAAAGGATGGAAAAGCAAGGCAAGATTGAGAGAATAAGAGGAAAAGATAAAAAAACAGGAAAAGAGAAATAAAGATAAGACACAAAAAAAAGAAATAAAACCCCGCCAAATAGCGACAAAAAATAAGGAGGTAAGGCTCTAGCGATTTAGCAGAAATCAACTTTTTCTTATTAGATAAAGAAAAAACAGATTTCACCAAAAAGCGGAGAACTCACATCCATCGGAGACTCTAGTGATTAAAGCGTAAATCCACTTTTTCTCGATTAAAAAAAAACATAATTCTGTTAAACAGCGGATAACTCACATCCCAGTCCTATTCTTACTATGGTTAATATTAATACTAATAGTTACTATCTTAATTGATTGCTTACTTATTATTTACTGTGAAATGGTTTTTACATAGAATCATGTTTTTGTAAAAACAGAAAAGTAACGTTAAACATTAAAATCAGTAAGTTATCGCAAGTGTAATCATCTACGCGAAACACAGACGAAACAAGATGGTCGACCGAGAAAAGAAACATGACATAACTAGAAAGGGAGATAACTCAGTGTTTTACAAGTTATTTATTTTTAGTGGTTTTTATTCCAATTAATGTCATTTTATTTTACTTCCACCGCTTAGTCAATGCTGAGTACATACTTGGACCCCACTCCAAAACAGGAATATAATAATAAAATGTAACAATAAAAAAAAAAATAGGCAATATGGTGTTATGGGCTGGCCGCAAAAAAAAAAAAAAGAAGGCAATATGGTGTTATGAGCCGGGCGCAAAAAAAAAAAAAATAGGCAATATGGTGTTATGGGCTGGCCGCAAAAATTTTTTAAAATAGGCAATATGGTGTTATGAGCTAGGCGCAAAAAAAATTTTAAATAGGCAATATGGTGTTATGAGCTGGGCGCAAAATTTTTTTTAAAATAGGCAATATGGTGTTATGGGCTGGGCGCAAAAATTTTTTTTAAATAGGCAATATGGTGTTATGGGCTGGGCACAAAAATTTTTTTAAAATAAGCAATATGGTGTTATGGGCTGGGCACAAAAGATTTTTTTAAATAGGCAATATGGTGTTATGGGCTGGGCACAAAAGATTTTTTTAAATAGGCAATATGGTGTTATGAGCTGGGTGCAAGAAAAAAAAATAGGCAATATGGTGTTATGGGCTGGGCGCAAAAAAAAAAAATAGGGTTCATAGTTCAATCCCAGACATTGCCGTGTCTTCATGGGAGTAAATATATAAAGAGAGTCACTGTTATTTACACATGACTGTATGCACCCCCCCCCCCGTCTCACATACAAAGGCAACTTTGTAAAAGAGAAGAAAAATACAGAGAGAGAGGGGGGGGAGGGAGAGGGGGCTAGGAAAACAACAATATTATTAACGTCCATGAAAATCAAGTATGTGCTTACAATGAAACCAGCGATATACCAACATTGTAGGAAGCATAATAACGTCTGTGACACTGCTTAGCAGATTCAACGCCTCCACCACCCCACCTATCCCCCTCCTCCTCATCCTCTTAATACATTCTTGGAAACACATTAAAAGAAAAGGTTATAAAGAATGAAAGGTGAAAGGTCAGAATAGTCCCACCCCCCATGTCAAAACCAGAAAACATCACAGAAAAGGTCATGACAAGTGTCTTCTCTCTTCCTCAATCTCTGATTGAATAACATTAGATTTATATATATACTAGCTGTCCCGACTGGACGTTGCCTGGGTGAACACATTTGTTGTGAAAATATTCACAAGAAGAAAAAAAAAGAAAACTTACGGCATTCTTTCTTTTTTTCCCATTTTAGCTCTAATAATTCTCAGGAATCACGGGGCGAGGGGGGGGGGGTTCCTTTCTTGATTTCTTTATGAGATACAAATATATCGAAGTGTTCATTTAATAGTCTCCCCTACTTCAGAGTTAATAAATCAGTGTAGAATACTCATTTTTTCTCTTCCCCTGTGAACTGAACCTGCTATCTCAACTGTTCTACATCTACTAACCCAAGAACTGTCATCCATTCTTTCAACATGGCTATACCATTGAAGTCTACTCTTCTGCACACATCTCTCTATATGGTCCAGATATAATCTTCCTCTGAGGTCATCAGAACTGAGCCTGTCTTTAAGACTCACATCACACATAAACCATATCATTTTTCTCTGTGGAACGCATGTCCTCAACCAGGTCAGGTTTCACTTCCATAGATTATCACATTGCATACACATGCCTGATATACTATTCCCTTGGTCGACAGTGGTGACGTTCTGCTGGTTAGTAATGGTAGAAGTTCCCTGACTATATATATATATATATATATATATATATATAAAGTATGTGTATATATTAATATGTATATTTCTATGTACAGGATAGTCTCCTAAACTAATGAATGTATCATTATGAACTTTGGAATATATATTCAAGGCAACACGGTGAGTAACATGAGCACATTATTCATTTTGCAAATTTTTACATTTATGGAGTACATGTATATAAATTTAGGTATGTATATATATATATATATATATATATATATATATATATATATTCCATTGTACAGGACAAACTCCTAAACCAATACAATGAACCGATCATAATGAATTATGGAATATATATTATCGGCAACATGGTGAGTAACATGGGAAATTATTATTTTTGTAAACTTTACCATTGAGAGGGTGCGCCCACCCAAACTCGCACCCTTCCCTGAAAAAACTTTTAAAATAAGTAAAATGCAAAAAATTTAATAGAGGAAAGAAGTGCTCTACATTAAATTTTGGGTTATATTTTTTAAAGGATTTGTGCCTCAATAACATGTGCTAAACTATTTAACTGATCATTATGAATTATGGAATATGTATTCTAGGCAACACGGTGAGTAACGTTGGCACATTATTTACTTTTTTATAAACTTTACCATTCAGGGGGCGGGGCACCGAAACCGTACTCTAACCCCAAAAGAAATAAAAAACATTAACATTTAAAACGAATGCTATATTTATTGCTTATACCCGTCCTAGGATGAGTATTCTACTAGTATATACATATAAACATACAAATATATATATATAAATATATATATATATATATATAAATGTGATACTTAGAAGGCAATACAATGCAGAGGTGTGACGTTTAGACACAAGTTGGAGCAAATAAGACATATAATGGTGGAACAAATTAAATAGTTTCACCCTTAATATAATGTATACATACACATATATATATATATATATATTTATTTATTATTTTTTCCACAAATCTACACAATGTTACAATGTTATGTAATACTTGTATAAAGATGGTCTGGTGGAAACTCCGTATGATATAATATTTCGGAAACTCTTATCTTCTTCAGAACCGTGCTCAACTCAAGTTCAAGCGTACTTCTAAATATCACATTTCTATATACTAATAAACAATGCTTCAAGCAAACTACATAAACCTCTAATATATATATATATATATATATATATATATATTATTTCATGTATCTACATAAAATGTTATAAGGAGATATGATTTTTTATGTATCAATTTTCAGTATTTACTTCAACAGTGCTCAATACGTGAGCAGAGCTAGGTAGTAAGTTTTGAAAATATATTTATGGCAATTAAGCCCAACGATTGGCTAAGAGAATAACAAAGAATCTGATTGGTTAACTAGCTAAACTAAACACGAAGTATATATATAAAAACACCTGACAACACAAACTCCATGCATTTTAGCCTGACGATTCCCTATGGGGATGAAACGCGGAAGCCTCTGTGTAGCTTAATTGCCATAAATATATTTTCATAACTTACTAATATATATATATATGTATATATATATATAATATTTAAATATTGAATTATCGTTAAATCATAATAATCTATCGTGATAATGTAAAGCTCAATATATAGAATAGAACAATCAATTTCAGAGGTGAAAGATGAGAATAAAAAATTGTAAAGATACAATATTTATTAAAAACATCAAAAGTTCAGAGCAAGGAGCCTCGTATCCTTAATCCATGGATTTTCAAATGTTGCCAATAATATTTACAACTACATTATCGGCTTTCCCTATCCTCTGATGAGAAGATTTTAATCTTTGAAAACCATGGATTAAGGATATGAGGCTCCTTGCTCTGAACGTTTTGATGTTTTAATAAATATTGTATCTTTACAATTCTTTATTCTCTTCTTTCACCTCTAAAATATATATATATATATATATATATATATATATATATATATATCGAATGGGATGAATACAAAGTGTCTATTCTCTTTCATAAAAGCTGCAAACTATTATGGGATACAATGGAATAAACGGTGTTAGAAGTCTTTTTTTTTCAATGATATTAAACTCAGCAAATCCTTTTCTCTTGTACTGATGTTTAAATACAATAAAACTTTAGTTCATTCATTTTGGCAATGATTGGGTTGAATATCGGACATTAATAGACGAATGAGATTCGGCTCTCAAAAACAGATGTCGTTAGAAAGAACTCGGCCCGAGATTTTCTAAAGAGAAGAAATGAAAATGTTTAAAGCAAATGTCAGTTTGCCAAAATCTCCCGCTTTTACGCTTATAAAAATCAGAGTAAAAGTCAGCGATGGGAATTCAAGAGGTTCGAGAAAAATCTATTTTAGTGCTAGGGTTACGGTTATTTTAGCCTCCATTTTGGAAACCTCGTATTTTAATCGATAATGTTTTTTAATAAAAATTTAACCGCGGAAAGGTTGTCTTTTGTAATACTAATGTGTCACCACTTACCAAGGCCAAAAAGCAACTCGAGGTTAAAGGTTAGTGAGATTTTCAGTTGGATGATAGAACAGTGCTAGAAACTTAGTTTTTGCGACTGTTAGAATGTTCCTGTTTATTTGCCTCCCAACGAGGGCAGCCTTAGACACAAGGTCGGTTTTTAATGTCAGGGAAAATTCAGCTCCTCAAAATGGGGCACTCTGGATTGGAACAAAAATAAAAATTCACTTAGTCTAGAAAGATTGCTCATTAAAATCAGTCTTGTGTCTGTCTAACTCTGCCCTCATGGGGAGGCCAGTAAATAGGGATCTTCATGGGAAGACTGAGAATGATTAATGGTATGAACTAAGTTTTTTTTTTTTTTACTTATGGGGGGGGGGGCGTTTATGACAAGAATCAGTTTAACATTGGATTTGAAGGCGACCATGTTGTAATCTACAGGGAAGCAGTCCTGTGGTAACGTGTTCAAATGATTCAATTTTTTGTTTAATTCGTTTTAGCATCCCCTTAGCTTATTTTTGATTTCAATAAATATTCGATTAATAGGAAAAATAAATAATTAAAAGTTACAGTTACATATAGGCGAGAAACACACATACAGAGATTAAAAAAAAATGCCGATATGCGTTTTACATAGATTTATGTACGAGAGAGAAAGAGGGGGGGGGGAACAATTGCGCACACGTAGTATTACTTAAGATATATATCATATGAGTTTATTTACCTCCTCTCCAGGGGAGGTTAGACACAAGGTCAGCTAAGGTTTTGAAAAGTCAGCACACTTGGAGAAACGCACTCTGGCCGACAAAAAAAAAATGCCTGAGCAGCCCTGTCGGCATTCCCCGGTAGAGGCGCCTCAGGCGATTAGTAATAAATTGACCCTTTCTCAAAAAGAAAGTGGTCCTTCTAGGGACGGAACAGCAACAAAGCCACTGTCGAACTGATTGTCAGGGACGTATCTCCGATTCGTACAAACAACACCTACTCAAAATGTGCCAGGTAAGTATATATACCATATGAGGTGTCTTCTTACTCTTCAATTTCTATCATTTCTAGACACTGAGGAAAAAAAAAAAAACTGCCGCTAAATTTTGCGATAATAACTTTGGACAAATAACTAGAAAAAACACGTTAGAACAAGTTCACAAACACTAATCTAAATTATATTATGCTTCAATTGGTTGGTTCTTCAACATGCCGCCTGAATTGAATAAAAAATTTAAAAAGTTTCTTGCGAACAAATGCTGATTGCTTCATGCTACATAAACCCATAATGTCATAATGAGAAAAGAAACAAACCGTGAACAAATTTGGTTAAAAAACGATTTTTCAGAAATAATGAAAAGCCAAATTGTTTAATTATTTTTCTTAACAAGCAAGACGTACATTTTCGTGTTTCTTCAAAATGTAATTAACGTTTATTTATTTTTTATTATTTATTATTTATCATCGACAGAAAATTCCTATCGACTTATAATCAAGGGAGGCGCGAGAGCGCTCTATCTCTTGATAGACTACACGAATGGCCTATGCTGGAAATCTCATTTCTTTGATCAATCATAACTCAAAAACCAATAAACCAAATTAGTTAAAACTTTGCACAAAATTTTCATTTAATAGGTCTTATAAGTGTGTAGAATTTCAGCATCATTAGTCAAGGAAACCCAGAGATCCAGAAAGTTCAATCATGAAATCATGTACGTACATATGTGCCACCCTGTATCTCATCAACTATTTGATGGATTCAGCTGATTTTTGGCAAAGATAGAGGTTCTAGTGTCTAGTTGATGGCATTTTAATTTCAGTTTACAATATACCTTGATGAGTCAAACTACCAACTATATCAGTTATGAGAAGGCATTGTATTGAGGCATAGTCTTTACAAAAGTAGTGACATTCCATGAGAAATGCCAGTATACTGAAATCATATGCCCTTAATAGAGTTCAGATGAAAATTCATATATACTAAATGTACAAAAGCAAGGAAATTCCCAAATTGTTACACGTTTATTGTCATTAAGAGGAATTGCTTATCGAAGAGGATAGCTCAACAAGTATTTGTTTACTTGAAGACGATGTTGTTGTAGTCGGCTGTGAGCAGCTTCGTTGCATTTTGTTCCACAGATGGTTAGAGTTAGGGAAGAAACTTCGTTCATGGAAATGGAAGATACACTTGGTCTTTGGTACAGATAGGGAGAAATAAATGTTCGCTATCATGGTTGTAGCCAGGCGGGTTCTTGCTGCGAATGCTTTATATGGGAGGGGGTACGAAGGATTGGAGCTCAGTCGAGCACCGACCATGAACATATCGATACAGTGTAGAGAGAGGCTAACTGTAGCAGCAAGCTACAAGCCGGCGCACAGCCGCCATATTGTTTGAATATCAATGACTCCTTAGCTGCCCGCCGATTGGTTCATACTAAGCTCTTTCCTTTTTGTTCGGATACTAATGAGGAAAACTCAATAAAGTTATTAAATGAATGAGAGTTTGCCACTTCCATTCTACATTTTGGAGACATGATCTGAACACGCAACCTTCTGATTTTCTACCGGAAATCAATCCAAGCAGGGAGGTATTGTAGCAGCAAGCTACAAGCCGGCGCACAGCCGCCATATTGTTTGAATATCAATGACTCTGTTATAATTGTGGTAGTAAGACTCTGAACGCTACCGACACGTAGTTCAGCCACAAATGTAAAATGTGCACAGGTTGAAAACCCGATGAAAGGAAATCAACCTGTACTTCATAAAATGAATACACATCCTATCACAAATTATAAACATATATAAAAACAACCAAGACAAAATTAACAGTACATAACAAGTATTTATTTATTTAAAAGAGGCTGGTTTTGTTATTCTGAGAAAGTCGATCAGAATTAAAAGTTCATTTGTAGCAATTATGAAGGCCTTTCTGAAAATAAAAATAGGAAAGTTCTTTTTTTTGACACCAAAGTTATAATTGTGTCGAAAACCAAATATTATAATTGTTAAACTTATTTTCACGCGTTCCTGCGCGGGTACGTTGCTCTTTTGTGAAGAGACCGTAACTAGTTCAAATATATCAATTAAAAAGGCTTATGGCCTTTATGAAAATGAAAATAGTAAAGCTTTTTTTTTTCTTATGAAACTCGAGGAAAACAAATGAGAAGTCCAAATATAAACCAAATGAAAGTTGATTTAGGACGAATTAATATAGTATTTCTTTTTTGTTTTATTTTGCTGTCCTTATGTCGAAACACATACCTTTTTTTGTTGTTTTGACGGCTGAGAGAAGGATATTTTATAGAATTTTGGATTCCGTGGTCCGTTTTTAACAAGCTGTTTTTAGGGTTCTGAGATATACGTAATCTCAACGTCGGAGAGGCCATTTGATTGACTGGTCGGTCGATATCAATTTTGTTGGACCGGGGTTTTCCTTAAGTGTCCGGTAGACAGCCGTATTAAATGTCGCAGTACTTCTTACGCGTTAATTTTCAAATTCCTATTTTTTGATTTTGCGTGCGGGGATAAATTATCTGAATATGACGGCTGTGTGAGCGGTCGATTCTCAGAGGCGTCCGCTCTGGATAAATTGTCTGAATATGACGGCTGGGTGAGCGGTCAATTTTCAGAGGCGTCCTTTCTTCACCGGTCCGGGACGTTCTCCTGTGCGGGGATAAATTGTCTGAATATGACGGCTGTGTGAGCAGTCGATTCTCAGAGGCGTCAGCTCTGGATAAATTATCTGAATATGACAGCTGGGTGAGCGGTCAATTTTCAGAGGCGTCCTTTCTTCACGCCGGTCCGGGACCTACTCCTGTGCGGGCGTCCTGCTCTTAACTCTGCTTGAAGCTTGACGCCTCTCCGGGCCGAGGCCGTCTCCTCAGAGACGTCTACTCGTGATGCTCACAGAAGCTCAACTCCTCGTGTTTCCTCTCGCTTCGATTTTCCCACTCTCCTGTATAGCAGCAGCATTCCCTCCTTTGATTGGTTGAGTCTTTCGCCCACGCCAATGAGTGGGCTGACTCATGCAAGTCCGTCTGCCAAGCATCCTGTTGACCCAGTTTTTGACAAACATCGCCGTCTGCACCCCCTTTCTGTAATGGTAGGGGAACATGTGCAGACAAGTCCTCTGCTTCCCTTTTTATGCCTTATAGGGCAAAATATGTAGATATAACAACTCCTTAGCTGCCCGCCGATTGGTTCAGGCAATCTACTTCCTCCTTGGCTTAACCAATCAGTGCCTTATCTTACCACTCCGAGATTCGCCTAAGAGAAGGCCACTGATTAATCAAGCCAGGGAGGAAGTAGATTGCTTGAACCAATCAGCGGGCAGCTAAGAAGTCATTGATATTTAAACAATATGGCGGCTGTGCGCCGGCTTGTAGCTTACTGTTACAATATATATTTCTTCTATGTGAAAGAGCCTGAAGAGAAGAAATTGGAGCTCAGTCGAGCACCTTTCATGGGAATAACGATAGAGTAGAGAGAGACTAGCAACGTCTCTTCTGTGTGAAAGGGACTGCAGAGAAGAGAAGAGATTGGAGCTCAGTCGAGCACCTTCCATGCGAATAACGATAGAGTAGAGAGAGACTAGCAACGTCTCTTCTGTGTGAAAGGGACTGCAGAGAAGAGAAGAGATTGGAGCTCAGTCGAGCACCTTCCATGCGAATAACGATAGAGTAGAGAGAGACTAACAACATCTCTTCTGTGTGAAAGGGACTTCAGAGAAGAGAAGAGATTGGAGCTCAGTCGAGCACCTTCCATGGGAATAACGATAGAGTAGAGAGAGACTAGCAACGTCTCTTCTGTGTGAAAGGGACTTCAGAAAAGAGAAGAGATTGGAGCTCAGTCGAGCACCTTCCATGGGAATAACGATAGAGTAGAGAGAGACTAGCAACGTCTCTTCTGTGTGAAAGTGACTGCAGAGAAGAGAAGAGATTGGAGCTCAGTCGAGCACCTTCCATGGGAATAACGATAGAGTAGAGAGAGAGAGACTAGCAACGTCTCTTTTGTGTGAAAGGGGCTGCAGAGAAGAGAAGCGAAAAGATCGTCTGACATTTGCTAAGAATACTATACAATATTGTTGAGGTTTAGGGATCCCGATGCTGTGACTAGAAGAGGAATCTGACAGGAATAGCGTCAGAGTTGGGAAGGCTATGTAAAGACGGCAGGTCAGGCAGAATATTGTGATAATCACATTCAACATGGTTTGGTTTGGTTTGGTAGTTTTGTTTTACGGCATATCAACCCTTTTTGGGTTATTTAATGCCGAATCTGGTCATTATAGTAAAAGATTTATGCTTCAAGTTCTAAAAATAAAATAAAAAAGGGGAGGGAGAAAGGGAGAGGGGCTGTTGTTTTTGGTTTTGTAGAACATAATTAAGTTTTACAAAAAAAAAAAAAAAAAAAAAAAAACGTCAATGTAGGTGAATTTCGTCTCAGAGAGCCACAGGGCAGCCTGATCTGGTATCACCAGACATTCAACATGATAACAGTAGTCCGAATAATTGAAATAAAAAGACTAATTATTTTTAAATTTCTTCCCAAGCCGTTTCTTTCTTGCTTTTCAGACATCCATCTATTTTTAGAGACGAATTTCATTTTCTTTTCCCCGCCATTATCCATCCTCTTCATGCTAGATACGTATTAAACAAGCCGAAGTCGGTCAGTTTCTTCACCTAGATTATTTAAAATCTTGATTATATTTCTATTTATTTCAAATCAAAACAGGTTCGTTACAGTTCAAATTTCCGTTCAATATCGACAGAGCTAATAAAAAATCTTGCGGAAGAAGCGAAAATTCGACGCAGAATTTGAAACGAGAAAAATATATTAAAAATAAAATATATTAAAACTAAAAAATAAAAAAAATAAGCTAATATGAAACAGAAAAGCAGGAATGAAATCAGTTGAAAAACACAAAACGAATTTCAGTCATAAAACATCGGTGATGGATAATTGTATAATCACCTAAACTTGATTGAAACTGAGGAATTAAATAAACGTGTGCGTCGCTAAAAAAAACGAGGAAATGATTAGAAAGAGTGAAAAAATAAGAAACGGGCGGCGGAAGAAAGTAGAACACGAAATCAGGCGGAGGAAAATAAGGAAATAACAAAAAAACAACAAGAAAATAAAGCGGTTAAAAATAAGCAGTAGTATTTTTTAAACGATAACGAAAAAGTTAAGTAATTAAAAATAAGTAATATATATATATATATATATATATATATATATATATATATATATATATAAGTAAATTACGTGTACAACAGAATGGTAGGATTAATTTTAGAGGAAGCATTATTAAAATCAATGAAACAGACGAGTGGGGAAAAAAAAAAAAAAGGAAAATTGTTAAAATTACCTTAAGGCCTTGTCGTCTGACCCTCTGAGAGGAAACGTCAGAATGGTAAATTAAAAACTAAAAGTCGAATGAGAAATGAAGGGGGGAGAAAAAAATAAAAAATAAATAAATAAAAAATAAATAAATAAAACTTATTTCAGTTGGAGGAAACGAATGAGAAGGGGGGAAAAATATATATATATAGAAGTATGAAAAGGAATTAGAAAAGCGACAGAGGCAGATCTATTTTCAATTCAGTTGCTCAATGCAAAAAAGCAATTAATTTAATTAATTTTTTCCTGAAGCCAGGCTTTTCAAAGATCAAAATCATATCATCAGAGGAAATTGCTGGGATAGATAAGGTGAAGCCTATATTTGCAAGCTCATCCAATCTGTGAAGAAGTTCATCACCAACGTAAGATGGAAAGCATCCCACCATGATTTGAACCACAAACTTTATATATATATATGAATATCTAGGCAGCATCTTCTCTTGCAGGCAAGTATTGTTGAATATAAGAGACAACTCATGTCTAGATATCCTTTGGTAGATCCTTTCAATAGTCCGAATTAGGATCTTAGTTTCGGAGGGGAATTGGCTGATGAATTTGCCATGGTTTGGATTAGTCTCATAAGTACTTTGGACCCATCTGGGTCCATCTTCGGGGGAATGAGGTTAATCAGGTATAGACCATGTGTTAGTATTTATAGAGCTATACACATTTAGAATATTATTACTGATATTAAAGTTAATTCTATTAATTAGGGTTTTTTTCGTTTTAATATATAGGGCTTCTAATATATGGAGTTTTTGTTTGTTAGTACTATATTCTAAGATTTTGGTATTTTCTACTAAGAGTTTTCTGAATCCAATCTTATATTAAACAATATATATATATATATATGCAATGAAAAACCCCTCTCCACAAAGGTCGCTGAACAAAGATGGTCTATGTTAGGCCATGTCCTACGAATGCACCCTGACCCTCCTGCACAAAGAGCACTAGACTTTGCCGTTACTGACTCGCAAACCTACCAAATGCGACTAGGACGGCACTGCACAAATCTGCTGGGCACACTACGTGCTGACCTCAAGCAGGCGGGACTAGGACCACTACGTACAGCGAAACAACTCCATTGCCTACGACAACTTGCACATGACAAGGCCAGATGGCCTGGACTAGCATGGAGGACCGATTGCAGCTACGGGATGTCATTTGACTACCGTAGCCGCAGAACACAGTTTTAAGAAGAAGATATATCTATATATTTGTTTTGTTTATTATCAATGTACGTATACGTTTCGTCCTTTATAATAGGGACTCATCAGCATAGAAATATGACTATTCACTACTGGTCGCGCGATTCAAAACCCCGGGCTACAAGTATTTTACAACTCAAATCCCGCCATCTAGAAGGAAAACCAAAATATTAATTAAATATCCATCTACGTTTCACCTTTATTAGAAGGTTTCATCAGGACGGGAGATTGAATAAAAATAAAAATAAAAATAATAGAGCAACAAGTACCGAAGCCTGAAAAATAAATGTGAGGAAGCGCTCAGTAGTTAGAACGCTGAGAAATGTGCTACGGCAGAACAGCCGATAAATGTGTGAAAAGTGAGCGTTCAGAAGTCAACGGTTTATCTAACGTTCCATAAAACATTAGAAAAATAAATGAGCACTTCTTCACATTTATTTTTCGGACTTTGGTACTTGTTCATAATGTTCTAGTAAAAAGACAGGGAACCATTTAAAATTTGTTTGTTTTTAGAGACATTATGTACCCTTTTACCAAGAGGTTAGGCACAAGTTTAGGTGTGGCATACTATGATAAGCGCATTCTGGCCCACAAAAAAATGCCCCTGCAGTTCAATCAGCATTTCTCGATAGGGGCGCCTCAGGCGATTAACAATAAACTAACCCCTTCTCAGAGAGAAGACAAAGCCTGGGAGGGTGGGTCTCCTAGGACTGAATAGAAACATACCTCAGCCCGACAGTAACAAAACCACTGGCGGAATTATTTGTATCACATGGTTAAATAATATTTTTCTATTTAAAAAAAAAAAAAAAATGGTTCCTTGTCCTTAGATTGATTTATAAATATGGCGACTATATTTTTCCAGCCTTTCATGCTTAGGATGAAACTAACTATATCTTATTGTTTTTTAATTTTTTTTTTTTTTTTTTAATCTAAAAAAAATTTATTTATTTATTTATTTTTTTTTTTTTTTAAATTGTACCGGTAATCTAAACTCTAGCCTTTTCTTTTTTTATTATTTTTAAACTGAAATAATAAAAACAAAGAAAAAAATGTAGATTTTTCAACTAAATACAAAGAAATTATGGGTCACCATGCAATGAATCATTTTTCTAACCCTTTATTTTCAACTCCCCCAACCCTAACCCTTTATTTTCAACCGCCCACTCCGACTGGATTCTTTTTTGTCAGTAATGTTGCTAATGTTGACTATGAGGAGAGAGAGAGAGAGGGGGGACAGAGGTAGATAGAGATATGGTGGTGGTGGGGGAGACGAGGGCTTAAAATCTAAGGAAGAAAGGAATTTAGAAGAGAGGTGGCCCCTGATATTCAAAATCACAATAGGTGTTGCAACGGTCAGATGGTGAGGTTAGTGGGGGTCTCGGGGCGGGCACAGCCAGTTGGGCCAGAGTTTCTTCTCGCATAGCTTTGCTATGACAAATATTTTCTGTAACCTAACTCAGCTTAGAGTGCTAACAGTCATGGGTACTGGGAAAATGAGAAGTTGTTTCAACCATTGCACGTCGTCTGCATGACAGACAATTCTGGAGGAGGCAAGGACTCAGGAATAGCCGAAGAACAACGTGCATTCAGATCTAAACACGATTTTATGTGTACTAGCAAAAATGCCCGGCATTACCCAGGAGATATGAATTAAACATTTTAACGGTTGATCAATATTTTTATCAGCTATTTTTTTCTGTAGTTGTTTTTTTTTCTTTTTTGAAGTTCTATTATGAAGTTATTTTTTAAGTTTCCACATTTGGTTTCTTACACTGAATGAATAAAAAAAATGTTGTATACATATATATATATATTATATATTAAAAATATTTTACCTACGTACAACGTCGTTCAAGCTTACAGCTCTCATCAGCGCTGGGAAATAACAATCTCAGACGATCACAGGGCGCGAACTCGGTTCACATAAACATCTTGAATCTGTAAGCGTTCACATAGTCCTTAGTGCCACGAAAGAGTGTCACATGATTACGGAGAAATTAAGTGATATTTACGGCGAATATAAATATCTAGACATACAATAGAACTCAACGACAGAGTCGGAGTATTGCCCTGGGGTTTAATCTCTCTGATAGTGCTCTACTTTCAATTTTACTTGAAAGGGGCATATTATATTAAATTATACATGCACCATATATATATATATATATATATATGGTGCAATAAGTACTTTTCACCTATGACAATTCCAATTGTAATTTAAATGACCTTAATCGAATCCATGTATAAGTAAAACCGACGACAAATCCATTGACATAAAAGATACGGCCTAAGACACAAACAAACCACAACCTGTAAGATGAACGCCCAAAGAAGAAAAGCAGGAGTCTGTCTCAAAATTTATAACACACACAAACACATATATAAGGAGAGTTTGAATTACCTACTAGACACCATCCTCGAGTGTCTTCGGTCTCTCTGTACAATGGTTTGTCAGGACAACCTGGCATGACGATACTTCCCCCTACAAGTAAACCCTGACCAAATATTCAAAATAACATAGTATTCAAAACCCAAATAAGATCCCCTCGACATGGCTATACACTTGCTGATACGAGGAATAGTGCACCTTTTCCAAGTAATGTTACCTCAATTGACAGCGCATTGCTGGATACTCCACCAGACTAGATGAATTCTTGTCCTGTGATCCAGTAAGACCAAGAGACCACAAGAAAGATATACTATGACAGTTAAATGGTCGATTGGAGAGAAAAAAAATTAATGTTGTTCTTTACTAACTCAACGTTTGAGAAATAAAAGAACTTTAATAGAATATTCGAATATCTATGTATCTCATATAGAGATCAAGTGTTAGCCTCAGGAAGGGGCCCCCTTGATTTCTGAGAACTTCGACTGAAGTAAAATGAAACAAAAATGTGAAATCATATATATATATATACAAATTATTTATTTAAAAACGAGGAATGGGGTTAGGATTAGGTTTGTTAGGTTTTTTTTTCAAGAGTGGCTGATGATTTGAATGGATTACAACGGCCTTTTAAAGGATTGTTAGAAATTTGAACTTTTTCTTTGAGGGTAGCCATAACTAGAATTATATTTAAGCAAAATAAAAGGAGACTATCACCAGTGGGTGCAGTGTAAACAAACAAATTGATGAGGCGCTACACACAGAGTTGGCCACCCTGTAAACTAGTCTCCTGATAGTGTGGTAGACCGAGATGCGATCCGAACGAACGCCAAAAAGCAAATGGCTTGAATTGCTACCCTATTTCTTTCCCTGCTTCATTGGGATACGCTCTCCGCTTCAATTCCAAAAAGCAGAAACGTGTTGACTCAATATTTTCCAATCAATTAATATCGTTTCTAAGCTAAAATCTAACACATCTATGTTAAATTGGCAAGCCGACACGAACTCCATAACCCCTATAAGAACGGGGGAAATAAGCAGAGTTCTCCAGACAGACCCAAGCGACGCACCTCGAAAGAGCACAAAAGAAGTACACTCGCCCTCTACCCCCAACCTTTTGGCCGGGGCGACAAGAAGAAAAGGACACTTCAAAACTCACGTACAAGCTTTCAACATCTAGTGCATATATCCATATGCACTAATATAAAGATACACATCTTTAGCCCTCGTGTTTGCTTGAAAAAGGGAACATTTTCAACCAAAGAACACGAGTTGTATAAACTTTACCAATGAACATTGCTTCACTAAAACTAACTTTTATATGCATGTAAAGTTGTGGTTTTATAAATGTTTTGTTGATTAATCATGTTTTATTAGATTTTTTATTCACAAAACTCCATTCATGTTAAGTTAGCACTTGCTAGCTGGTGATCCTAATATTTCCTCTCAAATCCTCAGATCAGCGCCGGGAGGTGATGGTGGTTAAGTAGATAACGACACGGACTGAAGACCTGGGTGTTCCAAGTTCGAATTCAGTCAGTTCCACAGTATAACTTTCACTTAGGGATGTTGGCAACCTTCTCGTGGTCCTTCCCGTAAGTACCTGATGTCTTTCCAAAAAGATTTCTTACTAGAAAAACATTGGGGAAACTAATGCTAACACTAGAATCATCTGATTCACACGAAAGAAGAAGATTAGCACCATTTCATTTCCTTCACAAAATTCTTTTCAGGTTTGTGAAATAGCAAAGGCCATAGCAGAAGGATTATCAAATTCATCTCGCGGTTTTGTCTCGATTAAAAGAGATTTTTTTAATGGAAATCGCTCCAGACAAGGCATGAAGCCATTTGATGTAAGGGCTAAAAAAAGAAAAAAAACTATTTTAAGCTCAAAAACTAGCCAACGATAAGGGTTAGATGGATAGATTCCGACCCAGAAAAAAAGCAATTCTTCTCCCTTTGTCAGAAACATCGCTCATTGAATGTGAGGACTAAAGGACAAAATAAGGGAAGCGGGAGTTACGAAGCTGCCGGAAGTAAACCCACGTTGTACCTGTATTGTATTTTGGCATCATATCAGGGTTGATATGCCGTAAAAATCGATAAATCCTACAAAATGACTGCGTGCACATCAGGTGTTTATTTACACTTACGAATTTGTTTATTAATTTCCCTCCGAAGAGAAATAGGAATAAAAAGTTACAAATAATCGTAAAACCGAGAGGCGTCATTATTTCTTAACAGCATTTTCTTTTCTTGTAAGCAAACACCAGCGTCGTTTCTGATTGCGCTGAATCTCCCCCCACCCCCCACCCCCCACCCGACCGATACCCAACTCAAGTCACCAACAGAACTTTTAAAAATATCAAAGTGAAAACGGATATTTAAGTCTTGGAGAATCAGATTTTCTCCTCGCTATCAAGAAGATAATTTTTTTTTTTTTTTTTCTATTTTGACTTTCGACAATTTTTTTTTATTATCAACTCACAACATGGAAAAAGCATTTTTGCTTTTTTTGATATCCATTTTTGTTAGTCTATAAGTAAAACTAATATCAATTAAAGAAAGCAACAAAAAAAAAATCAGATAAACTTGAATAAAAGTCTTAAAAGTTTTAAAATACCTAAAAGCAAATAACGAAAACACAAGAAAAAGCAGGAAAAAACAAACCAATTCAATCGAAAGAAAAAAAAAAAGAATGAAATTAAAGTTTAGATGAATATATTTTTTTTATTATTATTCTTACGTATCAATATTTCTGTCGAAAACGTATTGTTATTGTGAACATTTTAGTCAAGTGGCGCGGAGGAAGATGGAAACGTCTTAAGGAGAAAAAAACATTAGAAAATTCATCTTGAATCATATTTCAACACTTCAGAAAACTTCTAATGTAGTTTTGATACGTGAATTATCCACATATCGCATATACAAACACACCATATATATCAAATATCATAATTTGAAGAGATATCAAATATTTAATCTATATATACACGTATGGACATTGGAGGTGGCAGTCGTTAAACATATAACCACGCAAAATCGGCATGCCAAGTTCGACTCCAGTCGGTTCCATAGCATCACTTTCACTTAAAGATGTTACCAACCTTCACATGGTCCCTCCTGTGAGTACCCGATTTTAGAAAGAATTGGCTATAAACAAATGCAAAAACCAGAATAAAGCCGGCCCAAAAAGTTGTACAATGTTGATTCAGAATAAATGATTTTACTATGCCAGTCCTGACATCACAAGCTATCTTTTGAACTACTAGCTGTGTTAGGAGCGTGATGTTGTTGTATGGAAGCGAATACTGGAAACCAATCCAGTCCTCACTTGTCCGTCTTCAGCGGAAGGATAGAGCAATGATCATATGGATATGCTATGTCGGGTCAGATCAGACTCGGCATATCAGCTCTGATACCCTGCTGGTAAGGCTGAATCTACCAAAGCTTGATGAGCTGCGTTGGTTTGGTCAGGGTTAGTCATGCTTAAGTTTGAAATAGCAGTTTCTGTAGTCTGTCATGCTTAAGTTTATAATTGCATTTTCTTTGGTCTGTCATCTTACAAGTACTTCAATGGATTGTGCTCTGATGAACTTGCTGCTCTGGTGCCCCCATGATGCAAATTCACTAGACCAACCCGACAATCTGCCAAGTCCCATCCATTCACTGTGGAGGTCCCCAGATGCTGGAGAGCTTTCTACTCCAAAAGCTTCTTTCCTCGTGCTACTGGACTCTGGAACTCCCTCCCTGCTCCCTGTTTCCCCGACGGTACTGACATGCAGAAATTTAAAACTAATGTAAACAGACATCTCGCTGCATCCCCCCCTCCAACTTTCACCCTTTTTCTCAGTAGCCCCTTACGTCTACAGTGGCAGCCTGCCTTGTTTGGGGTGAACTATGTCACAAAAAAAAAAAAAAGATGAAAAGTTTGAAATAGCATTTTCTGTAGTCTATCATGCTTAAATTTGAAATAGCATTTTCTTTGGTCTGTCACGATTAAATCTGAAATAGGATTAAAAATGAAGATTGAATGGTCACACCTGAAAGATATCCGTTCTCATTGAAGAATTTTCCGATTCTCATCTTTGTATATAAAAGTCACATGAATCACAACCCAATTATCAAAATAATCTTTGAAATTTTGATTATTTATAGCCCAAAGTTTATTCCATCTATTCATCGATTCCGAATCTATCGGATATTGGCATATTTCTTCGTCTTCCATTAACCTTCTGTCCTTTCGCGTATTGATTTGTTGGTCTTTTATTTTATTGATCTCTTGTTCATATAACGTAACTGGTGGTCCCAATCTCGTATCGATTAGCTGTTTGCTCAAATATTGATATTTGTCCGATCTCGTACTCATCGCGTGTCCAACTTTGTATTGATCCATCGAATGCATTCTCCTGTAAATGTTAAAATGTCGGACTTCACAAATTCATTTTTTTTTTTAAAGCGAAGAAAAAATTAAATTTATACATTCTTTAGATCGCTTCAAAAATTTTTTTTAGATGAGGATTGACATTTCGTATTCTTTGGATTATTTGGACTACTGTTCTCATCTCAACGTTTCGGCCAACGTAACCTCTGACCTTTTTCAGGTGAGTTTTGTTCAACTTGGGAATCCTCGGGTTCTGTTCAAAATTCCATACAAATTTCTGATGAGGTACCCAAGAGCTTGGCAATACATTAGCCCCTAGATTAAGGCACACCACTTTTACCTATATTTGAGCTAGACAGGCGGATAGAGATGCCTGATCCAAACACCCTTCTCAGTAAAACTCATATCATTCTGTGACATAGACGTAAAAGTAGGTTTCAATTAAGATTTACAGTGGGATGAAAATGTATAAACATCAGCGAGTGATGATGCATTATATTTCATTTTTCTTTAACTATTAATTTCAAATCCTTGGCCTGAGATAAAAATAGAAAAAGAGAAAGAAAGAGGCAAAGAGGAAACGAGAGACGAGGAAAGGGCATGAAACAGAGAACTTATGTGAGGTGTGTCAAAACGAATGCTGGATCAACTTGCTACTTCCCGTCATTTTTTATGATTCCAAAATGGCTCTTCGTCAGCGCCTTTTATAACATCACATACAGAAGTCTCTTGAGAAAAACATATCAGATTTGTAGAGTGTTCAATGCAATTTTTGTACAATTTATTCATGTAAACCAAATATAGTAATTCTGAGATTTCGTTTTTCACTCTGGCCCGCGATCTTCCAAAAGTCTCATCTGGCCCTCACTCTGAAAAGGTTACTCGCCCCTGGTTTAGAGTAACACGTTGGCGGTATTGGTTTAGGGTTAGGGTAACACGTTGGCGGTATTGTATTCACGCAAGAGATCTTTCTCTTTGCGCACAAGAAATAATTCAATATACCTCAGAATTGTCAGAACGCTGCCAACGTAGAAAAACCAAAATGGAAGCAATTCCTCGACCTCAGAAATGCAATTTCGAAAGAAGTTCTGACAACTAGCAGTAAAAGTGAACATCAGCCTTACACACATATATATATATATATATATATATATATATATATATATATATATATTCCACTAATCGTAACAAGCAAAAGATTTTGGTTCCGTGTTGAATGAGGGGAAAAACTAAAGTAATTTGTCACAGACTGCTTGTAGAGATGCCCGAGAAAACCAGAATAATTCGACAAAGAGGGAAATAGCTCTTGACAGATCGGCAAAGCTGAAAAAGGTTAGTACATACAGAACAGGGCTGTAAAGTTCTTAACGTCGGCTGACAATTGTTAGTATCCAAGCAGGAAATAATGCGAGAGTCATAGACGAAGTGTTGGGATAATTGGACATAGGGTTTTTATCCTCAAGCAGAGGAAGAACGACGCAAAAATAAAATGTCCTCTTCTCATCATCTGACAATTTCAGTTACAAATGATCAGAGAGTAGCGTTAAGATTCGTGATTTTCTAACAAAATCGCGAAATTTGAAATAAATTTGACACAAAAAAAAAATGTAAAGATACAGAAGACCAGACATGAGTTATCCAAAATTAGGTAAATTATCTTCTCATTTAAAATAATAATAATAATAATAATAATAAATATATATATATATATATATAGATTTAGATTTTTCACTTATAAAATAGATCATTCAGTGAAGACCGGGGTTGTTCCAATAAAAAACAAGCTCGATGATACTCGATTACAGAGTACAGAGCATTTATATGTGATTTTATGAAGGCTTACCAAAGCATTCCTTTCAGGACACCAATGATCACCATTAAAGATATTTTTTCTTACAAATACTATTTATTCAAATTAAATGTTTTTTCCTACACGTGTTTCACTACCAAGCAGTTACTTGCTTGGCAGATCATCAGGGAAATTAAATGTCTGGAATACTGGTTTCAACTGCCGACAAAACACAATGTGGCGTTGTAATAGTTGAGGTCACTTAAGAAGAGAAGAGGAAAAAAATAAAAATAAAAATAAAATAAAAATAAAAATAAAAGTCAAACTTAAAAAGCAAGGAAGAACAACGATAAAAAAAGAAAGTCCTAGAAAAGTCTTAGACTTTTTCTAGGACTTTCTTAAGTGACCTCAACTATATATATATATATATATATATATAATCGCATAACCGGTAGTGAATAGTCATATCTCTGCTGATGAGTCCTGATTATTAAAAAAGGACGAAACGTATACGTACATAGATAATAAACAATAACAAATATGTATTATTATTTGTTGTTCCTCGAAAAAGTAGAGCACTGTAAGTGTAGTATTAACACAGCATGACGTCACTAGCTTTAAATGCATCGTTCCTTCCTTCATTAAAAAGTAGAACGCTCTCAGACGTTAAGCCCGCCGATAAAGTGTTAAAATTATCACCGTTTATTCGCTATTTAAAATTGGCCATGTGGTTAAGGCGTCGGATTTGAGTTGTAAAATACTCGTAATCCGGGGGTTTGAATCGCATGACCGGTAGTGAATAGTCATATCTCTATGCTGATAAGTCCCGATTATTTAAGGACAAAACGTATACGTACATAGATAATAAACAATAAAAAAAATATTATATATATATATATATATATTTCAAACTAGTAAAAGAATACCTTTTTTTTTTTTAAACATAGTTCACCCCAAACAAGGCAGACAGCCACTGTAGACGTAAGGGGCTACTGAGAAAAAGGGTGAGAGTGTTTTTTTTGTTTTTTTTTGGGGGGGGGGGGTCAACCTAAATTAGGAGCTGTGCAACAGGATGTCTGTTTACATTAGTTTTAAATTTCTGCATGTCAGTACCAGCAGGAAAACAGGGAGTAGGAAGGGAGTTCCAGAGTCCAGCAGCACGAGGAAAGAAGCTTTTGGAGTAGAAAGCTCTTCAGCATCTGGGGACCTCCACAGTGAATGGATGGGATTTGGTTAACTGTCGGGTTGGTCTAGTGAATTTATGTCATTGGGGCACCAGAGCAGCAAGTTCATCACAGTACAATCCATTGAAGTACTTGTAAAACAGGCACAAGGAAACAACATTGTGGCGGTGGGATAGGGGCTGGATCTTGTCAAGGAGGGAGAGAGTAGTAGATGATGGACAAGCCCAGATGTGGCAACAGTACTCCATGCATGGGCGGATGGTGGCTTTGTAGAGATATAGGATAATGTCAGGTGTGAGAAGTTTACTGGTACGGTAGAGGATGCCCACCTTCTTTGTAGCAGCCCTGGCAATGTTTTCAATGTATTAATTCAAACTCATGTTATCTGTGAAGGTTAAGCTGAGGAGTTTGAATGATGAACTCTCAGGTAGGGTGTTATTTGCCATGACAATCGGTGGTTGAAGAGGTTTCTTGTAGTTATTGAAGGAAAGTAACTTTGTCTTTGCGACATTAAAAGTTACCATCGATTTTTTACCCCAATCCACTACAGACTGGAAGTCATTTTCTAAGGATTCAGCCATTGCCTCAGATATGTGCGCGTCGATTTTGCCCACATGATAGTATAAATTTTTATTTTTGCAAATATATCTTGATATACAAATACAAATGTTTCATTCAAAAAATGATTTTACTTTTGGGAATATTTTGGAAAGAGGATTTCTTCATTTTATCACCAGTTTATCATAATTCATTGCCAACCGAGACTTTTTTCGGCTCTGGTCAAAACATATTTACATTTGTGAGATATGTTTCCTATTTACTTGCCTTGAGAAGGATTTCATTTAATGACCGTTCATGGGCTTGCAGTCCTGTCAACGAATTACATATCCTTGGGCAGATCTGACACAAGGCACAAAACTTGCTGCATCATTGTGCACCTTCATGTGGAACGGAACAATTTAGGGCATCAACAGCAAGACAAGCTGTGATTCTGCGCTTGTATTGGATTGAAGAAACAGCTGTAGATGAGATGCTTCGATGTGATTAACAAGACCTGCCTTTGACAATAGAGTCCGGTTACACACCTCACAGATCCACACATCTCCACAATTGGTTGACAAGGTTTCATGTTTCCTACATATTCACATACGTATACACATAAATACACACATATATACATACATCAATAAATGTCTGTCTTTTTTTTTTTAGACTTTTCTCTTTATTATGTAACACATCTCTTGTTGACAATGTCTACAGAATCTTCATCAATCTTTTCTTTCCTCCATTTATTGCCCGCTTAAAAGACATGTCTGAGAAAAATTTAAAAAAAGGAATATATAAAGAATTCTTAATCGACTAAAATATAGAGACGAATTGCAAAATTAAATATGCCAAAACTTCATGTGGCTTGCTAACTGCTTTTTCAGAGATTTTATTTAGAGATAAGAAATATATCTATATATATATATATATATATATATATATATATATATTTTAAAGAAAAAAAACAGATTAAGTAAGTTACATGTCTGTCTGAAAATACATTTTGGTGAAAAACAGAAAAATGTCATGTTTTACATGAAATCACGGTAGCACTCAAAAACTAAAAGAAAAAAAAAAACACGACCAAAGTTAAAAGGCTGCAAAACTTGGATGTCTGACTCGTTAAGAACAACAATTCGTCTTACTGCAGGAGGATGAAGGAGGTTGCACGATGGCGTAAAAAGCAGCCTGTAGAATCGGAAATCCCAAGTTCAATTGCCGGCAGGTCTTTTTTTTTTACTACTTTATCTATGCGCTTGCACTCTGGTGAAAGGCACGAACTCATACTTCCCTACAGCTATAACTAAAATAGATTTAGAAAAGTTTTGCTTGGGGGACGACTGGGGGGGGGGGAGAGAGAGGATCACGGGTTTGGGTTCGGAGTGAGTGCTTTCAACCTTTGAACACCTCTACCGAATTGTGGTGGGTCGGGGCTAAGCCTGCTGGGAAGGCCCCAGAACAGATGGTTTAGGGCAGTTTTCAGTTGTTTTTAAAAAAGTTTTTTATTATTATTAGGTTCACCACTTAACAAGGCCAAGAGCCACTCAAGCATAAGAGTTAATGAGGCGGGAATTAATGCCAGTCGAAAGATGAAGAACACTATTGGAGTACTAACATCGATCAATGGTTTGAACTGCGTTTGATTATATTTGAGGCGATCCATAGCAAGAATTTGTTGACATTGGATTTGAAGACGACCATGTTGTAATCAGCAGGGAAGCAGTCCCATGGTAATGTGTTCCACAGGACTGCTTCCCTTGCAAAGAAACTCTGTCCATGGAAATCCCGCCTGTCAATAGGCACATGGAGGAAGAAGGGAAAGTCTTTTTCCGTTGTGGTAGCCAAACGAGTTCTTGCTGTGAATGTCTTACAAGGAGGAACCAGAGATTGGAGCTCAGTCGAGCACCTTCTATAGAAATAACGATAGAGTAGAGAGAGACTAGCAACGTCTCTTCTGTAAGAAACAATATATAGGGAAGAAGAAATTTCTTTGCAGTTGTGGTAATAAGACGAGTTCTTGCTGTGAATGTCTTACAAGGAGGAACCAGAGATTGGAGCTCAGTCGAGCATGTTCCATAGAACTAACGGCAAAGTCCTTTCTTAAAGTGTTTATCATCACAAATTATATAGAGTCGCTTTTAACAGTAACAACATATTAAAAATACAACAACAAAAACGTTACTGTGCTTTGATCAGACCAAAACTTGAATTGTATCTATATTAATAAAACTTACAAGATGACCCAGCGTTGCTCGGGATTTAATGTCTTTGTCCACTACACTCAAACAACCATATTACTTTTTTTATTTATTTATTGTACTGGCTCCCACGCACCCCGTTGAAAGCTCTCGGAATTAGTGTCGGATACATATGGCTGAACTTACATTAAAATCTGATATACGTATTTGAAGTTTTAAGGGGTTTCTGCTCCTCAATTAGAGGGGCACATAGAGATTCGGCACATCGAGGAGCAAGTCGAGATTTGGGGCCACTTCCATTGTCTTCCCTGGAGAATTTTTACATTTGAATACACTTTTACTTTTTATGTAAATTCTAACCTGTCTTTCTATACGGAACACAGACATTGACACACATATATACATATATATAACTGATGATCCCCGTTTTAATATTTCACGCTCAAGTTTAGGTCCCTTGAAAATTTGCTGTAATTTTAAACTTCCATAAATGAATTTGTTGAATAAACTTTCTGTTTTGTATTACCGTATTTTTTAACTTTAGAATTTCAAAAATAAATAGCTAAGTGACTTATGAATCACCCTATATAAATATATATATATATATAAATATATATATATATATATATAAATATATATATATAAATATATATATAAATATATATATATAAATATATATATATATAAATATATATATAAATATATATAAATATATATATATAAATATATATAAATATATATATATAAATATATATAAATATATATATATAAATATATATATATATATATATAAATATATATAAATATATATATATATATATATAAATATATATAAATATATATATATAAATATATATATATAAATATATATATATAAATATAAATATATATATATATATATAAATATATATATATATATATAAATATATATATATATATATAAATATATATATATATATATAAATATATATATATATATAAATATATATATATATATATAAATATATATATATATATATAAATATAAATATATATATATATATATAAATATATATATATATATAAATATATATATAAATATATATATATATATATATATATATATATAAATATATATATATATAAATATATATATATATATATAAATATATATATATATATATATATATAAATATATATGTATATATATATATATATATAAATATATATATATATAAATATATATGTATATATATATATATGTATATATATATATATATAAATATATATATATATATATATATATAAATATATATATATATAAATATATATGTATATATATATATATGTATATATATATATATATAAATATATATATATATATATATGTATATATATATATATATAAATATATATATATATATATAAGAGAGAGAGAGAATAATTTTTTTATTTATACAAAAATTATTGGTTACATATGTGCATACATGTTTCGGTTGTACTCTTCACAGAGAGTCAACCTCTTCAGACCAAAGAAGACAGAGAAGTGAGATGGATTTGGAAAACTTTCCCTTTGAATAAATCCTTTTCTTTGGGATGAGCTATTTTTATAAATTAGTATCAGATTACATTCTTTAACTTGTTAACTTTTTCAATTAGTTTCTATCCTGTTTATCATTTTTATTACCTGCCTTCTTATTTCTTTCCTTTTTCATTACCTACTTAGCCTGGATTCCTTTCTTCTCTATTTAACACTTCAAAGTTTTAATCTATTTACAAACATATTTAAGCATAAATATCTGATCTTTATATAAAATACATTAATAGATTAAAACTTTGAAGTGTTAAATAGAGAAGAAAGCAATCTAGGCTAAATAGATAATAAAACAATAAAAAAGGAAAGAATAAGGCAGGTCATAAACATGATAAAAAAAGATAAAAACTAATTGAAAGATTTAACAAGTAAAGAATGTAATCCGATACTAATTTATAAAAAATAGTCTATCCCCAAAAAACGATTTATTTAAAGGGAAAATTTTCCAAATCCATCTCACTTGTCTTCTTTGGTCTGAAGACGTTGACTCTCTGTGAAGAGTACAACCGAAACATGTATGCACATATGTAACCAATAATGTTTGTATGAATAAAAATTCATACTTAAGAACAGCTGTACTTGTTATTGAGAAATTTTTATAAACATTTGATTTTCAACGGATTTACATCTACAGAATCTAATACAATACGTGTACCATATATATATATATATATATATATATATATACATACATATACATACACGTGTGTGTGTGTGTAAACACATCGGTAAGTGAAAAGATACACCTTGTTCCTGGGTGTAAACTTTCAGTAAGCCTGGCTAAAGTTCAGGCTCCAATTGAAATGAGTTAATCACAAATTCCTTTAAGTGATTACCATGGCTCAAATTGTTTAGCTCAAATTTCTCTTTTTGTATTGCTTTTGTTGTTTCATCAAAAATCATACAATTCTTTGATTAACCGAAAGAAAATGCAACTCCTCTGGTATTCCTCCGACACAAAAGACAGCATCGGTCATAAATGGTATCCTTTAAGACCAGTTATACAATGCCAAATTGTCCACGTGAAATATTTTGGGGTCTTCAAAGGGAATATTAAGTGATAAACAATGGAGTCAAATCTTTTAATTTTTTTTTATGCTTCAATGGAAACGTTTCAATGAATAATGGCTCTTTTTGATGAAACACTCGCGGACGAGGAAACGTAGAAATACCATTTAGCTATACAAATCTCATGTAATCAAACAGAAACATTTTTTTTTTGGGGGGGGGGGGGTCTGAAAATAATTAAATTGTGAATTTGTATTCAGGTGTTTACTTTTTTGTTTACTTTTTTGTTTTGTTTTATTGTTTACTTTTTTTGTTTACTTTTTTTTTCCCTTTTTTTTTTTCCTTTTTTTTTTTTGTTTTATTGTTCGGTATCGTTGACAAGTCTATTAGTAATGTTTTGGAGTGCGGACCTCACAAACAGGTGACCAGGAAGAAAAGGTCAACTTACAACACTTGTTGACTAACAAAACCAGTTATTTAGCAAAACTAATAATTAGTTTATTTCATAACTGATTCAGTTTTTTTTCTTTTTAAGTTTTTGTTTTGTTAATTATTTTCTTTGGTTTGGTTTAACTTTTAATTAGTAAACTATTATTTTTCATTTTTATGTTTGTGTAGCTTGTTCATGGCCTCCTTTCAGTCTTGAGATACAATGGATATTCCCTGTAAGGATGCCTGCGCGTGTAATTGTGAAGCAAGGGTTGCACAATCTACAACCACACCTATCCTTAATCAGCACTGCTTGATTCCAGTGGCAAGGAGAAGTCCAGGACGACAAAAAACACTGCCGGGATAAGTGGAGAACACATACAGCACCTAGTATTCAAAAATGGTTACCCATTTAGTACTGACCAAGCTCAACGTTGCTTAACTTCGGTGATCTAACAGGAACTGGTGTACCAACGAGATTATGCCGTATGTAGCTTAGTACCTTTTATAATACGCATCACGAACGATTTCGTCTTTTGGCTAGGAGAAAAGTGTAGTTTCTGTTCTGATCATACACTTGTTCTTTTCTATACTCGGTTATTGAAGGAAGAGTCCTTCTAGATTGAGGCAATTTTAGTTTTGTTCCAATCCAGAGTGCCCTTTTCGGGGAGCTGGATTTTGCCCGCATTAAAAACCGATTTGGTCTTCGTAGGGAGGCAAGTAAACAGGCACAAACAAGAACCGTTCTCCAAACATGGCATCAGGTTAAAAAAAAAACCCAAAAAAGTCATCCCTACAAATTCTTTTATCCTTCGAGTTCCCAACATCTTTAAATATTCAAAAATTAATTTGCTTTGCAGGTCGATATTTTTTTAAGTAAAAAGTCTGCAAATTATAGATTGCACCAACCCTAACCCCAACCTTAACCCTAACCAACAAATGGGGCATGATAGGTAATACTTGTAATGAGCAGCCACCGATTGCCATGGCAAATAACACCCTACCTGAGAGTCCAAACGTTAAAATTCCTCAGCCTAACATTCACAGGTAACATGAATTGGAACAAATACATAGAAGACATTGCCAAGGCTGCTGCAAAGAAGGTAGGCTTCCTCTACCTGCCAGTATCCTATATCTCTATAAAGCCACCATCCGCCCATGCATGAAGTCACATCTGGGCTGGTGCATCAACCACTAGTCTCTCCCTCTTAGACAAGGTCCAAAAAAGAGTTGCCAACTTAATAGGTCCCTCACTATTCACCAAGCTCCAGCCCCTGTACCATCTTGGCAATGTTGCATCCTTGTGCCTGTTTTACAAGTACTTCAATGGATTGTGCTCCGATAAACTGGTTGCCCTGGTGCCCCCTCGACGTAAATACACTCGGGTAACCTGATCATTAAATAAGTCCCATCCATTCACTGTGGAGGTCCCCAGATGCCAAAGAACCTTCTACTCCAATAGCTTCTTTCCTCCCTCCAATCTCCCTGTTTCCCTTACTCTACTGGCATGCAGAAATTTAAAACATTAGTAAACAGACATCTCGCTGCACAGCTCCCAACTTAGGATGACCCCCAAAATTTACACCCTAAATCTCAATAGCGCCTTATGTCTACGGTGGCGTCCTGCCTTGTTTCGGGTGAACTATGTTAAAAAAATTTTTTTTTATAAATACCATTCCAAGCCAGAATAGGCCTGCGAGCAATGCCAACTATGAGGCGACTTCACACTCCCCAAAGAATGGTGTTCATCTCCGCCGTCGCGTTAGATTCAGCAGCTGTTTGGAGAAGATGCGATGGGTATTACACAAATTAAGGAGTGGTTCAACCGATTCAAAAATCGCCACATATCAGCGGAGAGTGACCTGCGTTCTAGCAGGCCACAAACTGTTCGGAGTGCAGCTGTTGTTGAGAGGGTGCGAAAAAAAGAGATAATGCGGAATGCGACGGCGGAAATGAACACCATTCCAAAAGAAGACTTCCAGAGGTGTTTCCGGCAGTGGATGGATCGGTGGGCTAAGTGTGTGCAAGCACAAGGGGCCCTACTTTGAAAGGGGATTAGGGTCCCAACCCATCACGTATTTGAAATATTTTTTCTGGCCTACGGTCGGATACTTTTTAGACAGGCCTCGTGTCTAATATTGAGAAAATCAAACTCTTTCCCACCCATATGTCTTTCCAGTTTTTATGTTTTCATTTATGGTCCATCTTCAGATATTTATTCATCCGAGTGGGCCCTTCTGAAGTTCTGTGTCTTGGCAATTCTGGGGTGACTTCAGACCCCCCCTCCCCCAAACCCTCAAATGGGCCCTCATCACTCGATAACATTCATAAGACACTTCATTAACACGTTCATTAAATATTGGTATTCAAGTGTTTTTCAAAATCTTCAACACACAGTGTTTAAAGAAGAAGATCCTCTAAAGTTCTGAAAGAGAAATTCTTCAAAATAGAAGTCCAGGCTGATAATAAATCATTACAATATCAAGAAATTCAGCAAGAAATGAAGAATATTTATATTTCAAAGACCATTTTCATACCTAGTTTTAGAATACATAAAGTTTGCGGTAAAATATAAAAATATATAAACGTAATTTATACAAACTAGATGAAAACCAAAATCATAATGCAATTCAGAGAATCTATACAATGAGAAAAAGTAAAAAATAAGTACATGAATTGTGCGGAGTTTATTCAGATGAAATTCCATATCAGGCTGGATTGTTAACACAGCCATAGAAACTGTGATGAAAATACTCTCCAAGGAATAAACATCCGAATATAGATAGATAGATATGTATATACACATCCGAATATATATATATATATATATATATATACATAATAAATATTTGTTTTTGTTTATTATCTATGTACACATACGTTTCGTCCTTTTTAATCGAGACTCATCAGCATAGAGATATAACTCTTCACTACTGGTCGCGCAATTCGAAACCCCGGGCTCCGAGTATTTTACAACTCAAATCCCAGCACCTAGAACCATTTGACCACCGCTGGATAGCTAAATAAACAGTAATAATTTTAACACTTTATCCGGCATAAGAGCGTTCTACTTAATGAAAGGAACGATGCATTTATAGCTAGCGACATCATGCTGTGTTAATACTACACTTACTGTGCCCATCTAGAGGGTTTTCTAGGGGCAACAAATAATATATATATATATATATATATTACAGAAGTGTATGATGTGATTATGGTCTATATATAATTACACACACATATATCTATATATAAAGTTAGGTATGTGCATATGTTTATATATTTGTATGTACAGAATACACTCATAAACTAATTAACCGATCATTATGAATTTTAGAACACAGCTACAAGGCGTAACGGGTCGTAATGTGGGCTATATTTAGTTTCATGCAAAAGGGGTAAGAAGGAGGTGGAAGCCCTTCGCAAAAATTCAGATACCTCGGATTTTTGTGAATAATTATTCCCTAAATTTCAGTTTCTTTGGGGGTATTTTCAAGGGTTTTTAGGGGGCATAAAATGAGCACATCCTCCCATTTCAAAATTCAAATATATCAGATTTGCATTGGATTTGATCCATAGTCATTCGACACCAATAAATAAAAATTCCCTGAATTTCAATTTCTTCTTAACACCCCTTTAGCTTAAGCCTGAAATTTTAGACATTTTCTAGAATCAAAATCATTTAATGAATTTTGATCAAAATTGGAATAAGTATTCTAGAACCAAGGTGTGGATTTTAATCTCCGTAAGGGCACATAAAAGTGGTGCAAAACTGTTCTGTTCGAGGAGTTAGTTTTATCTCTTCTGGGAATAGGTATTTATCTAGTATACATATATATTAGTACACATTGGGAAAGTGGTGTGGTGTAGTGGCTGCAGGCACAGACTGTGACCTTGCATGTCGGGTTCAAGTTCTATCAGGGCTGGCTAAGATCAAAGTGTAGTATCTGTTCTGATGGATACTGCACCCCATACTGGTATTGTCGTGTCCTTCGGGGCTTGACTTACGCCGGTCAATGGGTCTGTCCTGTGTAGTTCTAGGAGGTCCAGGCTTTGCCTTCCCTCTTTGGGGAGGAGTAAGTTTATTGCTTACTGTCTGAGGCGCGCCTACCGGGGAATGCCGACGGGGCTGCCCAGGCAATTTTTAAATGGCCAGAGTGCTCACCTCTCGGGCGCTGCCTTTTAATACCCCACTTTCCCAACCCGACCTTGGGTCACATCTTACTTGTGGGAATAAAATAAAACTGGCCTTGTGCCTAACTCTTGGAGAGGAGTAAATTAATACTCTATCATTTTAACTACTACACGTGGGAAAGGTATGAACCCATATATCGTCTCTTCAGCTATGGATTAAATAGTATGGTAGACTAAGCTATCAAGCCTTGTCCGTGCAACTCGTCTAGAAGAAAAAACTAAAAAAATAACACTGGTCTTTCTCTGCTCATTCCGGCATTGTTTCCAGTCACCGATACTTCTCCTTGACACAAACACAAGTTCAAACAGGGTAAGTTTAGATAGATATATTATACACATACATACATACATTATACACATATACATACATACATTATACACATATACATACATATACATACATTACATACATTATATACGTATATATATATATATATATATATACATATGTATTATTATACAGAAACACATGAAATAAATATTTACTTCTTTCTAAAGATGTTCTTTTTGGTTTTGCTTACAAATTGCAAGAAAGCAACAACAACAAAAAAAGATGCAAACATTTATTTTTTCACAAAATAGGAGGAGATATTGAATTGAGTAGTTTTATACAAGGAGGCAAATATGGCGGCGAGAGGGGAAGGGGGAAGTGCCGGTTGTCGTCAGCTCCGTTGTTTAAACAAACCACGGGTTATATTTTCCAGGCGTGGAAGGAGGAGGAGGAGGAGGAGGAGGAGGAGGAGGAGGAGGAGAAGGAAAAAGGGGTTAGGGAGAGAAGGAAAACAAAGAAAGAAACCCGCGAAATGAAATTCGTTTACAACAATAATTTCATTGTTGCAATCTATGTAAATTCAATGGCAAGCCGAGGGGAAGATTGAAATTTTGTAGAATTACCTAAATAGCAATTTGCCATTTTTAAAGTCAGATATGCCTACATAAATGTGACTATTTAATGTGTAAAATAAAGTCGGTCGCTTTCTTGATTTTTTTGTCATCGATAACGTTCTTCCTACAAAATCAATATTTCATTTTGGTTGATCAGGTTTTTTTGTGGATCATTGCAGTATGTCGTTAAGAACAGCAAAATGTAATTCGATTCAATTCCTCCAAGAAAATACTCTGACCGGATCGGAATTATTTTCATGCCGACGCCGTCTTAAAACAAAGGATGTAACACTGTATTCGTCAATACCGAGTTACTTCATATTGTTTTGAACAAAATAATAATAATATGAAAAAAATAAGGATTAGTTTGAATAGAACAACACATTTTAAATAACATTATCGAGAAACGCCAGGTAAGTACATATAGTATATAGTAAAAAAATGTATTTATGCAAAAAATTTATGGCTACATAGGTGCATACATGCTTTGGCTATAGCCTAGGGGACCAAATATTCAATCGAAAATGAGTGTCAACTCAAAGCAAACCATATTTCAATGCATGGGACCTCATGTGACAAGAATCCGGTTAGACCCCAAAATTTAATTCATTTCTAAGGTTATACATTAGGCCCTCGCTATTCGCAGGGGTTACGTTCCAGACATACCCGTGAATAGCGAAAATCCCCAAATAGATGTTGATACCTCAAAATTCACTAAAAATCACGCTTTTGTACATTAGCATGGGTTTTTTTGTATGGAAACCAACAAATAAGCGTAGATTAGTCCTTTCTGCTTGCAAGTTGGTTAATGTTTTTTATATATTTGAGTTTTGTATAAAGATCGACAAAATTTGGAATACCAATTCTTTTGTAGGAGCTGCATTCAACATGAATTCTACGGGATTATTAGCGTTTTTAACTGCGTTTTTTTTGTTGTCATATTGGTGTTAATTGGATTTCAATGATTATCATATTTGTAAGTTCTACCGAATTTATGAAGAAAAAGTCAATGCTTATGCTGAAAATTTGTGAAAACGCAAATGGTGAGCCGGCGAATAGCGAGGGTTCACTGTACATAGGTGTGAGTGAAATTCATTCTTATGTACAACTTCTAACAACATATTAGGAAAAGAGCAAACTGAAGCTGTGGGTTAGAGAGCTAGAGAATGTCTTCTCTCTTACTGATATTGGAATCCACCTTTCTAAAGTCCTCCCTCCTTGCTCAGAAGCACTCTGGGCCCAGAGGAGGAAACTCAACTACCTGAAAACGTGAATGAGGCAATGAAAAGCTGCTATGGCCAGATGAGGCTATCAGATCGACCCAACCATCTGTGACCATGGAGAGGACGACCATACGATGCAGAACTGCACAGTGCACTAACAATGCAAGGGATCGCATGCAAGTGCAGTAACTCTTGCATGATAACATGCTTCAACACACGCAAAGAAGATTGAACTTCGAATATCTGTCCTGAAAGGCAGAATCCATAAATATTAGGTTTCCTACTCACTAATTTATATATATTTTTTTTTTTTTTTTTTTTTTTTTTTTTTTTACATGATTCACCCCAAACAAGGCAGGACGCCACTGTAAACGTAAGGGGCTACTGAGAAAAAGGAAAAGGGGAGAAGGATTGGTGGTTCAGCTTAAATTGGGATCTGAGCAGCGAGATGTCTGTTTACATTAGTTTTAAATTTCTGCATGTCAGTACTGTCGGGGAAACAGGGGGCAGGGAGGGAGTTCCAGAGGCCAGCAGCACGAGGAAAGAAGCTATTTGAGTAGAATGCTCTCCGGCATTTGGGGACCTCCACAGTGAATGAATGAGATTTAGTAGAATGTCGAGTTAGTCTAGTGAATTTACGTCGAGGGGGCACCAGAGCAGCACACTCATCGGAGCATAATCCATTGAAGTATTTGTAAAACAATACGAGAACAATGTTGAAAGAATAGTCGCTATTCTAGAAATACAATAACAAAAAAATGGGTGATGGTCGGTTGTTTTATTTTACGGCATATCAACCCTTTTTAAATTATTTAATGTTGAATCAGGTCATTTTGGTAAAAGTGTTTATGCTTCAAGTTCTTTATATCTTCAAATATTTACTCATCGTTTTTGGTTTAGTTGTTTTGTAGAGATAAAATGCTGTTTTTGTTTTTAACTTTGCAGAACATGATTGAGTTTTGCAAAGGGAAAGGAAAAAAAAACAATAACATCAATGTTTGGTGCATTTTAAGTCAGAAAGCATGTATCTTTAGAAAGCCTGATCTGGTAGAACCACAATAAATTGGTGGACATTTTATGTTATATTTATATAATAAAGTGAATCAAGTCTAACAATTTTTTTATGTTATGTTTATATAATAAAGTGAATCAAGTCTAACATAATTTTTTTATGTTATATTTATATAATAAAGTGAATCAAGTCTAACATAATTTTTTTATGTTATATTTATATAATAAAGTGAATCAAGTCTAACATAATTTTTTTATGTTCTATTTATACAATAAAGTGAATCAAGTCTAACATAATTTTTTATGTTATATTTATATAATAAAGTGAATCAAGTCTAACATTATTTTTTTATGTTATATTTATATAATAAAGTGAATCAAGTCTAACATTATTTTTTATGTTATATTTATATAATAAAGTGAATCAAGTCTAACATAATTTTTTTATGTTATATTTATATAATAAAGTGAATCAAGTCTAACATAATTTTTTATGTTATATTTATATAATAAAGTGAATCAAGTCTAACATAATTTTTTTATGTTATATTTATATAATAAAGTGAATCAAGTCTAACATAATTTTTTTATGTTATATTTATATAATAAAGTGAATCAAGTCTAACATAATTTTTTATGTTATATTTATATAATAAAGTGAATCAAATCTAACATAATTTTTTTTCAAAATTTTTTAAAAAGTTTTACTGGTATTTCCAGGATGTTGACGTGTAATCACATGAAAAAGAATATTGACAGCCTTGAGTCAAAAGGTACAATTTTACTAAAAAAAAAAAAAAAGTCACGTGATTAAAATAAAATATTTTATTCATTTTGATTTACTCCTCTCCAGGAGTTAGGCACAAGGCCAGTTTTAATCTTACACCCACAAGTAAGATGTGACCCAAGGTCGGGTCGGGAAAGTGGGGTTTAAAAATTGCCTGGGCAGCCCCGTCGGCATTCCCCGGTAGGGGCGCCTCAGACAGTAAGCAATAAACTTACTCCTCCTCAAAGAGGGGAGGCGAAGCCTGGGAGGGTGGACCTCCTAGAACTGCACAGGACAGACCCGTAGACCGGCGTAAATCAAGCCCCGAAGGTCAAGACAATACCAGTCTATGGGGTGCAGTATCCATCGGAACAGATACTACACTTTGATCTTAGCCAAAAGGCCAAGGAAAGAGGCAAACTATCCGCTTCGTTGCTTTAAGGAAATAAGTTAAATTTCAAAATGAAGATGATTATCGGGTTTCATCGATTGCCATGGCAAATAACACCCTACCTGAGAGTTCATCATTCAAACTCCTCGGCCTAACCTTCATTGGAACAAATACATTGAAGACATTGCCAAGGCTGCTGCAAAGAAGGTTGGCTTCCTCTACCGTGCTAGTAAACTCCTCACACCTGACATTATCCTGTATCTCTACAAAGCCACCATCTGCCCATGCATGGAGTATTGTTGCCACATCTGGGCTGGTGCATCATCTACTAGTCTCTCCCTCCTTGACAAGGTCTAAAAAAGAGTCGGCAACCTAATACGTCCCTCACTGTCAACCAAGCCCCAGTTCCTGTCCCATCGCCGCAATGTAGCATCCTTATGTTTGTTTTACAAATACTTCAATGCTCCGATGAATTGGCTACTCTGGTGCCCCCTCGACGTAAATTCACTAGACTAACTCGACAATCAACTAAATCCCATTCATTCACTGTGGAGGTCCCCAGATGCCAGAGAGCCTTCTACTCAAATAGCTTCTTTCCTCGTGCTGCTGGCCTCTGGAACACCCTCCCTGCCCGCCGTTTCCCCGACAGTACTGACATGCAGAAATTTAAAACTAATGTGAACAGACATCTCGCTGCTCAGATCCCAATTTAGACTGACCCCCCCCCCCCCCCCAACCTTCTCCCCTTTTCTTATTTCTCAGTAGCCCCTTACGTCTACAGTGGCGGCCTGCCTTGTTTGGGGTGAACCATGTTAAAAAAAAAAATTTTTAAATGTTGAATCAGATTTGTCATTAAACTTTCTAATTGGACATATATTTTTATATCATTATTATTTCAATCACGTAAATTATTTAGAGTGAAGTCTTGGGGTTTTGTTACCATTGGAGCACAGGATGGGGCAGGTGCTAGTGAGATTGCAAGAATTAGGAGTGAATGCAGTAAGTTCAGGGAACTCTCGCCATTACGAACCAGCAGAGCGTTACCACTGTCGACCAAGGGTATGCAGTGTGATGATGTATGGAAGTGAAACCTGGTCAGTGAGGGTTGAGGACATGCGTTGCATGAAGAGAAATGATATGAGAATGATACGATGGGTGTGTAACGCAAGACTTAAAGACAAGCTCAGATCTGATAAACTCAGAGGAAGATTAAATTTGGACAGTATACGGAGATGCGTATGACCACGTTGAAAGAATGGATGAGAGTCGCTGGGTTAGTAGATGTAGAACAGTTGAGGTAGCAGGGTCAGCCCACAGGGGAAGGCCAAGGAAAACATGACAGAAAACATGGGAGGAAGTGATAAAAATGGATTGGAGAGAAAGAGAGATAAATAAAGACCTGGTCAGAGATAGGTTCGCTTAGAAGTCAATTTCTAAAAGCCGTCCAACACATGCCAGCATGTAAAGCGGACGTTAAACCGATGATGCTGATGATTATGTGATGAAATGGATTTCGACATTACTTTTAAACCATGTTTTGTAAAACAAACAAAAAAAACAGTAAAACACAAAGTTATACAAAGTTTCATCGTACGCGTGAAATACCGAAATGAAAAGTCGAACGGAAAAATATGGTTGCCATCTTTATAAACAAATCCAGAAAGTAGCAAGCTAAAAAAGATTGATTATTCAAGTTAATAATTTTCTAGTTAAAGGACAGGGTTCTAAACTTGAGTTATCGTTCTTCCTTTGCTAACCCCTTTCTCGACTTGTTTATAAAGATGGCGACTATTACTAGTTTTTTTTGGGGGCCTGTTTACTGCTAAAGTCTTATAGCTCGCTCTATTTGTTACCGACACTTCGTGATTTGATTAGCAAGAAATTTGTGTTAAATTTAAACACCGCAAATATATCGTCGTTTGGTCTCCAACGACAGTGGATTTGCTAGGAGCAAAGCAGGACCGGCGGGACAGTTATAAAAGTGGGGGGGGGGGCTCTCCTAAAAAGTGAGGGGGGCCCGGTTAAACAGATGCATATATAACTTCGTTATTGATGACCGTAAAGTGGGGGGGGGGGGGGGGGCAAGTCAAAAGGTGGGGGGGGGCTTGAGCCCCCCCCCCCCCCCGGTGCCGCCGTCCAAGCAAAGTGTAGTATCTGTTCTGATACTACACATCAGCTTTTCTGTCCTCGGTCAGTGTAGAAAACAGAAAAAAAACAAATAACTGTTACCAAATGCAATAAAAGTTACTTTTCTACTTACCTGCCTATCTTTTGTATGTTTTAAAGTCTTTGAGGGCGTTTTTTATTTCAAATATATAATGTTAAATTAAAAATTAAAAATGGCGTCCTGGCGTTTCGCCGGATATCTCCGAAGTTTGGTTACTTTTTATTCATTTTCCCCTTTCAATTATGTAGAAAAGTAAATCGTTGTTGTATATTTGTTTATTTTTTTTTTTCACCCCAAAAGACGAATAATCCATCAATCTAACTTCGGAGATATCCGGCTAAGCATCAGTTGGCCATTTTTTATTTTGAGTCTAAGATAAGATGATCTGACCGAATTTTTTAATTGAAATAAAAAAATTAAAAAAACTCTTTCGAAGACTTTAAAACACAAAAAAAAATGGATAGGTAGAAAAGTAACTTCTATTGCCTTTGGTAACAGTTATTTGTTGATTATTTGTTTCTTACCCCCTTTCTTTCTGTTAACTACACTGCACAATCGGCCAAAATCATATTTTTAAAAAAATAATAATAATTTGCTAAAAAATAGGCTAACAAAAAAGTGAAACAAAAATGAAACAAAAAAACTCCCGGGCAATACCAGTTAGATGAAACTGATAAATACATATATAAATAAACAAGAGTTATTCTCTCAAGTCAATGATTTATTTTTAGTCGATCTTAATTCTTATCTACAAGTATATTGTAAAAAACAAAACAAAAACTACATTTCACATTTAGGTGCTTGTGGACTGTAGGTCCGAAAAAAATGTTTTAGCTTTAATTTGAGGAGAGTCAAATAAGGGGGAGAGAACTCTAGTCTTAAGTTTCAACCACGATGTATCGGCATAGTTCAAGTACGACTAACTCTAAGAGCAGTTTCTGCGGTGCTGCTACGGTGTAACGCCGCGATCCGTACCCGATAATAAACTTCGTACTTAACAACTTCCGGTATTCTTTAGTTTAATTTTCTCTGTATTTTCTGGTATTCTTTAGTTTAATTTTCTGGTTTTATTTCTTCTTTATTTACTCTTCTGTATTTACTCTCTATATATGATAATGAATTATATCGTACAAGACGTACTAACCGCATGTCGGGTGCGCACTACCTCCTTGGAAGTGTTACTAACGGACACAAACGCAGGAGTTTCTCTGGCGTCGCCGAGTAAAAGTAAATTACTTCGGCCATATGCGATCCGACAGTACTATGATTTCTGAAACTTTCTTATTTTTCCCTAAGAAAATAAAACAACCTATTTTATTATTTTCCCTCCCCTAAATCAAAAGTATTTCATTAGCAAAAAACATTGCATTTTATTTTACGAAAGAAAATCCACCTGTGTAAAAAACTAATCTGTGATTATTTATTTTTGTGACTGATTATTTATTTTTGTCAATAAATAATTATTTAAAATAAAATTTTAATAGTTATTATTTATTTTTGTCAAATAAATTATTTAAAATAAAATTTTAATAGTTATTATTTATTTTTGTCAAATAAATTATTTAAAATAAAATTTTAATAGTTATTATTTATTTTTGTCAAATAAATTATTTAAAATAAAATTCAGTACAAAACTTATATTTAACACCTATTCAACTAACAAAAACAGGAAGTTTTTATTATCGGAACCAATTTCGAACGGACACCGTTTCCGGTTGGAAACAACTTTACTTAGAGTTAGTCGTACTTAAACTGTGCCGATGTATCTTAAAATGGATTTTGGTGCTTATGCTGATTAGCGGCCTTGTTTTTTTTAAGAAGATTTCAGTTATCTGCTCTTCAAATCTTCTTGAAAAAACAAGATGGAGGCTTACTGAACGAGTCGCTGTCGTAATTAAAGTTCTAGTGGATATTTTTTTCTACTTTTTCGTTCAGTGAGTAAGAATATAATGCTTAATAAGTATATATTATTGTTTGTATATAAAAATAATTTTTTCATAGGCCGCTAATCAGCATAAGCACCTGGATTTTTAGTGTTGTAATTATTCTAAAATAAAGGGTATTTTTTTAGTATAAGCTCCATGCAGAAAATTATTTTCATGCATTATTTTGTACTTACTCAGTCATAGTTTCTCTCTCACGGCACGAAAAAGAATTTTAAAATATCAAGCAGAACTTTAATTAGAACGATTTTTCCATTTCGATATACAACCTGTATTCGCTGACATTTTGGGTGTGAGCGGTCGATGGAATAGCCAAGAGCAATAACTCCGTTTTTATTGTTAGGATTTTAAAAAGAAAGAAACACATATGCAATAATAATAAAATATATATTTATTAAATTAAAAAATAGAAAATTAAATAATTATTTTTAATTTGTTCACCGGGATACTTTCCACGATATTCTTTCAAAAGTACTAATTAGGGCACACAATTTCGCGACACTTATCTGCCCTTAGTTAGCTATTCCATCAATCGGCCACTCCCAAAATGTCAGCGAGTCGACGTTTTATATCGCCCTTATGGAAATGGAAAAATCGTTCTAATTAAAGTTCTGCTTGATATTTTTAAATTCTTTTTCGTGCCGTGAGTGAGAAACTATGACTGAGTAAGTACAAAATAATGCTTTTACATGAAAATAATTTTCTGCATGGAGCTTATACTAAAAAAGCACCAAATAAAGTTTTAACAAAATGTATACGTAAAAGGATAATTTAGGAAATCACACCGCATTCGGCATCAATAAAAAATTAAATGATTTTGAAAAACAAAATGATTTTGAAAAACAAAATGATTTATTAAAATAAATTATCACAGAAGACGGAAGAAATTTAAAAAATACGTAAATGAAACACGGGAAATAAAGTTTTTGAAATAAATGTCAGTTTTACACTGGGTAAAATTCGGCAATTTGTTTGAAAACAGTTCCTTTTACGTATACATTTTTTAAAACTTTATTTTAAAATAATTACAATAGTAAAATCCATTTTAAGATACATCGTGGTTGAAACTATTATGAAAATATTCAATAAATAATTTTTAATAATCATCCGGACAACACACAAACAGCTAACACCACACTTGCTGTTATGTAAGATTTTAAGAAAAAATAAATAGTTGTTCTTTCCAGCTTACAGCCTACCCGGCACTTTGCATTGCCCCCAGCCTTTTTAAAGCATACTATTACTGTTAAATCAGAAACCAAATTTTAAAAGAAAGCAAAAGGGCACTGATTGCAATGTAAGGCAAAACGACACTTTTGCAAATTAGGAACGGGCCGAAATTTATTTGTTTTCATTTTAGAAGAGATCCAATAGTGTAAAGGGATGACAACTCTATTTTTGTTTTACTTTTAAGTACGAAATTTTTCCGAAAATGGAAAATGTTAATTTTTTAAATAAGTAATGCAAATTCAATAAATTAATAGAACATTTATTGAAGAAAAGAAAATTTAGGAAAATCAACGGTATATTTTTTTCATTTCAAAACGAACAGTTTAAAAAATTTAATTAGAACAGTCATCGTGTTTGGTTTCACACATATTTTTTTTTCATTTTTTTACAGTTTAAAAAAATAATTTTTCTCTTGTCTTTTTCTCTTGTTTTGTTTTTTGTTTTGTTTTTTAAAACGGGATACAATTCAGAAATGTGTTCAAAAGGGGGGGGGGGTGAGTGAAAAAAAGAGTCGTCGGCCCCTTACACTATTGGAGCTCTTCTAAAATGAAAACAAATACATTTCGACCCATCTCTAATCTTCATTAGTACCGGCAAAACTAATAGAAAGCGCTCCCTTGGCGATGGCTGCCGTTTTTTTTTTTTTTTTTTTTTTTTTAATCTGAAATGGACAACCGGTGTTTATCAAAAACAGTCTCCCATTATTTTACACCGCTTCGATTTGAGGCGGAATTTTTAGTTTTACTTGAATGCAGAAAATTTGCGAATAAGTAGTACCAGCCTTAGTCATAGCCAGGAAAACATCCAGGAATGTCTCTGGCGCCGGCGAATAAAAGACATTCCAATTATAAAAGAAAAAGGGTACTTATGCAGTTTACAGGCCGGACTGAAATAATGACGTTATAATTTAGAAAGTCATACTTAACATGGGGAGGTGGGGGGGGGGGGGGGTAACTATTCTGTATTTTCACCTAACAATTTAGTTAACAGAAGATACCGTAAAAAATGAATTTAACTTGAAAATCTTATCTAAAAAATAGCCCGGTCCGTAAACTGCATAAGCACCAGAAAAAGTTTGATTTGATTATTTGTTAAAAAATATCTTTAAAAAAAAAATTCCAATTATAAAAAACAGTTTGAGTTTTATGTGTTGATAATTAAAAAAAACAAAAAAAAACTTGTTGAAAACTAATTTTTAATTACCATAAAAAAAACATCCGGCCGAAAAATATAATGGGGACTGTTTTTGTTATTTTTATAAACACCGGTTGTCAATTTCAGATTATAAAAACAGCAGCCATTCCCAAGTGGACACTTTCTATTTCACTCTGATCGCAAACATTTGGCAGCCATTATAAAGTTAAAAACCCTAAAATATAACCATCCAAATAAATTAAAGGTCATTCAACAAAACAAAAAAGAGTTGAAAAAAAACAAAAAAAACAAACAAATAAGTATCAAATAAATGTTACCAAAGGCAAGATAAGTTACTCTTCTACCTATAAGTTTATTTGTGTTTTAACTTATTTTTAAGCATTTTTTTTGTTCAAAACAAACCTGGTGTCCACCTTTTCCGTTAGAACAACAAAAAAAAATGGCTGATCATAAGCCCTGCACGGGGACCTTTGATAATCGGTCAAAAATCGAAAATTAAAAAAACACATCCAATAAATGTCGTCAATCGTGAGAAAATGTTATGTTGTTCTACTAATATTTTGTTTAATTTTCGCTTTTTGAGAGATTATCGAGAATGTAATTTCAGCAATTTTTTGTCGTTCAAACCTAACAGGTGGACACCAGGTTTGTTTTGAACAAAAAAAAACGCCTTAAAATAAGTTAAAACACAAATAAACTTATCAAGATTGGTAGAAGAGTGACTTATCTTGCCTTTGGTAACATTTATTTGATACCTATTTGTTTTTTGTTTTTTTACCCCCTTTTTGTTTTGTTGGCTTTTGTTAAAAATGCCCCAAAACTTCAAATATAACCATTCACATAATACATTAAATATTCTTTATCTGTATCATTTAAATTGTAACCTGAGAAGACATGTTATATAGTTTACGGGGGCGGGGGGGGGGGGGGGGGGCAAAAAATGTGTTATTTTTTTATTTTTTTATTCTAACGTCTGTCAACCGTAGTAAAATATAGTCTGTCAAGTCGTCCTTAAAGTGTAACGTGGGAAATACTCATTTAAAAACTTCGTCTTAAAAACTCACCTGCAACGTAGTTGAGTGGAACGGGTGGACAGGTAATTGATCCACCCAGGGTGGCCCCACACAGGCGCCATCCACCAGGGGGCATGAAACCTGCCCCTAAAAAAGCCAACAGAGTTTGAAGAAAAAGCAAAAATGCTTTAGAGAACAGACAACTTCTCATAGCATTATTATTGTTGTTAATAAAGAAATAATCCAGAGTTTGGGGTGAAAAGTCCGGGATTTTTTTCCGTTTTAAATTAAATCCAATAAAAAAGAAATCCCGCTCATTAATTTTTCTTCGTCAAAAAGATTTTTTTTTTTTTTTAATCCTGTTTTAAATGTGAACTTTCGTTTTTCTCTCCAATTTTTTGCAATATTTATTTTAATTATTTAATTATTTTTATAAATTAAATCTTAAATTAAATTTTGCAAATTAAATCGAAAACGTAAAATGAAACATTATTTTTTTTGTTCAAAAAAAATACCGCGAAAAAAAGTTACAACTTGGCGATAATCCACGTTTTTTTTTTAAATTTGTATTGTTTTTTTTTAACATTTTCCCCACTTTTTAAAATATGTTTTTGTCTTTTTATATCGATTTTATCTTTTTTTGTGTTTCGAAATTGAAATCCAATAAAAAAAAAAAGGAGAAAGGAAAAACTGCTTTTACTTTTTAATTAATAGATAAAAACAAACGGTATCGCTTATTGTTCATATTTGATTGTTAAGTAAATCAGACCAGTATGTGAATATAAGTAATCCAAGTTCGATTTTTGTTTTCCGATTTTCAATTTTTTTCTTTTCATTTTTATTACTTATTTCTTTTCCTGGCTTGTTTTGTTTTCAAAGGTAATATCCATGCATCGATCACTTTTTTAATAACAAATACTCCAAGGACTAAAAATAATCGATTTAAAAAGTTTTCTTTTTACAAATTTCGCAAAGTGACACTTGTTGATTTAAATGCTTGTTATTCTTTTTCTTTTTTCTAACTAAACTTTTCAAGATGTTAAAAAGCCGATAAAAGCGCCTTTAAAAAAATAAATAAATAGATACTCCAATGATCAAACTTTAAAAAAAAAATCTGTTTTTCTTTTAAAATTGCACAATTTTTAACAGTGTTAAAGGTTGTATTGTTGCAAAGTGAAAAAAAATTTAGATTTTAAAATCCGAAAAAAAAAGCGCGTTATGTTTTCCAAATTAATATATATATATATATATATATATATATATATATATATATATATATATATATATATATATATATAAATAATCCAAAGTTTTAAAAATATTTTTTTTTATTTTTTTTTTTTATTGCGCAAATTGTGACACTTGGTTAGAGTTAGGGGGTAGGCTTAGTTTGTTTGTTTTTTGTTGTTTTTTAGGCTGTAAACTTTTCAAGTTTTTAAGAGCCGAAAAAATAAATAAATAAAAGGCCTTCGCAATTTTTGAAGATTATCAATTAAATTAAAAATGTATATTAACAAAACTTAACGCAATTAACTTTCTCGTTTTGGGATTAATTTTGCGGATTGGCGCGCGTCGCGCACTTTGTAAAAAAAAACAAAACAAAAAACACGCACAAAATTAAATAAACATTGATAACTGAAACACAAATACCCAGCAATAAACAGTTGTTTCTTTTTTGTTATTTTTTTTTCTATTTTTATCCGAAAGAATAGAATATATTATAATCCAAGTTTTAAGCAGGTGCCCTTTCTTTTTCGGACTTGCGTCTGCATATCCGTCGTGTAAGTATAAAGTCTAGAATGGAATATTAAACTGGTTTCAGTTTTTTTTTTTTTTTCTTCTTCCATTTTATCCCTGGGGAAAAAACGTATCCGAGTGTACACACATTAAAATAAAAACGCACAAAGTTTTGAGAGCAAAACTACAAAAAAAGAAATAAAAATAAAGAAGTTGTATGTGCGCCTAAGTTTAATGAGTTATTAAATTTTCTGTTGTGATAAGGTCTTTTTTTCTTTCTCTCTTTCTATCTTTAGCCGGCAGGGATGTTTTTTTCCTGCTTGTCCCATGACGAGGGAGTAACTCCAGAAGGTAGAAGTGCGGCAACTGTTCTAACGGCGATGTCGGGGTCGACGCAAGGTTTCAGCGCTGTTTATTTTATAAGGGTCTAGCAGGATCACTCGACGTTGCCCGGAGGGGGAGGGCATGGATAACAAAAATAGAAAAGTTTTTTTTAGTTTTTTTTAGTGTGTAACATCTTTTTTTACCCCCCCCTCTCCCTCTCTCTCTCCCCTCTCAGTAATTGAGTATTTATTTACCTCCTCTCAAGGAGGTTAGGCACAAGGCCAGTTTTATCTTACTCCCACAAGTAAGATGTGACCCAAGGTCGGGTCGGGAAAGTGGGGGTTAAAAATTGCCTGGGCAGCCCCATCGGCATTCCCCGGTAGGGGCGCCTCAGGCAGTAAGCAATAAACTTACTCCTCCCCAAAAGCCTGGGAAGGTGGACCTCCCATAACTGCGCAGGACAGACCCATTGACCGGCGTAAATCAAGACCCGAAGGCCAAGACAACACCAGTATGGGATGCAGTATCCATCGGAACAGATACTACACTTTGATCTTAGCCAAAAGGCCGAGCTTAAGGAATCCAATGTCAGTAATTGAGTAATGCCCACAAATATTAAAACAAAACAAAACAACAACAATTTCTTTTACTTTCGTGATGTGCGAGATTGGCTTAAGGATAATATTGCCGACTACTGTACTAGGGATCGCGTCTCTAATCTCAGCCACGATATCTAGCCACACCGAGAAGCCGTGATACGGCGAAACAGTTGTCTGGATGACTTTCTCTCTCACACGTAAGCTCAACTAAACCCAATCAAATGGAAATTTCGGAAACATGTGTACACAAGAACAAATATCGTTAGTGTTGAATTGTTCGGAGCATGATCATTACAAAATATTGAATACGTCATAAATTTTGTATTGTACTGAATACATTATATATATATATATATATATATATATATATATATATATATATATATATATATATATATGTATATATGAGAGAGAGAGAGAGAGAGAGAAAGAAAGAGAACGAGAGAGAGAAAGAAAGAGAGAGAAAAAGAGAGAACGTGAAAAAGAGAGAACAAGAGAGAGAGAGATTTAAGAATAGACATTCCCCTAATACTTCAGTGCGATACTCCGACTGTCGTTGAGTTCTATCTGACTGTCTTGATGTTTACACACGCCACTCTCAGCGTAAATATAACTTCATTTCTCCGTTACCACGAGACAACCGCCCATGGCCAAGGGGATTAGGCGACCGCTTACAGATTCAAGATGTCTCTGTGAACCAGGTTCGCGCCCTGTGACCGTCTGAGATTTTCATTTCCTTACACTGAGGTGAGCCGAAAGCTTGAAACGACGTCGTATGTAGGTAAAATGTGTGCATATATTTTTCCTGATGTTTTGAACACGATTTTTAACCGTTCCTTCTGATAAGTTATATTTATAGAAACTCCAAGATATATAACTCTGTAATTTGGTTGTCTAAGTGTTAACGAACCGGTCCGTCAAGAAATGGATCTTTTTAGGAATCAATAAAGACATGGTTACTGGAATCTTACTTTCTTATATATATATATATATATATATATATATATATATAAAAACATATTTGTTATCCACATGCACGTGTTTTGTCGTCTCTACGACTAATCGGTGTGGCTAGACCTAGTGAGATTCGAAACTCGAACCCCAGTGACTTCAGTCCGGCACTTTACTGACTGAGCTACGAACTTGCTAGTAGCAGTGTGAGAAATAGTATCACATTATAATTTTTTTTTTTACAAAACTAATAACTGAAAGTATTCAATTATTTTTACGGAATAATATTGGGTGCTCATCCAATATGTGATCTCCCGAGTTGTTTAGATTCCAATATGTGATCTACCAACTAACCGTAACTAATTTACCCTAGGTTTAATGGGTAGATTACATATTGCATTAGAAACCATTCGGTCGATCACATATCGGAAGATCCCCGTTTTTTAAATTTATTTGGATGCTTTAAAAAAGGTATGAACTTTTAATATATACTAGACCACCCGTGACCCGTTGGGTCAGTTTGTTATATTAGCTATGGAATTCATGTATGAGCGTGACACTTGTGGCATAAGGAAAATAGGTTTTTTTACATAACAGAAGCATTTCTATGAAAGTATATTAAAATGAAAAAAGAATATAGATAGATTTCTATGAGTCGTTCTGTTTATTATAATTGTTTTTTTTTTAATTACAGTTACTGAATTATAAGGGCGATTTGAGAAAGGAAGGGGGTACAGCAGGCTTTCTCGCGTACGTAACGAAAACAGAGGGAGTAGGAGTGGTGAAATCTATGAGAGGGAAAGTGGGAGGTGGTTTCGTTCACTGACCGCTAGTATGGCTGATATTAATAATGAGTGTTGTTTTTTTGTTTGTTTGTTTTTGTTTTTTAAAAGGGAGGAGTTTTTTTGAAACTGCGACAGACTTTACGAAGTCCTCCCGTTGAATGTTTTTAGCCGTGAAGAAAACAAAAAAACTATTTGATGAAATTAAATGAAATTGTTTATATTAAAAGCGATATAAAAATTTCCAGAATGAAAAATTTCATGCGTTCGTTAATCATAATAGAGAATAACGGAATTGGAATAAAAGATTGAAGACGATGCTATTTACGCATGCGCAACCGGATGTTGAAAACCGGAAAGCTGAAAGCTGATTGCAAACATACAAGATCAATAGACTTTTAGTATTATATAGATATCCATATCCACGTGCTGGCGTGATCTCGTACCGAAAGTGAAAAAAAAACACCTCATGGTCCGGTTACACCATCTGGGACCGGCAGACCATTAACATCGGATCTACAAACTACACTGATGAAGCCGATTGTACTCGGCGAAATATATCTGTAATATAAACTAAAAAAAAAATGAAAGTTTATATATAAAAAAAAAAGTCGGTTTCGATTTTTTTCTTTTTTAATAAAATATTATCGCATCTTAACATGCTTTAAAAGGTATTTTGTTTTACCTTACCCCTTGTTTTAAAAAAATATTTGGATGCTTTAAAAAGGGTATGAACTTTTAATATATATATATATATTATTAGTTTTAAATTAATTAATTTTTGCGTGCACAAAAGGAAGACATGGACACATGTTTCTTCCCTTTGTGCACGCAAAAATTAATTTATAAATTAATTTAAAGAAATCTCTATATAAAAAAATTAGTTTATAAATTAATTAATTAAAAAATCTATATATACAAAAAGTGATGGCACGTCCGATTAAGCGCGAATTTTAAAAAAATGCGGTCGTCTGCATACTTTTAAAAAATAAATAAACTGCTTAGGATAGCGACAAAATAATAGAAACGCACCGGTAAACACCGGCCGTCTATCGCCCAAAAACAATAACAATATTTATATATATATATATATATATATATAATTAATTATTAAAGACAATATATGTATTATCATATATCATCAGATCCTTTTACTTTGTAGTCTCATTTCAAGATTCAGCTCAATGTTTGTCAATTATTGATAACAGTTAAATAATAATAACAGTTAAATAATAATAACCGTTAAATATATCTCACAGAAATTTGGAATTTTTGGAAATGTGAAAAAAAAAAATAAAAATAAAAGTAATAAAACAAACCATGGTTATTGGAATATAATAAAAAAACTGTTCTCTCTCTCTCATATATATAACAGAAGCTGAAGAGAGCCGAATGGCTAAGTCCTTCCGTGCTTGAAACCGACGGTACGAATGTTGTACTAATTTTTCTGTGTTAAAATATATATATATATATATATATATATATATATATATATATATATATATTAGATACCTTTTTTTTAAAGAGGGGTGATGATTTATTGAAAGAACAGCGGTATGTCCCGTCCGCTATTCACCAACTGAGGCGGGGGGAGGGGATATTAATGGACGAATAATAATGTCTGCCTTAGTCTTAGTGATAGAATTAAAAAACAAAAAAAAAAAGAAAAAAAGGATAACAACAAAACGCGTATCAAACCTAACGACTAGCTCATGATCGACGCGCCAACCGTTACTGTCCTCCCCGATAGACCACACATCTTTTCTCCTTTTTCTTTTTTTTTTAATCAGGGTTTATTGCCTTTCATACGGTAGCACTACAAATGTGACCCCTTTTTTTTTCTTTTTTTTAAGTTTTACACCTGTAACACACGGGGTTCAACTCAGGTGTACATAGCACTGGCATGGCCATGAAGAACGAAGGGGTTTCAAGTGTGTGTACACATTGTGTAAAGCGACGGCTAATTTTAATTAATATGATGTGCTTGTGTTTGTTGTCAACGAAATGTTGTCTAAGAAAACAAAAATTGTTATTAAACCTTTGACGAAAAAGCACCTGCCATAAAATGATTTTTAGGTTTCCGCGCAAATCTAACACTTTTCAGCGTTTTAAATTTCAGTAACGGTTAAAATAAATGTTTTCGCCCGACTAGTTGAAAACCCCACCTTTTCGCTAAATTAGATTAGGCAATCATTAGGTACATTTTTACTATCTTACCTAGCGCACGTTTACCCCTTAAAAAAGTTCAAATTCTACTTATAATATCCCCTACCCCCCAAAATCCTAAATTGGCTAAATTTCTACGTGTTTTTATTAAATAAATAAATAAATACCCCCCCCAAATTTTTTTTAAAGTTAAATTAAAAAAAAAAAAAATCCCCCCCACAAAATCTAAATTACCTAAATCTCTACGTTTTTATGAAATAAATAACCCCCCCCCTAAAAAAAACCCAAATTGGCTAAATTTTTAGGTGTTTTTATATAAAAAAAAATCCCCCCCCCCCTCCACAAAATCAAGTCGGTTACATGTCTCGTTTATCGTTAAGTGGCCAGGAAATGGGTGCTCATTTTACATTAAATTAATAAAGGAAAGTGATCCCCCACTCTAAAATCTTAAATATTTTTTTAAAAATTTAATTCCTTCTTTGCGGACATTTTTTTAGGCTGTTTAAATGTATTTGCAAAAAAAAAGTAGAATTTTAACTTTTTTAAGGGTAAACTGCGCTGGGTAAGATAGTAAAAAAAAATACCAATCATTATTAATTGGCGACATGAATTATTTTAAGGGAAATATAGTTGGGAAATAGTCGAAAACAATCTACTTTGCTCTATCTACGCATTTGTGACATATTTGCGTTAAAAAGAATTTAATATAAGCTGTTTAAGTTGTCGTAAATATCGGTTTTGAGCAAAGTAGGCATTTTCTTTATTAGCGTTGCATACCTTCATTCCTGTGACTAAAGGAAATGGCTACTTTGCTGAGAACCGATATTTACGAAAACTTAAAATGCTTATATCTCATTAAATAATTATTTTGAACGCAAAAAAGTCACAAAATTCTTTAAAATATGTCGCCAATAGTAACGGTCACGTTAAATTAAATATTAAACTTTAAACAATGCCGAAATAATTAAATTTAACTTTTAAAATCTTATTAAAAAAATTTTTTTGGTAAGTTTTCCTGGCCATTCTAACTTTTAAGGACTTTAACTATTTTATTTTTACCAAAAATTTTAAGTCCAACTAGCAAAATCGTAAAACCACACGTAATCGCCTAAAAACGTACATCCCCCCCCCCCTAAAAAACGTGCAGAATTTATCTCCCATAGCAAAATTAAAAAAAATGAATTATCTGCTCTAAAACGCTAGAATATCTCAGCAAGAAAGACCTATTTTTCACAAAGTTCGATTTTGTGATATTCCAATGTTCTCCGATAATTTACTTCTCAAAAAGTTCGTTACAGTCTTTTAACATAATCCTAATTGGCAGCCACTCGGACTTAGAGTTAGTGGTAATTTTTTTTTTAGTTAACTGCCGTAAAAAGCTTCAATGGCCCGGAAATTGGGTGTTATTTCACGTTAAATTTATATACGACACTAATCACCCACTAACTTGTGTTTCTTCTTTCTGGCAAATCTTTTTCAGGGTGTTCACACGTAATCGCCTAAAAAAGTAGAATCTCAGTCTTAATGTTTAGCATAAAGATAATAGGGAAAGACGGATGACAAACACAGGAACTTCCCTTATTTTGTCCTTTAGTCCTCACATTCCACGAGCGATGTTTCTGACAAAGGGAAAAGAATTGCTGTTTTCTGGGTCGGAATCTATTCGTCTAACACTTATTGTTGGCTACATTTTAATCTTGAAGTAGTATTTTTTTTTTTGCTCCTTGCATCAAGTGGCTTCATGCCTTGTCTGGATCGATTTCCATTAAAAAAAAAAGAATACATAAAAAAAAAAGAATAAATTAAAAAGAAAGAATAAATAAAAAAAGAATAAATAAAAAAAATAAATAAAAAAAAGAATAAATAAATAAGAATAAATAAAATTAAAAAAAAGAATAAATAAAAAAACAAAATAAAATTAAAAAAATATAAAAAAAAAATTAAAAAAAGGATAAATAAAAAAAAGAATAAATAAAAAAAAAAGAATAAATAAAAAAAAGAATAAATAAAAAAAAGAATAAATAAAAAAAAGAATAAATAAAAAAAAGAATAAATAAAAAAAAGAATAAATAAAAAAAAGAATAATAAAAAAAAGAATAAATAAAAAAAAAGAATAAATAAAAAAAAGAATAAATAAAAAAAGAATAAATAAAAAATAAAAAAAATAAATTAAAAAAAAGAATAAATAAAAAAAAGAATAAATAAAAAAAAGAATAAATAAAAAAAAAAGAATAAATAAAAAAAAAAGAATAAATAAAAAAAATAATGTGTCAGGATCAATACTGTTAAGAAAAAAAAAATAAATCTTCCGTAAAAAATAATTGTCAACTAAATATTATTCATGCAAATAAAACGAATATGTCTCTTCTTTATTTATTTAAAATTGTAGCAATTGAATTTTTTTTAAAACGAATATTCTTTATTTTAGCATAATTTTGGTTACTCGGACTACATTTCTCATCTTGAGTGTTATCATCACAACGTTTCGGCAGCTGTAACCTCCGGCCTTCTTCAGGTGTATCTCTTCGAACTCGGGAATATTTCTGTCGAACTCTGCAATCTGGACGGAATTTCGAATGGAACCCTTTATTTAATCCACGGAGGTAGCACGCTCTTGTTCCGTCAGCCATGACTGGGAGAAGTCTTCAGTAATTCGCAATTTTTTGTATCGCCCGCACCAAGGATTGAACCTTCAACCTTCAGATGACTATCACTTGGAATTGAATTTTTACTTAGTGCTATATCCACTGTGCCACGGGTCCTTGCGTTCGAAATTCCGTCCAGATTCCCGAGTTCGACAGAAATATTCCCGAAGAAGGCCGGAGGTTACAGCGGCCGAAACGTTGTGATGATAACACTCAAGATGAGAAATGTAGTCGGAATAACCAAAATTATGCTAAAATAAAGAATCCTCATCTAAAAAATTCAGAAATATTCTTTGTTTTAGTTATAAACTAAATATTAAAAACGGTAGTATGGGATTAAGGGCTGGGAGCAGGAATACACAGGGCTCCTCATTCGGGTTACCTCCTAGTTTAATATGTACTGAATAATTAGGCTGAATAGCTAGGATCAAATTGTAGTATCTGTTCTGTACTCGGTTAGAGGAGGCAAAAGAACCTGCTAGACTGAGGCAATTTTTATTTTTGTTTCAATCCAGCATGCCTCTTTTTTTGTGGAGCTAGATTTTCCTCACCTTAAAATTTGACCTTGTGTCTGACATTGTCCTCGTAGGGAGGCTAATAAATCGAGACATATAAAAAAAAACAAAATATGTTTCAGAATATTTTAGATAAGGATTGATAAATTGTATTATTTGTATTATTCGGACTACTGTTCTCTCAACAGTTTGGTCGATATAAGGACCTGTGGCACAACGGATATAAGTGCTAAGTAATAATCAATTTTAAGTCTGGAGGTTCAAGGTTCAATCCTCAGTACAGGCGATACTAAGATTACAATTACGAATTACATAAACTTCTACCCGGTCATGAGTGACGGAACGAGAGCAAGCTACCCCCGCAGATTAAATATAAGGTTCCGTTCGAAATTCCATACAGATTCCCGCGTCCAACAAAGATTCCAGTATTTGACAACACACACCTAAAGAAGGTCGGAGGTTACATCGGCTGAAACGTTAAGAATCACATCTAAGATGAGAACAGTAGTTCGAATAATCAAAATAATAAAAACCCATTTATTTGAATTTATTTTCTTTGTGTTCATTTCTCTAAATTTTATGTTTCGCTTTGAATCCCCCTTTTTACATATAAAAGAAACATATATATATATATATATATATATATATATATATATATAGCTGTCATATAAAAAGCCATGAAAAATATTATACATAAATACATATCCCCAATTGACAATAACAATAAAATTAGACGCATTATTTACTATAAGAAATTTAAAACCCAAAATCTTGTAGTAAAACAACTCCTCCCCAACTCAAAAAACTACTAGAAAGAACCAATGTTATTTATAAGTTTAAATGCCCCTTGGGAAAATGTAACTCACATAATAATAATAAAGCTAATAGCTACATTGGTCTTACAAGCACTACCCTATCCCGCCGCTTTACCATGCATCTTGTAAACTCTAGCTCAATTTACCAACATCTACAAAAATATAACTGCCCTCCCTCTGATTTTTAAGACAAATTCTAGTTAATAACACTAAAATTATACATTGCGAAACCAATTTAAGAAAATTAAAAATATTTGAAGCTATCTACATAAAACACAATAACCTAAAATTAACCCCATCACATATGAAACTAGTGGTAGCATTTTAAATAATGCGATTTTGTTCTATATTAACTCTTTGTGTATATGTGTTCGCCTGATCTTTGTGTGTAGAATTGCTTGAAAATTGGCATGTGGACTACTGACCTCTCCGTGAAGGTCATAAGCTATATAAGAAATATATCACTTCAACGCTAGAGGTTCCCCGGGCGGCACAACCTCCCACCCACTGAAAACTGTTTTCCCTTAGATTTAAACCATAGGTAAATTATCAAAAATGGTGTCTATTCCCAAAATTTCAGCAAATTTTGATTATATTAAGAGGGTCCCCGGGGGCACAAGCACCCCCTCCCCTGAAATTTAAACCACCTAAAATTCAAATATGGGCAATTTCAATGAAATGTATACCTTATTTAATACATATTAAATAAGGAGTATTTATATATATATATATATATATATATATAGGGTGAGCCAAAAGTAGGTGGACAGCATTTGGAATAGGTTTATGTATCAGTTATATTAATGCTAATTATTTATTATAACTTTGTTATAACTATGTTATTTGTGTTATTAATGTGTTATTAATGTGTTGTATAATTAAAATTGTATAATTGTGTTGTAATTTTAATTTAATCTGTTTTCTTTTTTTTTTCAGATTGTTAAGAGAACCCATAATGTCAACTTTTGGCTCACCCTGTATATATCTCGAAGGAAATAAAAATATCCAGTCATTTTTTTCTGCAAATCTGAAGATGCATTTGTCTATTCAGTTCAGACTTTGTTATTACTAATGTTCCGATTGTATTGACTAGAGAGAAACATGTTATTCTTTTAAAAATACAAACTGTTTACTGTCGATTCGTTTCGTGCCTCTTGTAAGAGTTTCATGAGAACATTCACCCCTGAAGAAGTTCCGAGAAGAACGAAACGCAGAAGATCCTTCTATTGTTCTTTTGTTGCCATTATTTGATTTGCAGATCTATTTGGTAATAACTTCATTTATGAATAGATCCATTGAAATATACAAATTAATTAAAGACAGTTGAAGTGAAATGAAATCAGTTTTGTTAAGGTTGTGTTTGTTCAGGAGGTCATTGAGTACTTTAAGGTGAAAAGGTGCATCGGAATAACTTTCTGCTGTATTTTTGTTTGATTAATTAAACCTGCATCAGATTGTGGATCTAATTTACAAAGTTAATAAAAAAAAAAGGTGGGGCAGGGGAAAGGCTAGAACTTGCGATTGATTGGTTGGAAAATATATTTGAAATTTAACACTGAACTCTAGTAATCTAAGAAGAAGAGAAGAGAATTTGAATGCTTAATGGACAGAGTTTAGAATGCTTAATGGACAGAGTTTGAATGCTTAATGGATAGAGTTTGAATGCCTACTGGACAGAGTTTGAATGCTTAATGGACAGAGTTTGAATGCTTAATGGACAGAGTTTGAATGCTTAATGGACAGAGTTTGAATGCTTAATGGACAGAGTTTGAATGCTTAATGGACAGAGTTTGAATGCCTAATGGACAGAGTTTGAATGCTTAATGGACAGAGTTTGCATGCTTAATGGACAAAGTTTGAATGCCTAATGGACAGAGTTTGAATGCTTAATGGACAGAGTTTGAATGCTTAATGGACAGAGTTTGAATGCTTAATGGACAGAGTTTGAATGCTTAATGGACAGAGTTTGAATGCTTAATGGACAGAGTTTGAATGCTTAATGGACAGAGTTTGAATGCCTAATGGACAGAGTTTGAATGCTTAATGGACAGAGTTTGAATGCTTAATGGACAGAGTTTGAATGCTTAATGGACAGAGTTTGAATGCTTAATGGACAGAGTTTGAATGCTTAATGGACAGAGTTTGAATGCCTACTGGACAAAGTTTGAATGCTTAATGGACACCATTTTTGAGTGTGTTCGATCTCTTTGTACAGGAGCTTGTCAGGACAACCTGACATTAGGATAGTTAAACCCTACAAGTAAACCCTGACCAAATATTCAAAATAACATAGTATTCAAAGCCCAAATAAGATCCCCTCAGCATGACTATACACTTGCTCATACGAGAAACGGTACACCTTCTCCTAGTGATGTTACCTCGAGTAACAACACTTAGCTGGATGCTCCACCAGACTAGATGAATTTTTGTCCTGGAATCCGGCAAGGCAAAGAAAATACCAGAATAAAAATATTGGGGAGAGGAAAATTAGTGTTTTTTCACTGCTTTACTAACTCAACATTCGATAGAACTCTAATCTGATAGGTCCCTCACTATCCACCAAGCTCCAGCCTTTGTCCCATCGCCGCAATGTCGCATCCATGTGCTTATTTTACAAATACTCTAATTGAATGTGCTCCAATGAACTTGCTGCTCTAGTGCCCCCTCGACGTAAATACACTCGACCAACTTGACAATCAGCAAAATCCCATCCATTCACTGTGGAGGTTTCCAGATGCCGGAGAGCCTTCTACTCCAATAGTTTCTTTCCTCGTGCTGCCGACCTTTGGAACTCGCTCCCTGCTCCCTGTTTCCCTGACTGTACCGACATGCTGAAATTTAAAACTAATGTGAACAACCATTTCGCTGCACAGCTCCCAATTTAGGATGACCTCTCTAAACTTTCACTCTAGTTCTCAGTAGCCCCTTATGTCTACAGTGGCAACTTGCCTTGTTTGGGGTGAACTCAGTTAAAAAAGAAGAAAAATTTGAACATTCGTATTTCTATGTATCTCACCTAGAAATCAAGTGTTAGCAGAAAGGGGCCCTTGGTTTCTGAGATCTGATTTAGTAATGAAAAAAAAAAAGACGACCAAAAGAATACCATTAAAATGACCAATAAAAATACCATTAACATACCATTAAAATGACCAATCAAAATACCATTAAAATGACCAATCAAAATACCATTAAAATACAATTAAAATGACCAATCAAAATACCATTAAAATGACCAATCAAAATACCATTAAAATGACCAATCAAAATACCATTAAAATACCATTAAAATGCCCAATCAATATAACTTATAGAAACCCAGCAATATCTGGTGAATTTGTGACAATTACTGACTATCTATCCGGTATTGTCCGAGACGCAATAATACCAATTTTGTTTTAGTTTTCTTTATACATTTTTCAAAGTAAGCACAAAAAGTGGATGGAGTAAGTTATGGGAATTTCTGCTATTACTAACCAGCAGAGCGTCACCACTGTCGACCAAGGCAAGAGTCTATCAGGCATATGTACGCAGTGTGATCATGTATGGAAGTGAAATCTTACCTGTTTGAGGGCATGCATCGCACGGAGAACAATGATATGCGAATGATACGGTAGAAGTGTAATGTGAGTCTTAAAGACAGGCTCAGTTCTGATGACCTCAGAGGAAGATTATATCTGGACCGTATAAAGAGATGTGTGCAGAAGAGTAGACTTTGATAATATGGCCATGTTGAAAGAATGGATGAGAGTTCTTGGGTTAATAGATGTAGAACAGTTGAGATAGCAGGTTCAGTTCACAGGGGAAGGCCAAGGAAAACATGGGGGAGGGGGAATGATAAAATGAACCTGAAGGAAAGAGGTAGAAATAAAGATCTGAGCAGAGGAGATAAGTTACTTAGGAAGACAATTTCATGAAACCGTATAACACATGCCAGCATTAAAACGGACATTAAACGGATGATGATGATCATGATGATGATGATCTGATCATGGTCATCATAATGATGAAGATGATGAAGATGAAAAAGATGATGATGAAGATGAAAAAGATGATGAAGATGATGAAGATGAAGAAGATGAAGAAGATGAAGATGAAGATAAAGATGATGATGAAGATAAAGATGATGATGATGATGATAAAGATGATGATGATGAAGATGATGATGAAGAAGATGATGATGAAGAAGAAGAAGAAGATGAAGAAGATGATGATGAAGAAGATGATGATGATGATGAAGATGATGATGAAGAAGATGATGATAAAGAAGATGATGATAAAGAAGATGACGATGATGATGATGATGATGATGATGATGAAGATGATTACGATGATGAAGATGATAAGATGATGAAGATGATGAAGATGATGAAGATGATGATGAAGAAGATGATGAAGATGAAGAAGATGATGAAGATGATGAAGATGATGATGATGATGATGATGATGAAGATGATGAACTTTAGCACCTAACCGTTTGTAAACTGATGGAATCCAATACCAAATCTTTTTAGAGAGTGGGTGGTTCAACCAACATTTTTCTGGATATAAATTTTATAGGTCGGAGTGATTCATCTTGAACATAAACTGCTCTAATCTGTTTTTGTTTTTTTAATTTAAACTTAAAATTAAATCTGTAACTTCTAAAAAGTTCGTGTGCGTAGGTGGAGGCTTATTCTGTAACTCGAGAGGAAGGATCAAATTCGTAAGAATTTGTCATGCACGAAGATATGCTTTAAGTACTTTGGGGGAGAGAGGTGGCGGGTACGGTGGCAGTGGAAGGTATTTGATTTTCCCTTCAGATGGAAAGATTTTATAAAATTCTTGGGAAACATTTCTGAATTACAGTTCTTTTTAATCCTGAGGTTACATTAATTTATTACTTATATATCTAGGCAGCATCTTCTCTTGCAGGCAAGTATTGTTGAATATAAGAGACAACTCATGTCTAGATATCCTTTGGTAGATCCTTTCAATAGTCCGAATCAGGATCTTTGTTTCGGAGAGGAATTGGCTGATGAATTTGCCATAATTTGGATTTGTCTCCCAAGTACTTTCGGACCCATCTGATTCACCTCATTCCCCCGAAGATGGACCCAGTTGGGTCCGGAAGTACTTGGGAGAAAAATCCAAAATTTAAAAAAATTAAACTAAACTAAAACCGTAAATAGAAATACAAGCAAGCCCGTGTTGAAATAAGGTCACCCATTATTTCGACGCAAAGTAACAGGGATGGGGCACCCTATAGAAAACAGAATAGAATAGGAAATAGGAAGTAAAATCAACCAAACTTTTGTTTGTGAGAAGCCCAACGATTGGCTAAGAGAATAACAAAGAATCTGATTCGTTAACTAGCTAGACTAAACTCCAAGTGTATATATAAAAACACCCGGCAACACAAACCCCATGCTTTTTAGTCTGACGATTCCCTATGGGGATGAAATGCGGAAGCCTCTGTGTAGCTTAATTGTCATAAATATATTTTCATAACTTACTACCTAGCTCTACTCACGTATTGAGCACTGTTGAAGTAAATACTGAAAATTGATACATAAAAGATTATATCTCCTTATAACATTTTATGTGGATACATGAAATAATAATAATAATAATATATATATATATATATATATATATATATATATATATATATTACTATCCATGAAAATTGTGTCATATACAAAAAAAAATTAAAGGAAAAGATTCCCTTTTCTTCCGGAGGTTTCTTCTACACATGTGTAATATAAGGTGACGAACAGAAGTTTTGCACCACTTTTATGTCCCCTAACGAAGATTAAAACCAAGATATGATGCTAATAAAGCTTATGTTTCGAATCCTTATTTCAATTTTGATGAAGTTCCATTAAATGATACTGATTGTAGAAAATGCATTAAATTTAAGGCTTAAGCTTATGGGGTCCTAATAAAAAATTGAAATTCAAGGAATCTTTTTTAATTGGTGTCGAATGACTATGAATAAAATTTAATGCAAATCTGAAATTTTTTTATTTTAACGTGGGAGGTTGATCAACTAAAGATACCATAAAAATTGAATTTTTTCGAAAATCCTATTTTTAAAAAAATAGCCCGGTCCGTAAACTGCATAAGAACTTATTTTTGAACAACAACAACAGACTTTTTCCAAGGATGAAATCCAAATTAAAATCTGGTATAATCCAAGAATCGATAAAGACGTGAACCCAACATTTTATTTTATTTTTGAATTATTTTTGTTTCTAATAATAAAACAATTCACTCGGTTGTTCACAGTTCACAGATTCTGAAACAAAATAATAACAAAAGAGAGCTAAGGGGGGCGGGGGGTTATAGATTCAACTGGTGTTATGGTGTCCACGACTGAAAATCTCGAGTGTTGCGGGTCGGATAATGAGCCAAATTCCCCCAAACTTTTTCGATTGACGGAAGGAAGTTCAAAAATAGCGTGTGACCACTATATTTTAAATTTCACAAAAATGTGAGATTTCTGAATTTTCACGAAGGGCTTCCACTCCCTCTTTGTTTCCTTTGCATAAAAATAAATTAAACTAAATATAACTGACATTACCCTCCCTTACGTCTAGCAGCTGTGTTCCAAAATTCATACTGATCGGTTAATTAATTTAGGAGTGAATCCTATATATCTATACAGATGTATAAACATACGTCATAAAATAAAGTACTGCTGCCACATATGGGGAGGTGCTGCTGCCACATATGGGGAGGTACCGCTGCCACATATGGGGAGGTACTGCTGCCACATATGGGGAGGTACTGCTGCCACATATGGGGAGGTACCGCTGCCACATATGGGGGGTACCGCTGCCACATATGGGGAGGTACCGCTGCCACATATGGGGGGTACCGCTGCCACATATGGGGAGGTACTGCTGCCACATATGGGGAGGTGCCGCTCAGAGCACCCTTTCCTGCCTTGACAGAGTACAAAACCGACTTCGAAATCTAGTGGGGTATGTCCTCTTCTCTTCCCTACAGTCACTCTCTCACAGAAGAAATGTTGCTAGTCTTTCTTTGCTCTACCGTAATTTTCATGGTAAGTGCTCGACTGAGCTCAAATCTATGATCCCCCACTTGTAAAACATTCACAACTAGAACCCGCCTAGCTACTACCACTGTCAATGATTTCCGTTTCTCCCTCTACGTGGCCAAGACGAAACGAAACTTCCATGGGTAGAGCTTCTTTGCTAGAACTGCCCGTCTGTGGAACACAGTGCCGCGACCCTGCTTCCCTGCCGACTACAATATGGTCGTCTTCAAGTTCAATGTAAACAAGTTCTTGTTGAACCGTCCCCGTAAATATTCAATCTTTGCCCTGCTACAACCATCGTGCCGGTGAACGCGATGTTGTCTCATCGTCCACCAGTCGAACTTTTTAACCGCTATCCTTGAGTCAAACTCTTTAACCTTTATCCTCGAGTGGCCTTTGGACCTTGATAAGCGGTGACCTTTAATGTGATAAAATTATATAAAATATATATATATATATATATATATATATATATATATACACACATATCTAAGTTTATATATAGAGAGATATATATACAGATAGTGAGTCTTGAAAGTTTAATGTACGTCTCCCCCCCCCCCATCCTATATTATCATGAGTTCCAATCTAATTTGATAAAATAACAAAGGCCGGCCTACTTACGTGTGATAAAATCTGCCAACCGATATATCGTTGTTTTAAAAGTAGTCATAAAATATCATAGGAGCTGTACTTATAAAATGTTGAAAATTCTAATTAATTTCATTGATTAACGTTTTTTTTTTTTTTTCGCATTTCATGTTGTAAAATTACTTCATAAAACTTCTCAGCATTTATCCTGAAGGCAAAGAGTATTTGAATCAGATTTTATTAAATCCAATGAAAGAGAAAAAAAAACAAAAAACGAAGAACAAAATAAAAGTTAATAAAACCTAAAAGCAATCTCTAGAAATAGGCAATTTCTTACAAGTGGGTTAGGGTTAGTTACTAGGCGAAGTATCTGTTGTTGTTGTTGTTGAAGGGGGGGGGGGGTAAGATGTCAAATTTATAGAATTATACAATGTAGAAACATCGAATGTTAGAATTCACAACAATATTATGGACGGCTTTGTTTGGAAGGGAGATATATATATATATATATAAATGAAGGAGAATGGAAAGGAATTAGAGAAAGCAAAAGCCAAATCAAAATTCAATTCAAAAGTTCAAAGCAAGGTATATTCCGCAAAAAGGCAATTTATTCAAGTTAAATTTTCCTTAAGCCAGGCTTTTCAAAGATCAAAATCTTATCATCAGAGGAAGTCGCTGGGATAGATAAGTTGGCAATGGCCAAGATTTAAAATTTGAAAAAATAAAATAAAAGTTGTAGGGAAAGAAACGCAGGGCAAAACTCTGCCCGAATGCAAGCAAATGTCCGATTGCCAAAAAGTCCGGTGTCGAAGAGTCCAGCGGAGAGAATAAGATGTAAATAGGTAGGTCGTTAGAGGCACGAGAAGTAATGAGAGAGGTTTCAAAGTTAAATTCCAAGAAGTTGTACCTGAAGTTGTGGAATACCAGATGCTGTATGTGCTCTCTACTTATCTCTGCATTTGTTTCCAGTTGTCCTGGAATAAGGCAGTGCCAGCTTGGGAATGGAATGGTTACTGATTGTGCAACCCTTGCTTCACAATTACACATGCAGAAACCCTTAAAGAGGGTATCCATTGTCTTTCGAGACTGAACGGAGGCTATCATATATATATATATATATATATATATATATATATATATACAGGGTGTGCCAAAATAAGGGTCCTATCTTTAAATTTGAATAACTTGAATTTGAATAACTTCCACAAAATAAAAGTTAAACTCACCAAACTTTATGTGTGTGTAGACTGACCCTTCCGAGATTTCTTGAAATAAACAAAACAAATTTTAGCCGAAAAACACTTCTTAAAACTTACAAAAACTAAAGTATTGTTTTTTACACTGTTTTGAGTTTTTTAAGCAAAAATAATGTTTTCTAAATGAGGGTACGTTCCTTAGGGCTAATACGGCTCATGCTTACTTCGGAAGGGGTCCTTTACTTATTCTAAAAAAAAATTTTAAAAAAATCAATAAATAAAAAAGTTATGAATTTTTAAAAATAGGACCCTTATTTTTGCCCACCCTGTATATATATATACTAGAAGAATACCCGCCCAAGATGGATAAAATGAATTCCTTAAACAGAACACTTTGTATTTGGACATTGCTGGTTGAACATTCATTTTCCGAGTAACTACAGCGCTATATGACTATTCATTGCGAACTGAAAAGACTTGGTGAATTGTTATCGGTTCGAAAATTGATTCCGTATAAATTCTCATGCTTTATCGTGATTACGCTAGAGTGCACACTACACAAAAGACCAAAGATCTCATAGAATAATATACTTGGTAATTATGCTTCACCCACCATATTCTCTAAATTTCGCACCAACAGATTACCATCGCTTTAGAAGTTTGAAAATTCATTTGAGTGGATTAAGACTTACTTAAAAAGAAAGTAGTCTAAAATGCAATCAAAAAAAAGTTTTGTTTTTCTCAGTTTGAAACCTAAGGAATTTCATAAATGTGCCATTAAATTTCTTAGGAATTTCATGAATGTGCCATTAAATCTCTAAGGAATTTCATGGATGTGCCATTAAATTTCTAAGGAATTTCATGGATGTGCCATTAAATTTCTAAGGAATTCCATGGATGTGCCATTAAATTTCTAAGGAATTTAATGAATGGGCCATTAAATTTCTAAGGAATTTCATGGATGTGCCATTAAATTTCTAAGGAATTTCATGAATGTGCCATTAAATTTCTAAGGAATTTCATGAATGTGCCATTAAATTTCTAAGGAATTTCATGTTCGCATTGACAAAGAGAGTACTTTGCTATTCAGTGAGGGATGATCTCGTCTCATTCCTACAGCTGCTTTCTCCGATGAGCCCAAAGTGATAGCCGCTCCGATGAGCCCGAAGTTGATAGCCGCTCCGATGACCCCGAAGTTGATAGATGCGCCGATGACCCCAAAGTTGATAGATGCGCCGATGACCCCAAAGTTGATAGATGCGCCGATGAGCCCGAAGTTGACAGCCGCTCCAATGAGCCCGAAGTTGACAGCCGCTCCAATGAGCCCGAAGTTGACAGCCGCTCCAATGAGCCCGAAGTTGACAGCCGCTCCAATGAGCCCGAAGTTGACAGCCGCTCCGATGACCCTTTAAGTTGAGTACTGCTTCGATGAGCCCTAAGTTGATTGCTGCTTCGATGAGCCCTAAGTTGATAGCTACTTCGACTAGGTTATATGACAGAAAACTAAAATAATTCCTTACTTCAAACTGATTTGTTTTTTCGTTGTTTTCACATATTAATTCCCATTGCTTTTTCTCTGACCTTCGTTTCGAATGTGTTTAAGTGCATTACATTATCAACTGATTCAATCTTCTTCATTCTTTCAATAATCCGGATTTTTTTCTAACCTTGAAGCAAAAAGCTTTTTTTCTGATAAATGTTGGTGACAAATCATTTTCAAATGAAAAATACAGTTGAGAAAACAATTTATTTGGGTATACCTACTCTTTTGAACTCGCTTCTTGGCCTTTTGGCTAAGATCAAAGTGTAGTATCTGTTCCGATGGATACTGCATCCCATAGACTGGTATTGTCTTGGCATTCGGGGCTTGATTTACGCCTGTCTGTCCTGTGCAGTTCTAGGAGGTCCACCCTCCCAGGCTTCGCCTCCCCTCTTTGGGGAGGAGTAAGTTTATTGCTTACTGCCTGAGGCGCCCCTACTGGGGAATGCCAAGGGGGCTGCCCAGGCAATTTTTAAACCCCACTTTCCCGACCCGACCTTGGGTCACATCTTACTTGTGGGAGTAAGATAAAAACTGGCCTTGTGCCTAACTCCTGGAGAGGAGTAAATCAATACTCTTTTGTAACGTATTTACGTTTAAATATTTTTTTTAATATTTCACATTTAATATAAGTTATCAGTATTTTAAGTTCTGTAATTATTGGTTGTGACTAAACTAATAAGTATGAGGGGGTGCTACTTTTTTTAGGCGATTACGTGTTGTTTTACTATTTTGTCGGTTAGGGTTAGTTGTATAAAAAATTAGTTAACAGCCCTAAACAGTTAGAATAACTCGAAAATGAAGGAAAATTTTATGTTAAATTTATATACGAAACTGATCCCCGACTCTAAATTTTAGCTAATTGTTTTCTTTTGTTTTCAGGGTATTCAAAGTAGAATCTAATTTTTTTTTTGGGGGGGGGGGGATAATTTTGCTGAGGATGTTAATCTACAAATTTACCATAATTAATTAAGGTGTTTTCCTGGCAAAGTTGTTCTACAATGAAAGCTTGCAAAAAAAAAAAAAAAAAAATTAAATAAATTAATTTTTCATTTACATTGCACGATTGTTGATTTTAAAAATATTTCACTTATATTTATTTTTGTTTTGGTAATTCCCCTACAAACTTATCTCTATTCCTCTGATGATAAGACTCGATTCTTTGAAAAGCCATGACTAAAGGAATGGAAAAATAAATTTCTTTTATTTGAAACACCTTGTTTTGAACAACTGATGACGTAA
>OY744535.1:15052797-15112797 GCA_963556195.1 Sepiola atlantica
CAGTAATTTATTTTTCATACATAAATTATTATCATTTCTGATGACCTAAAGAAAAAAAAAACCCACCTACCATTGACTTTATTTAGAGTAAAAGATTTCTTTCTCAATTCATTTCAGGCCACGAGGGTTATCTGACTTGCTATTTGCTTTCTCGCTGCCACTTGAAATGGTTTCAGCTAGAAAAAGGCACTTTTTTTACTCACTAACTTGTGTGACGGAATGGATACATATTTACTTATATATGCATTGGTCTCTATAATAGAGTGGAGGTTTATAAAACCCAAAACAATATTATCTGCTTTTTTAAGTCCCTATTTACTTGCCTCTCCACGAGGGCAGAGTTAGACAAAAGGTCGGTTTTTAATGTGGGCAAAAACCAGCTCTTCAAAAAAGGGGCAATCTGGACTGCGAGAAAAATACATGTCTCAGTCTTGAAGGATTCAGTACTGAGGACAGAAAATATTAAGTGTAGTATCAGAACAGATACTACATTTTGCTCCTAAGCAAAAGATTTAAGTCATGTTCCTTGTAAATTCTTGGCCTTTTGCAATATTTGCTAAAAAAGGAGGAAAGTTTCTTCCTTTTTTTCACTTAAAAATACACTTCCCCATTTCTTTTTTTGCTGCACTGGATAAAATGTCGAGTTCTGTGCAATAAAACTCATTTTAACAAACGAATATTGTCATACGAATCGAGCGAAATATCTTGGTCCAGCTTTAATGTTTTTGTGTCCTTATTTCTACTAGCATGTTTTCTTGCTTATCCACATTTCCGTCAACTAATTTTCCATATTCCTGTTTGAATATATAAGTAATAACAGGCTTTAATATTTAATAAGTGCCAGACGGCTGATTGATTAGCTGAATGGGTTTCCAGTCTGTGTTTGTTTTTCGTTTAAGCTGGTTCCTCTATTGAAAGAATAAATAAAGAAACAGATTAGCAGTACCTTTGGCCCGAGACAGCAAAAAAACAAAAAAAATTCCACGCTAGCAATTTGTTGAATGACGGACGTTTGAAAAATGAAAACTTGAAAAATAAATGAGAAAACGTTTTTCTTGATAAGATTGAAAAAATTTTTTTTTTTTAAACGCAATGAAGAGTTAAGAGAGAAACAAGGTTTGTGGTGCAGAGTTATGATTTCGAAAGTAAAGTTCTCTGTATGTCTGTCAGTCAGTCTATTCAATAAAAACAAACGACAAAATAAGTTATTGATTGGAGTATAAAGGAAAACTTGAGGAAAACTTGTAAATCATCCAAGTTTTAGCAGAAATGGAAGAAATTAGTCGTATTCCTCTACCATCAAAAGTAAAGTTACTTATCTGTCTGAGAAAAAAGCCTATGTAAATAAATATGCCCTCCACTATATATATACAGGGTGTTTCAAAAGTCTTGGGAACATAACGTTGTATAACGCATTTGTAATGTTCCCAAGACTTTTGAAACACCCTCTATATACTTTTATTTTTAACGGTCCTAACCACGTGACTTTCCAAATTTAGATTTTAAATTTATTTTCTTTTTTCTCCATTTCATTCTTTCCACATATGATCTAAGGTTAAGATCGGATTCGAACTCTGCCTGATGAGATCTCAGTTTATAATAGCTGTTGATCGATAACATCGACATGCCAGTGTCGCAGATTTTGTACATGTCTGTGTAAATAAAAATAATCATATATATATATATATATATATATATATATATATATCTTCTTTTGTAATATAGTAGGAAAAATCCCAGCAGAGTGCTCGATTAATTGAAGATTAACATTCAGAGCGTAATATTTTTTTGGGGGGGTACAGAAAAATCAGTACAACATTAGTACCGTCGGTTTCAAGCCCAGAAGGACTTAACCATCCGTCTCTCATCAGCTTATGTGACTTAGGTGACAACATAAGCTGAAGAGAGCCGGATGGTTAAGTCCTTCTGCGCTTGAAACTGACGGTACTAATGTTGTACTAATTTTTTTGTACCAATATATATATATATATATATATATATATATAGTCTAAAGAAGCTTTGAGTTATTTTAAACAAAAAGACAAAAAAAAAAAAGGAAAATGCAGTTTAAATTCCCAGAGAAACTAACTAAATCCAAAATAGTGCAGACTTAACATTCGTTGGAAAATTTATAAATAAATAAAAAGATATACTAGTAAGTAAATAAAATAAAAAGGGGGATTAAGTATCTAACAGTGAAACAAAAACAGGAGACCTTAACGTAAGCGTCTAATATTAACACGGGGATCATCAGCTGTTTACCATGTAACTGTTTCGGAGATTTAAAAACAGGACAGTTATAATATGCATGGCTCTCTAATGGTACAGATCAAACTACCATTTCCCCAATAATCAAGTGTAGAAATAATTCAGCTTAAAATTTCACTTATATCTACATAAATAAATAATAATAATAATCAAATAATAATAATCATATACTACCCTTAAGACTACCGTGTGATATGGTAATTTGCATATCAAATAAAATTCATTATAACAATAGTAATAATAATACTATCTAAACACTACATCTAAACACTACACCCAAGAACCATTCATTATATATAGGTAATAAGTTAATGTAACATCAGGATTTAAAAAAAAAATGTAATTTAGAAATTTTTCCAACGAATTTTATTGAAACTTTCCATCTTGTTCCGATAAATATGCCTTCTGAGTTGACTTAGTGAACCAGGTTCACGCCTTGTGACCGTCTGAAATTATCACTCCCTACACTGATGAGAGCATAAGCTTGAAACGACGTCGTGTGTAGGTAAACATAATTTAATGTTTATGAATATTGTTATAAACCCACTTTAAGAGATCAAAGTTGAGCACTGTTAAGAGATATTAAAGGAGATATTCACTTAAGCGACAAAGCAAAACTCCGATTAAGTTTGTTAAACCTTTTAGATTGTCTGGTGTTTACGGCCTGCTCTATTCGGCATAAATATAACTTAATTTCTCCCATATCACGTGATAATTTCCTATGGCCGAGAGGATAGAGCGAAAACGTGCGGAGTCTTGGTTGACTGTAAATCGGGTTCGCGCCTTGTGACCGTCTGAAATTATCACATCTTGACACTGATGAGAGCCTAATTTATTTATGAATATTGTATATATATATATATATATATATATATATATATATATATATATATATAATAATAATAATAATAATAATAATAATCCAGTTAAAACATTAGCAGGGTAGTAATCCAAAGAATTTAAACCGGGTTTATAAAAAATGCTCAATATCAAATACAGCTTTTATTTATGATTATTTTTATTTGCACAGACATGTACAAAATCTGCGACACTGGCATGTCGATGTTATCGATCAACAGTTATTATAAACTGAGATCTCATCAGGCAGAGTTAGAATCTGATCTTAACCTTAGATCATATTTGGAAAGAATATATATATATATATATATATATATATATATATATATATATATTGTGTGTGTATTTAGGCAGAATATTATCATTTAGGCGAACATTATTAAATAACATGGAGTGTTTTTGCTTGATAAGACTTTTAAAATCTTTTTTTCAATTTTCCGAATACATTCTATTTAGTATGAATGTTTGCGGACTCGATTTTTGGACTTTTGAATAGTTACATGTATGAAAAATTCAGGACACACACACACATATATATATGGATATTTTGGATTTTGAAAAAATTAATACAGAAATAGTCATTGGAATTTAGCATCCTATCATATATATATATATATATATATATATATATACATATGTGTGTCTGCTTTTACAAAAAATATATATTTTTAAAAAACGTATATTTCTTATAATATCTTAAATGTTTCCAATAGTAAGCTCAATGAATGCAAATATAAGATATATATATATATATATTTATTATTAATAGTTAGACTTTCAAGATTTAAGCTCAATAGATGTTAATTTTGTTACTCTAGAGCATGTATGAATAAACAATAGAAAGATGATGATTTTCTAGTTGTTTCTTCTTGTGTTAAGATCTGGATCTTTATAAAAATGAATACAATACTTTCTATTGTTTATATATATGATATATATATATATATATATATATACACACATATATATATATCACTGTGTAAATCACAAAATGGGAAAATTGAAAAGATAATTTCATCGTGGATTGTTCAATTCTGTAATTTAAATGTCGACCGAGCGTCTGCTTTCAATTTATGGCGTATTTATTTCGAATGTGGTGTCATGTTATCTCCGATTTGATTTCGCTTGTTGGCATCTTGTCAGCATTTCAAGTTTTTGGTTTTTAATACCGCGAATCGTTTTCGGGAAGATTGTGTATGAGCATATTTGTGTATCGATTTCATGAGAAGCCATTAGATGAAAGAACGCAATGTCTTTCAACATTGGATATTTGCGCCCGGAGAGCGCATATATTTGATAGTGATTACGATGTCAAGTTACAATAACAAACAACAACAAACCAAAAATATATTAGCAGGTTTCGAATTTCTGGTGTCAGCGAGGAAGTAAAAAAAAATAGACTTCTGTGAGTTGAGGAACAAACAGGTGATTTTAGAATGAGGGAAGTATGCAAGAGAGGAGGAAGAGAGGAGAGAAGGGGAGGGAAGGAGGGAGTGAGGTAGTACAGAATAGAGGGGGCAGACAAAGGGGGAAGAGAGAAAAGAGAGAGGGAGTACAGAATAGAGGGGGAGAGAGAAAAGGAAAGAGGTAGGGGAGAAGAAAAGAGAGAGTGAGGTAGAGAAAAGGGGGAGGGAGTACAGAATAGAGGGGGAGCAGAGAAGAGAGAGGGAGCAGAGAAGAGCGGGAGAAAGAGAGAAAGAAAAAAGAGAGGGGTACAGAATAGAGGTGGGGTAAAAAAGAGAGAGAAAGAAAGAGAGAGAGAGAAAGAAAGAGAGAGAGAAAGAAAGAAAGGGAGAGAGAAAGAAAGAAAGAAAGAAAGAGAGAAAGAAAGAAAGAGAGAAAGAAAGAAAGGGAGAAAGAAAGAGAGAGAGAAAGAGAGAAAGAGATAGAGAGAGAAAGAGAGAGAGAAAGAGAGAAAGAGATAGAGAAAGAGAGAGAGAGAAAGAGAGAGAGAAATCACTGTATGCCATGCCAAATGGTCTGGAACCACTTAGTAAGAACATGCCTTATATCTTTACATTCTATACACGCGCATACACAAAAACTTTCTCTCATACAGAGTGCCTCAGTATAAATGTTACGCATCTACAGGCACATTTCTTATAAGACAGACAAGAAAGCTTCCCATTTCATTAAAGTTGTAATAATAACGATTAAAACACTACTTTGGCCTTTTGGCTAGGAGCAAAGTGTAGTATCTGTTCTGATATTACACTTCATCTTTTCTGTCCTTGGTCAGTGAAGGTGAAATCTTCGAAACTAAGGCAAGTTTTATTTTTGTTCTAATCCAGTGCCCCTATTGGGGGAGCTGGACTTTCCCCGCATTAAAAACCGACCTTGTGTCTAACTCTGTGCAGGTGGGTAGACAAATAAGTAGGGACAATTAAAATGACTGTTGTTCATCTTTTGTTCGGAATATGCCGACCGGCACTTATGGCACACTCCCAACATCCTTCGATAAAACATACGGTCCGATTCTTTTTTTTTAATGGAAATCGCTCCAGACAAGGCATGAAGCCACTTGATGTAAGGAGCTATCAAGAACAAATATGATTATCGCAAAGACAGAATATGCCTATTGGCCTTAGTCTTGAAAAGACCAAAAGTAGGAGGAAAACAGTCAACAGGAAGAGAGTTCCACAAGCCTGCGGTTCTTGGAAAGAAGCTACTGGAATAGGAAGCTGTAGTACAATGAGGTATCAAAACAGCTAAGAAGGCCAGAGGTTACAGCGGCCGAAACGTTGTGATGATAACACTCAAGATGAGTAACATAGTCCAAATAATCAAAATTATACAAATTCTCAATCCTCATCTAAAAAATTCAGAAATATAGTAACTGGAGAGTTATGCAATCTGTAAAATTAAAATCTATTATTATATAAAAGCTGAGTCAATCAAAGGCATTTTTAATATATATTTTAATCACACAAAAACACATGTTAAAATATTCATTGGTTTTGGGATTGAGTTATGTTTGAAAAACAATTCTAATTGTCCTAATTAGCCCTAATTTGCAATTTACTCACCAAATCGCCTACATCTTATTAAATGTCTGTCTATTACTCTCACCCTGAATGTTAGTTGGCACCCTGCCCTTATTTTATACAGTATCATTCTCGCTTCTAGCTCTCTCTCTCTCTCTGTAACTCTCTCTCAACGGTCAAATGTAATAAAATGAACAACAAAAAAAAAAAAATAGTAGAATAGTTCATTACAAACAATAGGGAATATCACCCGGAGTATTAATACTATTTAACTTATAACTGGAGAAAAATATAGGGAAAGAGAACGAGGGCAAGGGGTGACGATATAGAGAACAGAAAGACTAATTTAGGGTTTATCTTTTTAGTTTTAACATAACTGGCTTTGCAAACTCACTTTTCATGATTCAAAACAATCTAACCAGAGCTCTATGGGTGACCCAACGGTCACATTTTTTTTTTCTCGTTTATAAAGAAAAACTTTCACGTTTATTAAGCTGCTCTGCTGTGTCTGTCTGTTCGTCACCTACACATAGGAATATAACCATTGTTTGAATATTGAAATTCATGCTGAATAAGCACCATAGATACACGGAAGATCTGACATCTCGATTTCTTTGTGCGAGATCTATACAAGACAGTATTGACCAAGATAAATCACTTCAGGATGACTGATTGACAGTTAAGTAAATAAATACATATTGATCAAAGCTGCCTGACAGGTGTATCTAAAGAAGCACACACACATATCTATATAAAAAAAGACTGCTTACATAATTTATCAAATGCTTTCGTCACACACAAAAATAACTTTAACCACAAGTTCAATTTCAAGACGAAGGAATATAAACTACTAGCTCAAGTATCTGTCTATGCTGGGTTTATGAAATTTTCCCAAACTTTAACCTCTTCCCTGATTATTTCAAAAGGAATAATAAGGCAAATAATTCAATCTATTCATCAAAGCTGCCTGACAGGTGTATCTAAAGAAGCACACACACATATCTATATAAAAAAAGACTGCTTACATAATTTATCAAATGCTCTCGTCATGCACAGAAATAACTTTAACCACAAAGAAGCTATTCTCCCCGATCCCTGTTTCTCCGACTGTGCTGACATGCAGAAATTTAAATGTAATGTAAACAAACATCTTACCGCACAACTCCCCACTTAGGATGCCCACTTTAATTTCTGGCGCTTAATCCACAGTAGCCCCTTACGTCTAAGTGGCAGTATTCCTTGTCTGGGTTAAAAAATAACATTCCAGTATCTGGGGACCTATACAGTAAAGGGGGGATTTTGCTGCTAGTTGGGTTGATTGGGCGTATTTACATCGAAGGGGGTACAAATCCAGTTCATCAGAGCACATTAGGTGGAAGTACTTGCAAAACAAGCACAGGGATGTCATATTGTGGCGATGGGATAGAGACTCCTATAATAAACATAAAAATGCCACATAATTAATGAAATTCTTATAGGTAAGCAACACTGAGTCTGATTAGTACTTGGAGGGTTAGGGTTAGGTTTAGGGGTTAGGGTTAGCGTTTAGGGTTTAGGGTTTAGGGTTAGCGTTTAGGGTTAAGGTTTAGGGTTTAGGGTTAGGTGTTAGCGTTTAGGGTTAGCGTTTAGGGTTAGGGTTTAAGGTTTAGGGTTTAAGGTTTAGGGTTTAAGGTTTAAGGTTTAAGGTTTAGGGTTAGGGTTTAGGTTTAGGGTTTAGGGGTTAGGGTTTAGGGTTAGCGTTTAGGGTTTAGGGGTTAAGGTTTAGGGGTTAAGGTTTAGGGTTAAGGGTTGGGGTTTAGGGTTGGGGTTTAGGGTTTAGGGGTTAGGGTTTAGGGGTTAAGGTTTAGGGTTTAGGGTTTAGCGTTTAGCGTTTAGCGTTTAGGGGTTAAGGTTTAGGGTTTAGGGATTAAGGTTTAGGGTTTAGGGATTAAGGTTTAGGGTTTAGGGTTGGGGTTTAGGGTTAGGGTTTAGGGTTAGGTTTAAGGTTTAGGGAATACCTGGCACCATAAGTTTGGCAGTGGCACCATAAGTCATATTCTCTAATACCCTTGAAATAGGTTTGACTCCATCTCTCTACCTCTTATCTATGGGAGAAATAAAAGAGTAAATTTGTCTTTCTGGGGCCTGGGTAGGGCAACTAGTCTAGGAGAAGGGAAATCAACTGTTTATTTAATTGTATTATTGTATTCCAACAGGAGTATCGAAAAAAAAAACAACAGTTTGATACATAATATACTGTCAGAAATAAATATCAAAATTTGCTGAAATTTTAAAATAGACATCCTTTTAGGTCATTCACCTATGGTTTAAATTTCATTTGAATCTCAGCGAAAACAGTTTTCAGTGGGGTGGGGGTTATGCCGCCTGGGGACCCCCAGCATTGAAGTAATATATTTTTTATATAGCCTATGACCTTCACTGAGAGGTCAGTAGTCCACGTGCCAATTTTCAAGCAATTCTGTCCAGCGGTTTGGGTGAACATAAGACACAAAGATCAGGCGGACACACACAGCGTTACTATTATATATATATATATATATATATATATATATATATATATATAATTTCATGTATATACACATAAAATATTTTAAGGTGATATAATATATTGTGTATGGATTTTTATTATTTACTTCAATAGAGCTTAGTAGTAGAAGTATGGTAATTAAGCTACACAGAGGCGTCTATGTTTCATCCCTACGTGAACTCACCTGGTTAAATGCCACATGTGTGCGTGTGTTTTTCAAGAATATTAGTATTTTTCTTATAGATATCTGACTTTATTTCTAATTCAAGTTACCTTGAGAGACCATCTTCTCAGCCTAGGATCAAAGTGTAGTATCTGTTCTGCCAGAGGAGGAGAAATCCTTCTTGATTGGGAGAATTTTTATCCATGTCCCATCCAGAGTGCGTCTTTTTAGGGAGCGGAATATCGCCCACATTAAAATCGTCCTTATGTCTAACTATGCCCTCGTGGGGAGGCAATTAAACAGGTACCGTGCCTCAGCATTTGCTTAACCCCGATATTATGAAAACATGGCAAATGATTGTGTGTATTGATTTACTCCTCTCCAGGAGTTAGACACAAGGCCAGTTTTTATCTTACTCCCACAAGTAAGATGTGACCCAAGGTCGGGTCGGGAAAGTGGGGTTTAAAAATTGCCTGGGCAGCCCCGTCGGCATTCCCCGGTAGGGGCGCCTCAGGCAGTAAGCAATAAACTTACTCCTCCCCAAAGAGGGGAAGCGAAGCCTGGGAGGGACCCATAGACAGGCGTAAATCAAGCCCCGAAGGCCAAGACAATACCAGTCTATGGGGTGCAGTATCCATCGGAACAGATACTACACTTTGATCTTAGCCAAAAGGCCAAGACGGATGATTGTATTATTTACTCCTCTCCAGGAGTTAGGCACAAGGCCAGTTTTATCCTACTCCCACAAGTAAGATGTGACCCAAGGTCGGGTCGGAAAGTGGGGGTTGAAAAGCCAGCGCCCGAGAGGTGAGCACTCTGACCATCAAAAATTGCCTGGGCAGCCCCGTCGGCATTCCCCGGTAGGGCGCCTCAGGCAGTAAGCAATAAACTCACTCCTCCCCAAAGAGGGGAGGCGAAGCCTGGGAGGGTGGAACTCCTAGAACTGCACAGGACAGACTCATAGACCGGCGTAAATCAAGCCCCGAAGGACAAGACAATACCAGTCTATGGGGTGTAATATCCATCGGAACAGATACTACACTTTGATCTTAGCCAAAAGGCCAAGGCGGATGATTGTGTGTAGACATTTTTTTTCTTCTTCTTCTGTTATCGTCAGTCGGTTTTGGATGATTGGTTGTTATGCCCTCAGTGAAAATTCGTGGGGGGGAGAGTTAGTTGCGGAGGGGGTTGGAAGGGCGAAAGTAAGTAAATTTCCTTTTGATGTTTTATAGGAAATCAATTATGTCCCAATTGCTGCTGCACATTATTAGACCTGCTGCTGCAGAAGATTATTTTCTTCATTGTAGATACGCAGCAAAATCAGGTAGATATGAAAACGTTTATGTTCACCCTTCCCCACACCCTACACACTTTCATAAGTAGGCCCTCTTTTATGTATGTGTGCAATTTTGCATAGTATATATTTAAGTTTTATTTACACAGACATGTACAAAATCTGCAACACTAGCATGTCGATGTTACCGATCAATAGCTGTTATAAACTAAGATCTCATCAGGCAGAGTTAGAATCCGATCTTTACCTCAGATCATATTTGGGAAGAATGAAATGGGGAGAAAAGAAAAGAAAAAAACTGTCTTTTTTTTTTTTTTTCTTCCACATTTCATTGCCGGGTATGACTCGAGGGGAATAAATACTATAACTTTCCCAAAATTTATTTCAATAAATGTCACTTTACTTAGAACCATATTACCTAATGAATGTCGACTACATTCTTGGCCCCCCTCCCAAAATTTATTTCAATAAATGTCACTTTACTTAGAACCATATTACCTAATGAATGCCGACTACATTCTTGGTCCCCCTTCCAAAATTGAACATTTTAAAATTGGAAATATAAATGGTAATATGGTATCATGCTCTGAGCAATGTTAGCTCTCCCTGCTTGTCTCTGCATGTTTTTGTCCGTCACCATTCTCTCCAAAATCTCCAAATTGCATTGATTTTTGAAGGTACACAACGTCAGAGCAGCCATCAAACATCTTTTATGAATTTTAAATAAATTAAGATTAATTATATTTACTTTTTTTTATTCCCCATTTGATGAGCAACAACGCTTATTTCTCCAGGATCATAAAATTCTCGGCGTATCCATTTTCACAGAGAAAAGTCATCAATTTATAAATTCACAAATTCTTTCATAGCTCGACGGATTTAATGTGAGAAAGGCAACCATAGCGTTGTGGTTTGATTCCATCTAGAGAACACAGGTAAGGTAATGAAAGAAAATAAATATCTAAATATATAAAATAAATAGATATAAAATTAATATAATAAAATTAATAAAAAAAATAGATAAATAAATAAAAATAAAAATTAAAATTAAAAAATAAATAAAAAATAAATAAAAAAAATTAAAATTAAAAAATAAATAAAAAATAAATTAAAAAATTAAAAAAATTAAAATAAAAAAATTAAAAATTTAAAAAAATAAAAAGATAAAAAATAAATTAATAAAATTAATATGAAATTAATTATAGATATAACATTAATAAATACAGAAAATAAATATCTAAATGGTGTATCCATTTTCACAGAGAAAAGTCATCAATTTATAAATTCACAAATTCTTTCATAGCTCGATGGATTAAATGTCAGAAAGGCAACCATAGCGTTGTGGTTTGATTCCATCTAGAGAACACAGGTAAGGTAATGAAAGAAAATAAATATAATAAAAATCTGAGATTTTTGCTGTTTTTTTTTTCATGTGCTGGACTAATCATTGGCAGACAATTATTATTTCGAAAGGAATATTATTTTTAACAATAAATTATACAGATTGATGTAGAAAGCACCGTGGAATTTCCACGCCCCCCCTTCCTTCATAAATTTATATGGGACAGGTAGTAAAGCTATAAGTTTCAGTTCATTAATATTAGCTGTTCGTACTGCTGAATAATCGTCATCTCATGTAGGTGTGAAAAGGTTTTTGGAAGGAAAGTTTGATCGATTTGTTTTATGGCATATCAACCCTTTTAGGTCATTTAATGTAGACCATTACTTTTGGTAAAAAGTTTTTGTATTTGAGGTTCTTAATATTTTCAAATATATGATATATTGTATTCTGCATATCCCATCGCTGCAATGTAGCATCCTTGTGCTTGTTTTACAAATACTTCAATGGATTATGCCCCGATGAACTGGCCACTCTGGTATCCCCTCGACGTAAATTCACTAGACCAACTTGACAATCAGCTAAATCTCATCCATTCACTGTGGAGGTCCCAGATGCCGGAGAGCTTTCTACTCCAATAGATTCTTTCCTCGTGCTGCTGGACTCTGGAACTCCCTCCCTGCCCCCTGTTTCCCGACGGTACTGACATGCAGAAATTTAAAACTAATGTAAACAGACATCTCGCTGCGCAGCTCCAAAATTATTTTCTTCCTTTTTCCCAATATGTTAACCCTACATGTGTTTGTGCTTGCATGACATTTTTCTGTATATTATAATCCTGATGAAGTCTTATAAATAAAGACGAAACGTTGATGTACACATAAAAAACATCCATTTTTTGGTTTTCCTTTTTCATTTTCCCATTGGTCTTTATTATAGAGTGGGGGGATTCGCTAGTTTTACATCAAAACCGGTTTTAGTTTGTATATTTTTCTGACCTTGGAGCACAGGGTGGAGCAGGTGTTAGTGTGATTGCAAGAGTTAGAAGTGGATAGAGTAAGTTCAGGGAAGTTCTGCCATTACTAACCAGCAGAGCGTTACCACTGTCGACAACGGGAAGAGTCTATCAGGCATGTGTATGCAGTGTGATGATGTATGGAAGTTAAACCTAGTTTGTGAAGGTTGAGGACATGCGTTGCATGAAGAAAAATGACATGAGAATGATACGATGCATGTGTAATATGAGTTTTAAAGACAGGCTTTGTTCTGGTGACCTCAGAGGAAGATTAAATTTGGACAGTATAGGGAGCTGTGTATTTAGGAGAGGAGATTTCAATGGTATGACCGCATTGAAAGAATTCATGAGAGTGCTTGGGTCAGTAGATGTAGATCAGTTATGGTAGCAGGATCAGTTCACATGAGAAAGCTAAGGAAAACATGGGAGGAAGTGATAAGAATTGATTTGAGAGAAAGATGGATAAATAAAGACCTGGACAGAGATAGGTTTGTTTGGAAGTCTATTTCTTAAAGAACACATGCCAGCATGTAGAGACGATGATGATGATGAAGATGAAGATGATGATGATGATGAAGAAGATGAAGAAGATGATGAAGAAGATGAAGATGAAGAAGAAGATGAAGAAGATGAAGATGAAGAAGAAGATGAAGAAGATGATGATGATGATGATGATGAAGAAGATGAAGAAGATGAAGATGATGATGATGAAGATGATGATGAAGATGATGATGATGATGTAGGTGATGATGATGAAGATGATGAAGATGATGATGAAGATGATGATGAAGATGATGGAAGAGAAGAGTCCTCCTTTCTTTTTTTACAAGAAACGACCTCTCCTTTTTCGGTTATTGAGTAGGCTAGTATTCTTCTCTTTGAGATTTTCTGAAGGCTAAGGGTCCCTACTCCTCCGAAAAGATCGTTCTGTCTGTCTAATCCATTGGGTCCACTCACGTGGGTTTGGATCTTGGTCTCATTTTTAGCTTGCCTGGTGATTATTGCTGCATGATAATTCACTTTTGTAAAACCAGGTCTTCTTCGTGAACCCCCAAATCGAATCAAGTGACTGCAAATCAACCTAACTTCATGGACATTCAAGTCATATCGATTCTGTCGTCTTTCAACCCAATCTCTTCATTTTGTTTTCATTGCTGTAACCCTTGCCCTTCCGGTCTTCCATAGATGTCACTCACATTCAGCAATCCTCAGGAAACACTGAATAGATTTCATAGCCTGCAGTTTATGCGGATTTCATTCCATTAATGGTTACATCAGGTATAGATATCTGCAGAAATTTCACAATTCTAAGAAAGGCTTAGAAGTAGCTCAGGGACAAATGTTACACATATTCTGTGGCGGACGTAATAAGCTTGAGCCTGAACCTAGATCAAGCAGTCGTAGTGGCCCGACTGGATCCATCTCTGCCTGGCGCGTATTTTGAAAATTAAGGAAATGTCGAAATCATAGGTTACTAGTGAGAATCGAACTCACAACCTAGCAGAAACAAAACGACTGATTATTGCACTGCAATAAGGAAATTCACCTTAATAAGAAAAAGGTGAACCCACAAATTATGTGTATTTTAATTGGTTAAAAAGAATTATCTGCATTCTCATTGGTTAAAAAGAATTATCTGCATTCTCATTGGTTAAAAAGAATTATCTGCATTCTCATTGGTTAAAAAGAATTATCTGCATTCTCATTGGTTAAAAAGAATTATCTGCATTCTCATTGGTTAAAAAGAATTATCTGCATTCTCATTGGTTAAAAAGAATTATCTGCATTCTCATTGGTTAAAAAGAATTATCTGCATTCTCATTGGTTAAAAAGAATTATCTGCATTCTCATTGGTTAAAAAGAATTATCTGCATTCTCATTGGTTAAAAAGAATTATCTGCATTCTCATTGGTTAAAAAGAATTATCTGCATTCTCATTGGTTAAAAAGAATTATCTGCATTCTCATTGGTTAAAAAGAATTATCTGCATTCTCATTGGTTAAAAAGAATTATCTGCATTCTCATTGGTTAAAAAGAATTATCTGCATTCTCATTGGTTAAAAAGAATTATCTGTATTCTCATTGGTTAAAAAGAATTGACTGAAATTATTTAGGGTCTGAAATCTGATCACTTTGGGGCCAGAAACAAAGAAAACCCCTTCTTTCTTATACTTTACATACCAGTCGAGGATCTGTCCTCAAAAATCAGTATGACAGAGACAGGGCTATTCCAGTGGCTTTTTATCCATCGCGCTGTAGTATTAGTTCTGGAGAGTCCTAGGAGCTCACTTCTCCCAGGCTTTACCTTCTTTCTCTGAGAAAGGGTTCGTTTATAGTTAACTGCCTGAGGCGCCCCTATCTGGGAAATTTAGTTGTAATGGTCAATTTCAAAAGCCAGTTTTTTTTTGTTTTTTTACTTATACGTGTTCAATGATGGCCTACGTTTATCATCGGAAAAGCCTCAATAAGGAAAAACAAATAATAAAGACATATCTGTATAATTTATCTGACCGGAACGGAACAAAGATATTGCACATCAAAAATTACGTAAATTGATCAAGAAGTTTTGTTTTTTTTAATCACAGAAAAATCAAATTTTGTCATTTTTTTTTCCATGTTTGCTTGTCACAAGCTGGGCTTGTAACGCTGGGCTGACTTATGTCTCTTGTTTTTCAAAGATGGCGACGAGACAAGCGAGCATGGAAAAAAATGACAAAATTTGACTGGGTGTGATAAAAAAAAAACATTTGCTCAATTTACGTAATTTTTGGTGTACGATGTCTTTGTTACGTCACGGTCACATACATAATTCCAGTTTGTCTTCCTTTTTATTAATTATTGAAGCTTTTCCGAAGTTGCACCGGAGTCTGTTATGTTTAACAATGCTTGCTTAAACGAAATAATGCTGCCTCAATACACACATATATATGTATATATAAGGAGGACATTTTTTAATAACAAAATAAATTAGCAAAACATTAATCTGGAATAAAACTTAGATCTAATATACGGAACGTTTATGTTCTTGTCTTTTAAGGGAAGTGGGGTCTGATCAACTCTGCTGGGAAGTCATGAGATAAAATACTGTTTTGCTTTTAAATTCCCGAAACAGTTTTTCATGGTAAACAACTGATGATCCATTAAATAATGTTAAGACTAGCGTAAATTCTTGGAAGCAAACTAATATACTAATTGCAAAAAGTAAATTGACTTACAAAAGTGATTTTCCACCGAAGGACTTGGGACTAAAGTTGTTTTTTGTTTGTTTGCATATAGTTTTAATAGTTAAAAAAACTTCCGAGACTATATATATATATATATATATATATATATATATATATATATAGGTACGTGCGAAATGAATGACCGATCCCCAAAATGTAAGCACATTTTAACCCCTCCCTTCACTTAAAAATTCACCAAAATTCAGGAAATAAACTAATTAAATTTACACTATTAATTAACAACCAAAAAAATATAATGAACTCATTATATTTTTTTAAATCTTAGTGCAAATGTATTATTTTGTGTAAATAAAAAACACCTTTACTAAAATATTTCAAGGTACAAAAAAAATGCAGTAATTAAAAAAAATATTTTAATGAAATGTTTGCTTAAATGAAAGAATGCTGCCTAACACACATATATGTTACCTCAAGTAACACCACTTAGCTGGATACTCCACCAGACTAGATGAATTCTTGTCCTAGAATCCAGTAAGACCAAGAGACCAAAAGAAATATATACTATAACATAATTATCTGGTCAATTGGGGAGAGGATGTTTTTAATTTATTTACTAACTCAACGTTTGACAGATAAAAGAGAACTTTAATGGAATATCTATGTATCCCATATAGATATCAAGTGTTAGCCCCAGTAAGGGAGCCCCTTGATTTCTGAGAACTTCGACTGAAGTAAAATGAATATATATATATATATATATAAAATGAAGTATAATAACACGAAGTGTCATAAATCAATGATGAGGGTTAATACTGTTGATTTTTGGACGCCCTCCCCCTCCCTCCCCTTCGGTGTCTGTAGTAAATTATGTAATTCCCCCTCCCAAGTTAGACTTAAGGATTAGATATGCTTCAATTTCCCCCTCTCTCTAAATATGTATTGGTTGGTTTGTTACCACCTCTCTCTCCAATTAAATTTGAATTGTCGAGTGTGAATTTTACTCTTTTCTTTCAGTTTCAAAAATCTAATCGTCTGGATCGGATGCTTGAAAAAACCACAAGGTTGAAATAAATTATGGCATCGATGATTATGTAATTTCGTGTTATCATACTTCATTTTATTCTTGCTCTGTTTATCACATTGAGCTCCTGGAATTATTTCATTATAACACAAATATACACAAATATACATACATATATATATATATATATATATATATATATATATCTCCGATCCTAAAATGACGAGCTTCAAGCAATTAGTAATTTCTTGAGCACCTGTGTCTTTGCAGATTTGGTATTTGTAAATGTTGTAGTATTCTCTATAGAAAAGTTTGGCCAGTGAAATCTTGTACCGAAGAATCTGACCAATTAGACTGACAGGTACAACCTTATAATGATCCAGGCTCCTTGTGAAGCTCGAGGCTACAATTATATGACCACAAGGTGGACACTCGCAAGGATTCCCGTTTTAATGATTTGCCTGGATCGATCCAAACAACCCGCTGGATCCTTGATCATTAGATTACGCTTCAGCTAAAATCGTCGTCAAAGGCATCCGTATGCGGATCTGCCTTAGATGCCACTCGTTTCCAATACTTCTACAGCATTTTATGTCTTCGCCTTTCTTGGTAGTTGGGTACTAGCAGGGGCACCCAACGTTGCCCGGGAATTAACAGCGTTCCTAACCCCTTCACTCTAGAGGTGATTAGATGCTGGAAGAGTTTCTACTTTGAACCCTTACCTTTGGAATTCATTTCCTGCTCTCCCGACCCTAACAACATGAATGAAATTTAAATGTAATGTGAACAAACATCTTGCTGCCCCCCCCCCCAAATAATAATCTAATCTTCTGCAAAACTTTTCTGTTTGAGGAATTATCTTTAACTAGGACGTATGTTATTCTAGCAATATATATATATATATATGTATATATATATATATATATGGGAAATGAAAAAGAAAGAACCACAAGATATTTTTTAATATGTTCATCAACGTTTTGTCTTCATTTGTAAGACTTCCTCAGGATGATAATTTTAAGAAAAATGTCATGCAAGTACATCGAAATATTGGGTTGACATAATGGGTACTTACATATATTATTCTAGTAATATACATATATATATACATATATATATATATATACATATATATTATTCTAGTAATATACATACATATATACATATATATTATTCTAGTAATATACATACATATATACATATATATTATTCTAGTAATATACATATATATTATTCTAGTAATATACATATATATATACATATATATTATTCTAGTAATATACATATATATATACATATATATTATTCTGGTAATATACATATATATATGCATATATATTATTCTAGTAATATACATATATATATACATATATATTATTCTAGTAATATACATATATATATACATATATATTATTCTGGTAATATACATATATATATGCATATATATTATTCTAGTAATATACATATATATATACATATATATTATTCTAGTAATATACATATATATATACATATATATTATTCTAGTAATATACATATATATATACATATATATTATTCTAGTAATATACATATATATATATACATATATATTATTCTAGTAATATACATATATATATACATATATATTATTCTAGTAATATACATATATATATATATATACATATACATTATTCTAGTAATATACATATATATATATATACATATACATTATTCTAGTAATATACATATATATACATATACATTATTCTAGTAATATACATATATATATATATATACATATACATTATTCTAGTAATATACATATATATATATATACATATACATTATTCTAGTAATATACATATATATTATTCTAGTAATATACATATATATATATATACAGGGTGTTTCAAAAGTCTTGGGAACATACCGATTTTTAATAACTTGTAATGTTCCCAAGACTTTTGAAACACCCTGTATATTATCCTAGTAATATACATATATATATATATATATATATATATATTATCCTAATAATATACATATATATACTTATATATTATTCTAATAATATACATATATATTATTCTAATAATATACATATATATATACATATATATTATTCTGGTAATATACATATATTATTCTAGTAATATACATATATTATTCTAGTAATATACATATATTATTCTAGTAATATACATATATTATTCTAGTAATATACATATATATATATATATATATATATGTATGTATTCTAGTAAATATATATGTGTATGTATTCTAGTAAATATATATACATATATATCATTCTAGTAATACACATATACATATATATCATTCTTGTAATATACATATATATATATATCATTCTTGTAATATACATATATATATATATCATTCTTGTAATATACATATATATATATATCATTCTTGTAATATACATATATATATATATCATTCTTGTAATATACATATATATATATCATTCTTGTAATATACATATATATATATATCATTCTTGTAATATACATATATATATATATATCATTCTTGTAATATACATATATATATATATATATCATTTTTGTAATATACATATATATATATATCATTTTTGTAATATACATATATATATATCATTTTTGTAATATACATATATATATATAATTTTTGTAATATACATATATATATAATTTTTGTAATATACATATATATATATCATTTTTGTAATATACATATATATATATCATTTTTGTAATATACATATATATATATCATTTTTGTAATATATATATATATATATCATTTTTGTAATATATATATATTATTTTTGTAATATATATATATTATTTTTGTAATATACATATATATATATATCATTTTTGTAATATCTATATATATATCATTTTTGTAATATCTATATATATATCATTTTTGTAATATACATATATATATATAATTTTTGTAATATACATATATATATATAATTTTTGTAATATACATATATATATATAATTTTTGTAATATACATATATATATATATCATTTTTGTAATATCTATATATATATCATTTTTGTAATATACATATATATATCATTTTTGTAATATACATATATATATATAATTTTTGTAATATACATATATATATATCATTTTTGTAATACACATACATATATATCATTCTAGTAATACACATATACATATATATCATTCTTTGTAATACACATATACATATATATCATTCTTGTAATACACATATACATATATATATATCATTCTTGTAATATACATATATATATATATCATTCTTGTAATATACATATATATATATATATCATTCTTGTAATATACATATATATATATATCATTCTTGTAATATACATATATATATATATCATTCTTGTAATATACATATATATATATATCATTTTTGTAATATACATATATATATATATCATTTTTGTAATATACATATATATATATAATTTTTGTAATATACATATATATATATATCATTTTTGTAATATACATATATATATATAATTTTTGTAATATACATATATATATCATTTTTGTAATATACATATATATATATCATTTTTGTAATATATATATATATATATCATTTTTGTAATATATATATATTATTTTTGTAATATATATATATTATTTTTGTAATATACATATATATATATATCATTTTTGTAATATCTATATATATATCATTTTTGTAATATACATATATATATAATTTTTGTAATATACATATATATATATAATTTTTGTAATATACATATATATATATAATTTTTGTAATATACATATATATATATCATTTTTGTAATATACATATATATATCATTTTTGTAATATACATATATATATCATTTTTGTAATATACATATATCTATCATTTTTGTAATATACATATATATATATCTATCATTTTTGTAATATACATATATATATATCTATCATTTTTGTAATATACATATATATATATCTATCATTTTTGTAATATACATATATATATATCTATCATTTTTGTAATATACATATATATATATCTATCATTTTTGTAATATACATATATATATATCTATCATTTTTGTAATATACATATATATATATCTATCATTTTTGTAATATACATATATATATATCTATCATTTTTGTAATATACATATATATATCATTTTTGTAATATACATATATATATCATTTTTGTAATATACATATATATATATCATTTTTGTAATATACATATATATATATCATTTTTGTAATATACATATATATATATTCTTATAATATACACATACTCCTATTTTTCGGTCTCTCTAAATTATTTCTCTCACCATATTGATTTCTTTTCTTTCTCACTTTTTACTTTCCTTCTGGTTTACAATTTCTCTTATCTTTTTTTTTACCTGTTTTTCTTTATTTATTTTCTTTTTCCCCCCTTTTCGCTTTTCTTTGTTATTGTTTTTTTTTTATTTTTCACTTTTTATATTCTCACTTTTTTCTACCGGCTTTTTATTTCTTTTGCTTCTCACTATTTTCATATATTTCCTTGTCAAATTTTCTTTGCTGGTTTTCGCATTTTCACTTCCTTTTCTTGTCTCTCGTTTTCTATTTTCTTTTCATCTTTATTCATTTACAAATTTATTTTCGTTCTTATTTTCTTTCTACCCATGTTTTTTTCTTTCTTTCTAACCCTAACCGTCTATCGCTATTTCTATTTCAACAATCTGTAATTCCTTTCTCCTTCTTCTGCTTCATTTATATTTCTTTCACACTTCCATTTTCCAAACACTTTTATTTTCTCTTTTCCCAGAATTCTTTTCACCGGATTTTCTCCATACCGAAAGCTCTCAATCCTCCTACGGTAGGCTTCACCTGTTAACCCCAACCTCTTTCCTGAAGAGGCAGCGATCCTTTAAAAGAATCAAACTCCTTCTTCCCCGAGTCTTATTCGCCGTGGGTCTTCGTTCCAACATTAAGGGCCAGTCAAGCATTCAGAGACATTAGACGAACGCAGAGGAAACCAGCGAGAAAGATGAATGTTAATAAACCTACCTTAAAAGCTTCTATCAAAAAGGTAAAAAAAAGAAAGCCGAAAGACCCCAAAACAAGATGTCTTATCACTTAAAAATCAAGCAGAGGCTTTTGTTCATCTTGACACCTTGATCTCAGTAGGGTTCGAACCCGCCCCACGCCTACCCACATCCTTCCAAGTTGCCCTTCTTGTAGTTCCATTAAGAGATACGTAAAAAGTAGATAACAAAGTTGTCTGAGTTATAAAATTAGCTTTTAGTTTATATGAAGTCCTCTTAGAACTTTACAAAACAACATTATAGCCGAATAGTTTGCGTACCAATCACATCACCAAAAATATTCTGTTCCAAGGTCTACTTTACATGCTGGCATGTGTTGGACGGCTTTAAGAAATTGATTTCCAAACTAACCTATCTCTGACCAGATCTTTATTTATCCCTCTTTTTCTCAAGTCCACCATATCACTTCCTCCCATGTTTTCATTGACCATGCTACATCAACTGTTCTACATCTACTAACCCAAGAACTCCCATCCATTCTTTTAACCTGATCAAACCATCAAAATCTCCTGTTCTGCACGCATCTCTCTATACTGTCCAGATCTAATCTTCCTCTGAGGTCATCAGATCTAAGTCTATCTTTAAAACTCACATTACACATCCATCGTATCATTCTCATATCATTCCTTTCCATGCAACGCATGTCCTCAACCCTCACTGACCAGGTTTCACTTTCATACATCATCACACTGCGTACACATGCCTGATAGACTCTTCCCTTGGTCGACAGTGGTAACGCTCTGCTGGTTAGTAATGGCGAGAGTTCCCTGAACTTACTCCATTAACTCCTAATTCTTGCAATCTCACTAGCACCTGCTCCATCCAGTGCTCCAATGGTATCACCAAGGTAACAAAACTTCACTCTAAATAATTTACGTGATTGAAATAACATAAAAATATACGTCCAATTAGAATGTTTAATTACAAATCTGATTCAACATTTTATAACGTAGACAATGAAAACATGAAACCCGATAATTATCTTCATTTTGAAATTTAACTTCTTTCCTTAAAGCAACGAAGCGAATAGTTGACCTTTATCTATCCTATGTTTTGACTAAAATGTTGCCTTCAAAATTAATAAAATATTTTATTTTAATCACGTGACTATTTTAAAAAAAAGTAAATGTCATCTCTTAGGTCTACTCGTATCACTTCCTCCCATGTTTTCATTGACTTTCCCCTGTGAACTGAACCTGTTATCTCAACTGTTCTACATCTACTAACCCAAAAACTCTCATCCATTTTTTCAACATGGCACTACCATCAAACTCTACTCTTCTGGTCATAGATTTTAAATTCCTCTGGGGTCATCAGATCTAAGCCTGTCTTTAAGATTCACATCTCAAGATGGATTTCATAATACTGAGTAGAACATAGACTTCGAAATCTAGTGTGTGCGTGTGTGTGGGGGGGATCTATTCTCTTCCCTACAACCTCTTTATCACAGAAGAGATGTTGATAGTCTCTCTCTACTCTTCCCTGGAAGGTGTTCGACTGAGTTACAATTCTTCGTTCCTCCTTGTAAGACATTCACAGCAAGAACTCACTTTCTACTACAATGGAAAGTGACTTCCCTTCCTTCAAGTGCTTAGCGTCTGGCAGAATTTCCATATCCAGAGCTTCTTTGCAAGGGTTTCTTGTCTGTGGAACACATTATCGAGGGACTGATTCCGTGTTGATTACAATTCGAAATTCAACAAGTTCTTGTGATTGAGCGCCGCATAATCAATCAAACAAAATCTGGTGCTCTTATAGAGAACGCAACGCGTTTCGGTGACTTCACGTCATCAACGTTCGGGCAGGTCACGGAAGCACCCGAGAGTTGACGAGGCGACAACTGCCAAACAATAAATTTAAGACTGGCAGACGATAAATTCAGACGAAAAAAATCAAAGTAAAATACAGATATAAACATAAGCAAAGACCAAAACAACATTAAACAAGCCGCGCGTGCGTGGTCCCCCTCTGTATGTGACTCGATGTGGCGAGTGTAAAATGCAATAAATTTGGGCAATTTGGGGCATTTTTGACCCCCCCCCCTTTGACCCCCTGGGGGCGCGAACTAGAATTTTTCTGAAGTCAAGGATTCTCATTTTATATCCAGAACAATTGCCTCTACATTTTGGCCAAGCCTCAGAAAAATTGAATGGATGGATCAAATGTTATGGGAGAAAAAGGGTCATTTTTTTGCCATTTGGGGGGCTTTTGACCCCCTGGGGGCGCGAATCAGATTTTTTCAAAAGTCAGCGATACTTATTTTCTATTAGGAACAATTACCCCCACATTTTGGCCAAGTTTCAGAGAAATTGAATGGATGGATGAAAAGTTATGGGGTAAAAATTGTCATTTTTTTGCCATTTCGGGGCCTTTTTACCCCCTGGAGGGCTAACCAGATTTTAAAAAAAAATCAGAGAATGTCACTTTCTAACCTGACCAAAGTTACAACTTCATACAAAATTTCAGAGAAATTCAATGGATGGTTGCGGAGAAAAATCCGGACGGACATGCCTCAAAACATTTTATAAATCGGGGGACCAACAACTGTTATTAGATCTTTATTCATTTTTTGTCAAAGAAACCATTGTTAATCAAATATTTTTAAATAAAATGCTTTTTTTTTGTGTACCGAAAAGTTTCAAAAGATGATTTTTATTTCATATAACAAACATCGAAACCACTGTTTTTAACCAATTTCTTGTTTGTTTTCAATTTTTTTTCAATGTTTTTTTCTTTTTAACATTTTCTGGGTTAGGGTTAAGGTTTCGCTAGAAGTGACCGTTGCTGACAGAACTCAATGACTCCTACAGGAGATTCAATGCGCTGACACAGATCGTAGAAATTCGTTTTTTTTTTAACGCTCTGCAGATTGTAGAAATTAATTTCTTCCAAAAGTTATCGTCTGCTTGCAACCTGATTGTCTAATGCCTGCTGCAATCTGATTGGTTAATAGTTTCGTCAACTCTCGGACGCTTCCGAGACCTGCCCGAACGTTGACGATGCGAAGTCACGGAAACATGAGTACCCGAAATTCATACCTTTAATCAATGTTTGCACTCCCATAGTATTCCTCATCTCTCGGCTGCTAATCATGCTGTCTTATTAACCTTTATCCTCGAGTAACCTTTGGCCTCGATAAGCGGTGTTCAAATAGAAAAAAGAAATTCTTAGACCCTTTAATAAGGGCAAAGGGGCCAGAACAGAAAATATTTCAAAATCCCCCTCCCCCCCAAAAAAAACCCCACAAAAAACTAGCCCGTGTTCTTATTTACTCTGTCCCAACGAGCGCAAAGTTTTTATGTGGAGGGAATCCAACTCCTCAAAAAGGGGTGCTCTGGGTGTGATAAAAATAAAAATTACCCCAGTCAAGAAGGAACTCTCCCTCTCTTACAGAGAAGAGAACAGATACGGTGTCATTGTCCAAACCATCTGAGCCGCCATTCTCTCACTTTGACCACAATCGGTACAATGCCGTAAGACTTTGAATTATTTATTTACAATAAACATAAAAATACATTTTAACAAATTAGGCACAAGGCCATCAAAAATGGAGTTGGTTGGTCATCGTGTCTACCCTACTCTTACCTAGAACCATTGCAGAGGTTTCTTTGGTTTGGTTGTTTGTTTTACGGCATATCAACCCTTTTCGAGTTATTTAATTCCGAATACGGTCATTTTCGTAAAAAGTTTTCATGCTTCAAGTTTTATATATTTTAAAAAATTATTCAAGGTGTTTTGTGTTGTTGTTTTGTAGAGGAAAATACTTGTTTTCGTTTTTGGCTTTGCAGAATTTGATTGAGTTTTTCAAACGGAAAGGAAAAAAAACAATTACATCAATGTTTGGTGCATTTTTGGTCAGGAAGTCAGTATTTTCAGACTGACCTGATCTGGTAGCACGAGAGAGCCATTGCAGAGAGAAAGATTTTTTGCTTGTACTGACCATATCCAATGGTATCAACTGGTCAAGGGAAATACATCTCGACGTTTACAGCGTACTGCTCCACCATCGTGCTAAACGGTTAGGCTGATGAAGCCAAAGGCAAATTACTGTCACATTCGGAGGCCATCGCTCATCGTTTCATTTGCAACGGCTGCTGGCATTGTCAGTTTTAAAGTCACCCGGGATAACCAGGCAAATGACCTTAGTAACCTTAGGAAGTGATTCAGAGTTTCACATCTGATAACACTTTTTGTATTGGTGGATGAAGTCTATAAAGACAGATGATAGCCAAAGTTGACTATAGAATTGAGATTAATGCAATTTGTGAGAGAGAGAGAGAGAGAGAGAGAGAGAGAGAGTTGGAGAGAGAGCGAGAGAGAGAGAGAGAAAGACACACACACACAGAAAGGGAGAGAGAAAGATGGTGAGAGAGGGAGAGAGAGGGGAGAAGAGAGAGAGGGGAGAAGAGAGGAGAGGGGGAGAGAGGAGAGGGGACATTTAAGGGTTAAGCTTAAGGGGTCTTAAAAAGAAATTTCAATTCAGGGGATCTTGTTTAATTGGTGTCAAGTGACTACGGATCAAATTTAATGCAAATCGGAAATATCGACATTTTCAAATGGGAAATGGTGCCCATATTATGCCCGCTAAAAATCCTTTCAAAAATCTTAAATTCGGCGAATATTTATTAATGTATGTCTTATTGTAAAAATTTCACAAAACATCGGAGGTATCTGAATTTCCACAAAGAGTTTCCAACCCTTTTTACTGCATTTGCACAAAACTAAATTAAACTAAATATAGTCCACATTTTTACCCCTTACAACTAGGTTGCAAAATTCATGATGATCGGTTACTTAGTTTAGGAGTTAATACATGAAAATATATGCATATACCTAATATATATATATATATATATATATTACAGAAGATCAAAACAACATTGGTACCGTCGGTTTCAAATCAAAACACACGGAACCTATAGTTGGTCTCCTATGGCGAACTTTTCAGCCTCTGTTTACATCCACAGGGTAAAAATTCCGTGAATCCTTACTGTGTTTATATAAAAGTGCTCAATAATGAATAGAGCTGGTTTACTTGGTGTCAACTTTTTATTCATAAAAACACGTTTTTATGAGCTGATCACGTGTTCAATTCCACTAGAGAAACATTGTTTTTATTCAGCTTCCTGCAGTTGTAGTGAAACGATTTTAGCCTGAAGAGGTGTAGCTCTTAATAGCTCTGATCAAAATATGTCTGCAAATGTGTAGCTAAATAATGTCTGTACACATAAACATGTTTTACCAAATATATATAAATATATAAATCTGCGAAAAGTCTTTAAGGAAATGACCTACACAGTATTTTCTGCCTTCCAAATCCCTCAATTATGAATGCGACTAAATAATTTTTTCTCTGCCTTTTGGCTGAGATCAAAGTGTAGTATCTGTTCAGATGGATGTTACACCCCTTAAACCGGTACCGTCTTTGCCTTTGGACATTAATTCCACCGGTCTTAGGGTTTGTTTTGAGCAATTCTACGAGCCCCCTCCCATGCTTTGCCTTCTCAATCTTTTAGAAGGGGTTAGTTTATTGCTAATCGCCTGAGGCGCTCTAACCCAGGAATGCCGAAGAGACTACCCAGGCTTTTCAATCCCACTTTCCGACCTTGTGTCACAGGAGAGTAGAAAGTGGACCTTCGGTTTACTTTCGGCAATCTCAAAACTCTTGCTTTCCTTATTTTGTCCTTTAGTCCTCACATTCCATGAGCGATGTTTCTGACAAAGGGGGAAGGATTGCTCTTTTCTGGGTTGGAATCTATCTATCTATATAACACTTATTGTTGGCTAGTTTTTGACTATTTTTTTTTAGCTCCTTAGATCAAATGGCTTCATGCCTTGTCTGAAGCGACTGCCATAAAAAACAAAGAAAAAAAAAATTACCGCTGTGGGATGGAGATGAAAAATAAAGATCAAAAAAAATGTGCTTAAAATTGCAACAAGAAATTGAAAGTGTAGAATGAAAAGAAATGACGAAAGGCAACACTGCAGTAAACTGCGGTGTTGCCTCAAGAAAACACGCATCTACAATAACACATACATATTTATATTTATGTGTGTGTGAGTGTGTGTGTGAGCGTGTGTGAGTGTGTGTGTGTGAGTGTGTGTGTGTGTGTTTGTGTGGGTGGGTGTGTGTGTGTTTTTGTGTGTGGGTGTGTGTTTGTTATTTACAAAGTTATAGTCTTTATTTTTTTTTGCACGCAAATCGCAAGATCTGATTGGTTGACAGAAACAGTATTAGCTAACATTCGGTATTTCATTGAATTGACGTGTTATTTGTAATAGTTACGTTTTTTGTTGACAACCCAAATGTTTTGAATCCGAGCGGCACGATATCAAATAAAGCTTTATTGTTTTTTTGTTTTTTTTTTATTTCTTTTTACTTCAAGAGACGGTGTGGGAATAAAAATTCCGCAAATCACAGTTCTATTTGACACGGAGGTCAACGCCGGGTAAATCACATTGTAATTATATATATATATATATATATATAATCACATTGTAATTATATATATATATATATATATAATCACATTGTAATTATATATATATATATATATATATAATCACATTGTAATTATATATATATATATATAATCACATTGTAATTATATATATATATATATATAATCACATTGTAATTATATATATATATATATATATATAATCACATTGTAATTATATATATATATATATAATCACATTGTAATTATATATATATATATATAATCACATTGTAATTATATATATATATATATATATAATCACATTGTAATTATATATATATATATATAATCACATTGTAATTATATATATATATATATATATATATAATCACATTGTAATTATATATATATATATATATATAATCACATTGTAATTATATATATATATATATATATATATATATATGTAAAAATAAAAATGGAATAAAGGATAAGCAATTCAACAACTAGCAAAAATAAACTCAAAAACTCATTTTGTATAGTTCTCCGAAATATTTCAGTCGTCTATAATACGACCATTCTCAATCGGTTTTAATTAAAGTTCACCAACCGATTGAGAATGGTCGTATTATAGACGACTGAAATATTTCGGAGAATTTTACAAAATGAGTTTTGAGTTTATTTTTGCTAGTTGTTGAATTGCTTATCCTTTATTCCATTTTTATTTTTACATTCTGTCCGAAACATTGTTTCTTTTTCTTCATATATATATATATTATTTTCTCAAACTTTAAATCTCTCGTATGTGTAGAACGCCATCACGCTCTCATGTACATTTCAACTTTACAGACGCGTTTTCAAATATAAACTACTTGCCGTTATAATTCAAAAATGAGCACAACAGTAAAGCCACTAAAACTAATACTGCCTGAAGATGATTTGACGATTCAAATCGAAAGTACTTGCAAAAAAGAAAAAAGAATGGAACAAGAAAGCCATGGATCATATTTATATCAATTTAACCGAAAAATTAGATGGACAATTCGGAAAATTGAAAAAATTAAAAAAAGTCGTATCAAACAAAACCACTCCGTGTTATTTAATAATGTTTGCCTAAATGAAAATATGCTTCCTAAATACACACACACATATATATATATATATATATATATATATATTGAGATATTTTCCGACAAGGAAAAGGTTTCGTATCAATCAAAGTTGGTCTTTATTAAAAACTGACAGCTGTTTCTTCGTAACCAATACAATCAGATCATTATGAATAACAGAGTCTGAATTTTATAGACAAATGAATCTCAAGATGTCGGATTGAGCTTTATTCGTCGTGTGTACCGAAGGAGAAAAAAATGGACGGGTTTCTATAAAAATATCCAAAGGTTCGAACTTTGTTCCGATTGTATTGCCTATGAAGAAACAGCTGTTATTTTTGCAATAAATACCAACTTTGCTAGATAGAAAACCGAAATCGGCGGTGAAATACTTTCTTGTGTTGTCCGCATGGACCTCTTTCTGGTGCAGGGGTGAATAATAGGTCCGGAGGTATATCGTAAGATATTATCGAACTAATTTAATTAAATAACATTGACTAGACTAACATTAAAGTTTAATCATCTTCAATATTGATTATATTTCGAAAAGATCTTCAAAAATCAGCAAGTTCGAACAAGAAAGCCTTCGTTTGGAAGCTAAGAAGGCGGGCGCCATTGTTGATTGCTTAGACATAATTGATTGTTGATGTTTTCACCAGACGACGTGGACATATCCATTGTCTCTTCCTGTCGCAATGGTTCGGTTTGCCTGATTTACAGCGGATGAACACTTGTGGGGGTTATTTAATACTGAACGCACCCAGCCACCCACTACCTATTGAAAAGGATTCGTTAATTGGCTTCGGTTGTCGGTTTTATGGTCTACCAATTCTTTAGGGGTTATTTGAATCGGAAACGTAATACCCATTGTAAATGATCTCACAATGGTTTACTCGCGAGAGGAAGAATAAGACGGTACCTACGTCGTAAAGACAATCAAATGGTTGATGTCAACGAGCTGAGATCAGTGTTTTATCGGTTTGTCTTCTTGTAAGATCTCTGTGACGACACACTTGCTGCCTATCACGGACATATTTGACGAGAAGACAGTCGAAAAGTGACAAAATTCACATGAAACCATTCATAGCGGTTCATATGTGACGACATCTCTGAGATGTGGTCTTGCTCCTATTTATTTGTCGGTCCATGCGGACAGAGTTGAACACAAGGTCAGCTTTTAATATGGGGAAAAATCCACCTATCTGAAAAGAAATACTCTAACTTAGAACAAACATGAAAACTATCTCAATGTTAACTAAAGACATTAAATATATATATATATATATATATATATATATATATATATATATATAGAGAGAGAGAGAGAGAGAGAGAGAGAGAGAGAGAGAGGGAGAGAGAGAGAGTGTGTCAGGTTGTATATGAAAAGAAATCAAAGAAAGTGCTCGATCATATAAGAGAGCTAATATAATTTATTTAGATACTGTATATTACATATTTCAGCAATGTACCGCGGTTTCATCCAAAAGGGCAGATTTACTAAAGATGTCTAAATCTGCCCTTTTGGATGAAACCGCGGTACATTGCTGAAATATGTAATATACAGTATCTAAATAAATTATATATATATATATACACGAGGCCTGTCTAAAAAGTATATGACCTTAGGCCTACTTTGAAAAGGGATTAGGGTCCCAACCACGTCACATATTTAAAATATTTTTTTCTGGCCTAAGGTCGGACACGTTTTAGACAGGCCTCGTGTATATATATATATATATATATATATATCAAGGGAGGGGCGAGAGCGCTCTATCCCTTAATAGACTTCAAGAATGGCCTATGCTGGAAATCTCATTTCTTTGATCAATCATAACTCAAAAACCAATAAACCAAATTAGTTAAAACTTTGCACAAAATTTTTATTTGATAGGTTCTATAAGTGTGTAGAATTTCAGCATCATTAGTCAAGGCAACCCAGTGATCCAGAAAGTTCAATCATGAAATCATGTTATCTGTGTGTACGTACGTACGTACGGACGTGCCACCTTGTATCTCATCAACTATTTGATGGATTCAGCTGATTTTTGGCAGAGATAGGGGTCTAGTTGATGGCATTTTAATTTCAGTTTACCATATACTTTAGTTTTCCAGAAAATTCCACAAAACCTTATGAGAAGGCATTGTATTGAGGCATAGCCTTTACAAAAGTATTGACATTCAATGAAAATGGCAGTATACTGAAATCATATGCCCATAATAGGGTTAAGATGAAAATTCATATACACTAAATGTACAAAAGCAAGGAAATTCCTAAATTTTTACTCTTTTATTGTCATTAAGGGTATGACTACATATCAACCAAACCATTTCATTATCACATCACTACAGTATAAATCTCTATGCATGAGTGGATGAAGTGTGTGAGGTGCGCTGAAGAAAAATTCCTACCAGTAAAATACATAGCCCTGGTGTGCTCGCATACCCTTAATGACAATAAAAGTGTAAAAATTTGGGAATTTCCTTGCTTTTGTGCATTTAGTGTATATGAATTTTCATCTTAACCCTATTAAGGGCATATGATTTCAGTATACTGGCATTTATCATGGAATTAAAACATATTTTCACTACTCGTCCTTTGTTGTTTCACCCAATTATTTCCTTTTTTCTTCGGGTTTTTAGCCACGTATTTTTCCTTATTTTATATTTCTTTTCTTACATTATACTTTTTTATATTTGTAAATTTAGGTGACTTCCGTTTTATTATATATATATATATATATATAGTTTTGCCTTGTGTTTTTTCCCTACAATCTTTATTTTACTTTTTCAAATTTTAAATCTTGGCCTTTGCCAACTTATCTATCCCAGCGATTTCCTGTGATGATAAGATTTTGATCTTTGAAAAGCCTGACTTAAGGAAAAATTTAACTTGAATAAATTGCCTTTTTGCGGAATATACCTTGCTCTGAGCAACTGAATTGAAAAAAGATTTAACTTTTGCTTTTCTAATTCATTTTCATCCTTCTACATTATATATATATATATATATATATATATATATATATATATATATACATATATATATATATATATATATATATCCATATATATATATATATATATATATATCCAGCTACTTCAGCCATATATTGAAATCACCTTTTAAACGATCACTCATATACTTTTCCGTTTCCGTTCCTATTTCGAATCAACATTACGTTCTGCTTTTATCTCATGTCTTATTATACTTTGCCTCTTTCAAATGAATGCCAAGATGGAATCTATCCTCTTTCTAATATCGGTCGGGATAAAAGCCAAATTGGTCATTAAGAATTGGTGGCAACTTAAATCCAATAAGCCGTCATTAACTGGACAATTTCCCGTGGGTGATTAGCAGCAGGAACCATTCAGTCACACATTAACAGGACATCAAAGAGTCTCGAATCAGCAATTAAAGAACTTTTAGAAAGAAGCTTTATGGAATATATAATGGCAACTTTCTATGAGATCAATTTGTTGGAGGTATGATAATCAGTAAATATCCCGTGGATCTAGCAGGGTTGGAACTCGAATACAGGCTTTTATGAGCGTTCATTACTTTTAAGAGTGTCATTAAATTGTCGCTGCTTATTATTGAGAATTAAGCCACATCTATATGGCATTGGGAAATAAAGAATAGATGATATTCTTAAGACGTCTTGTTTAGTGAGCAAAATGTTATTTCGAATGTGTGACAGAGCAGCCTAAAATGCTATTTCAATTTTCAAACATGCATGTCAGGGCAACAAAAATGCTATTCAATTTTCAAACATGAATGACAGGGCAACCTAAAATGCTATTTCAATTTTCAAACATGAATGACAGGGCAACCTAAAATGCTATTTCAATTTTCAAACATGAATGACAGGGCAACCTAAAATGCTATTTCAATTTTCAAACATGAATGACAGGGCAACCTAAAATGCTATTTCAATTTTCAAACATGAATGACAGGGCAACGAAAATGCTATTCCAATCTTCAAACATGAATGAGAGGGCAGCCTAAAATCCTATTTCAATTTTCAAACATGAATGACAGGGCAACCTAAAATGCTATTTCAATTTTCAAACATGAATGACAGGGCAACCTAAAATGCTATTTCAATTTTCAAACATGAATGACAGGGCAACCTAAAATGCTATTTCAATTTTCAAACATGAATGACAGGGCAACAAAAATGCTATTCAATTTTCAAACATGCATGTCAGGGCAACGAAAATGCTATTTCAATTTTCAAACATGAATGACAGGGCAACCTAAAATGCTATTTCAATTTTCAAACATGAATGACAGGGCAACAAAAATGCTATTCAATTTTCAAACATGATTGACAGGGCAACCTAAAATGCTATTTCAATTTTCAAACATGAATGAGAGGGCAACCTAAAATGCTATTCCAATCTTCAAACATGAATGACAGGGCAACTAAAATGCTATTCCAATGTTCAAACATAAATAACAGGGCAACGAAAATGCTATTTATAAAATTCAATTGTGACCGGACAATTATGAAAAGAGATTACCCGTGGAGAGTTAGAGAAATTACTACTACTACTACTAATAATAATAATAATGCTACTTCGTAATATCTATGATGATAAGAAAGATTGGGTTGTTACAAAAGTGGGCTGAAAAATATAAGTTAATATTGTAATGTACTTCACAGTGCGCTTTTGTGAATTTAAAGCTGAATCTATTTTGACATGTTGTGAGTTATGGGTTGAATTGCAAAGTAAATATTTGTGATTTGTTGTTTAAAGTTTAAAAAATAAAAACAGTTTAGAAAAACGGGAGAGTAAAGATTGTCACTAAGTCGCAAGGACGTCTTGTGCTTTGATTACTTGTGGAACTTTGGCAAAACAATCCACTGAATAGAGACACGAGTGTGTGAGTCAGATTATGTCGACATATATCAGTAATAAAAGTGAAATTCTTTTGTTGTGTTTCGAGTCTTCATTTGCTGAAAAAAGATACTTCTGGAAATGATAGACGAATTTATCGGCTGCGGAAAACAAATAACATTAAGTTTCGGGATTTTTTTTAGATGAGGGTTGATAATTTTCATTATTTGGATTATTTGGACTACTATTCTCATCTTGGGTGTTATTCTCACAACGTTTCAGCCGATGTAACACGCCTCATTCAGTTATGACCGGGTAGAAGTCTTGAGTAATTTGTAATTGTATTCCCAGTATCGCTTTTACTGAGGATTGAACCCTCAACCTCAAGGCGACTGTCACTTAGAACTTATTATCACCCAGCACCTACATATGTTACGTACTAGGCTGCCCCGTGGATTGGATGAGAAGTTTTGTTCGAAATTCCATACAGATTCCCGATTTCGACAAAGATTCCCGATTTCGACACAGGATAAAAATCTAAAGAATTTTAACCGAGCTTATAAAGAGTGCTCAATATCAAATAGAGCTTTTATATATTATTCTTTTTATTTATACAGACATGTAAATAATCCGCAACACTGGCATGTCGATGTAATCGATCAACAGCTGTTAGAAACTGATATCTCATCATGGGGAAAGAGCTATCGAAATATGATTTGAGGGAAGGATCAGATTCTCTTTCTGCCTGAAGAGATCTCAGTTTATAACAGCTGTTGATCGATAACATCGAGATGCCAGTGTCGCAAATTATATACATATCTGTATAAACAAAAAATAAAAACACGCCAAATGAACTAGAGATACCGACAATACACAACTTTTCTTCAGTTCCCGTTTAGTTTCCCCTACGTATATCTGATGATAAATATTACATGGGACAGTGTATATACCAGCGATCTTTCTTTGGCAAATATTGTGGTTGGGTAAACAATACTTTTGGTGAGGCATTTATTTTGTAGTGGGCAAAGTGTACGATTTATGCAGTTACATCTTTTCTATTCTTTACTAACTTTTTTCATTTCTATTTAGGTGATTGCTATTAGAGTTTTGCTTATTAATATTTGTAGTGCTAAGACCGAATAACAAGAGGTACTACGTGAGTATGACCTCCCTAAATTTTAAAATCAGATATTACGACCACAACAGCACGTTAAAAAAAAAAGAATGCCGAATTCAAACAGCACTAGCAAACCATTATTGGGAGCTAAAGAAAATGGACGCTCACTAATAATTGAATGGAAAATAATACGACAGGCCAGTACATGTAGACATTTAGACGACTCGTGTAGATTATGTCTGAATGAGAAATTTGAAATCCTACACTTTAAAGACACCCAAACTCTATTAAACTGTAGAAGTGAAATAGCAAACAACTGCCTGCACAGAATAAAATGTATCTTAGGTTAACAATACATTAATAAATAAACAAATAAATGAATAAACAAATAAATAAATACATTTAAACAAAAAACTAAAACCTAAAATAGAAATACAAGCAATCACGTGTTCAAATAAGGTCACCCATTATATTGACATAATAAAGAAACATGGATGAGTCATCCTATAGAAAACAGAATAGAATATGGAAATAGGAAGTTAAATTAATCGAACCTTTGTTCGTGAAGCCGAACAATTGGCTAAGAGAACAACAAAGAAACAGGGATGAGTCATCCTATAGAAAACAGAATAGAATATGGAAATAGGAAGTTAAATTAATCGAACCTTTGTTCGTGAGAAGCGTAACGATTGGCTAAGAGAACAACAAAGAATCTGATTGGTTAACTAGCTACAGGTGTCTATAAAAACACCCGGCAAAACTGCCTCCATGCCTTTTAGCTTGACGATTACCTCCGGGGATGAAACGCGGAAGACTCTGTGTAGCTTAATTGCCATAAATATACTTTCATAACTAGTATATATATATATATATATGTGTGTGTGTGTGTGAGTTTGTCTGTGTGTGCGTGTGTAAGTTGAGCACCTTCGCTTATTACGTTTACTATAGAATGACTGAGACTGTAATCAGATCATTCCTATTATTCGCCTCCTCTAAAAGACTCCTACCGTGGCATAAGCTAAAAACGCTTCAGTCAGAAAACTAATAAACATGTATTATTTTTCTGCTAAATTGATTGGCCCATTAAATAAAAGACCAATTAACGATCTAGAGAGGAATTATGGGATCGTTTTGTCTTCATAATATTGGCTTCTTTACACAAATGGTTTGGCAGCACCTTTGTTAACAAAAGAATTAGAGTTCCCCTTATTTTGATTGTATTAAGTGCATAATTGCATTCACTTATTTTACAAGCAAAAAAAAACAAACAAATATAAGAAAAATAGGAGTAGATAAATAAAAAGCAGATGTCGATCCTCAAATAACCATTAATTTTTGCTCACACAAAAAAACAGAAATATGTTTAATATATATATATATATATATATATATATATATATATAGTAAGCAATGAAAATATATATGGCAATCAAGCTACACAGAGGCTTCCGTGTTTCATCCCCGGGGGGAATCGTCAGGCTAAAACACGGGAGCCTCTGTGTAGCTTGATTGCCATATATATTTTCATTGCTTACTACCTAGCTCTACTTACATATCGAGCACTGTTGAAGTAAATACTGAAAACTGACACATAAAAAATTATATCTCCTTATAATATTTTATGTGGATACATAAAGTACTAATATATATATATATATATATATATATATATATATATATATACATATATATATGTGTGTGTGTATATAATTTCATATAAATATAGATATCTATAATAAAGTAAAGTTTGCCATTCTGAATATCCATTTTAATTTTATTTAAAGTTGGTCTATGTTGTTAACAATAATAAAATGTGATTCAATTTAATTTATTTGTAAATATACTCTATCCTGCTCGGAATACTTTTCTGAAGTATGACATCTTTGTTATCGCAGCAAATGTAAATTAAAATTGGCCGTCAACTTTGCTCTCAACAGCAAATTGTACTATTACTAATAATTTATTTATTTATTATTAATAAGTAACAGCTTGTTAATATATCTTTATTCGTATAGGAAAAAAGTGGAAATAATTAGAAGATGGAGAAAGAGAGATGGAGAAAAACTGATGAAGGAGAGATGGAGAAAAACTGATGAAGGAGAGATGGAGAAAAACTGATGAAGGAGAGATGGAGAAAAACTGATGAAGGAGAGATGGAGAAAAACTGATGAAGGAGAGATGGAGAAAAACTGATGAAGGAGAGATGGAGAAAAACTGATGAAGGAGAGATGGAGAAAAACTGATGGAGAGATGGAGAAAAACTGATGAAGGAGAGATGGAGAAAAACTGATGAAGGAGAGATGGAGAAAAACTGATGGAGAGATGGAGAAAAACTGATGAAGGAGAGATGGAGAAAAACTGATGAAGGAGAGATAGAGAAAAACTGATGAAGAAAAGATGGAGAAAAACTGATGAAGAAAAGATGGAGAAAAAAAGATAGAGGGGAAAAGATGAAGATGGAGAAAAAGATGAAGATGGAGAAAAAGATGAAGAAAAAAGGTAAAGAAAAAAGATGAAGAAATGATAAAATGGAACGAAACAGAGAGCAAATAAGATGTCAAAGAAAAAGGAAATCTTGGAACAAAGAGCCAAGAAAAATAGAAATAAAAAAAATGAGCAAAGAAAAAGAAAAAGAAAAAAAATTGAGCAAAGAAGACGAACGAAGACAAAACAAAAGCAACAAATGAAATAATAAAAATGGCAAAGAAAATAATAAAAAAATAAACAAAAACACAAGTCAAAATATTTTTCTAATAAATGATCCGAATCTTTGTTCACTGATTTTGATGAGGATCGGCTTTACCCTTTCCTTTTGTGACTCAGAAAAGGAGGACTTAAAAGACTTAACGACCATTACAGAACAAAGTTTATGAAAGCTGAGGAGGACAACATGGCTGACTGAACAGAAACTATTTTCTTTTCTTCCAACAATAAAAGTCAATGAAAAATAAAAAGGACAAAGAACAAAAAGACCTAGGAGCCGGACGAGGAGGAGAATCACAAAGCTTTGACTAGAAAAACAAAATGCACATCAATGAACTGTCGTCATAATCTGTAAACAGATGTAAAGGCAGTGCCTCCCTCCATTTGACAAAAGGGAGGAGGGTCAGGTTAATTGCCTGTTTCCCATAGTGCGCTCATGCATGCAAAACTTCGGATGGGATTGTGGTTACATTAATAACTAGCCCTGATCGTCTAAAAGCATTCGGCTCCACCCAACACGACCACAAACCTTATGTAAATACTGCCCTCGCGAGGAGGCAAGTCAATTCATAAAATATTTTATGTCCCTAATTAAACCAAATGATTGCCATCATTTCTGAAAAATAAGTCATGGGGTTGAGTAGAAAGTGAACCTTGGGTTTAGGGTTAGGGTTTATTTTCGGCAGTCTCCTTACTTTCTTTCGCTTCCTCTCTCTCTATTTTGAACTCACATTGTATGAACGATGTTTCTGACAAGAGGGGAATAATTTTTGCTTTCTGGGTCGGCTATTTTGATTTTGTGTTATGTAGAGATTTTCAATCCTTTCATAGTATTCATCATCATTAAATATGAATCTCATTAAGCCTTATCCTCGAGTGCTATTTAGCCTTGATGAGTGGTAAGAAAAACGATGATAGAAAGATGGAGAAGAATGAAAGATGAAGATGAAAGAAAGTGTGCAGAATAAGAAAGATTGAAAAAAAGATTGAAGAAAAGAATGAAGAAAAGAATGAAGAAAAGATTGAAGAAAAGATTGAAGAAAAGATTGAAGAAAAGATTGAAGAAAAGATTGAAGAAAAGATTCAAGAAAAGATTCAAGAAAAGATTGAAGAAAAGATTGAAAAGAATGAAGAAAAGATTGAAGAAAAGAATGAAGAAAAGATTGAAAAGAATGAAGAAAAGATTGAAAAGAATGAAAAAAAGATTGAAAAGAATGAAAAAAAGATTGAAGAAAAGATTGAAGAAAAGATTGAAGAAAAGATTGAAGAAAAGATTGAAGAAAAGAATTAAGAAAAGAATGAAGAAAAGATTGAAGAAAAGATTGAAGAAAAGATTGAAGAAAAGATGTATAAAAATGAGAAAGTTATGAAGAAAAAGATGAAGAATGAAAGATAAAGATAAGATAAAGTGTGCAGAATAAAAAGAAACAGATGAAGAAAAGATGTATAAAAAATGAAGAAAAGATGTATAAAAAATGAAGAAAAGATGTATAAAAAATGAAGAAAAGATGCATAAAAAAATGAAGAAAAGATGCAGAAAAAATGAAGAAAAGATGCAGAAAAAATGAACAAAAGATGCAGAAAAAATGAACAAAAGATGCAGAAAAAATGAACAAAAGATGCAGAAAAAATGAACAAAAGATGCAGAAAAAATGAACAAAAGATGCAGAAAAAATGAACAAAAGATGCAGAAAAAATAAACAAAAGATGTTTAAAAAATGAACAAAAGATGTTTAAAAAATGAACAAAAGATGTTTAAAAAATTAACAAAAGATGCAGAAAAATGAACAAAAGATGCAGAAAAAATGCAGAAAAGATGCAGAAAAGATGCAGTTTAGATTTAAAAAAATTCTCTAAGAATGGCGTGTTCATTTGTGCTTTACTTCTTTTTAGAGGGGAGGTGCAAATTTTATCCTAGTTATTTTCACAGACTGTGGACTCGTTATACAGGATTCCAATTTCATTACGAAATAAATTAATGAATAAGAATTAATTTAGATTATTGACATAATTCGGACTATTGTCCTCATGTTGATTGTTATTAAAGTTACAAAGCTTTGGCTATTGTACTCTGACTTCAAAATTTCCAGAACGTTACGAATACAACAAAAGGAACCCGAAGAATGCTGTAGAGTATAATAGCTGATATGTGAAGATAAAAATTAAGTAGAGATCAAGAAGGCCACCAATGATTAACACTATTTCCTCAATGGATGTGACCCAACGACTGAAGTCAAGCTTCCTCAGCAGTGTCAAACCCCTAACAACATCTAAGGAAGAGGCAAGGCTGCAGCTATAGAGCAGAGAATGTCCCCCATCTTACTGACATAGGAATCCTCTTTTCCGTTGCTCTCCCTCCTGGCTCAGAAGCACATTGGGCTCAGTGAAAAATGCTCAACCGCCTGAGATCAGGAATGGGGCGATTAAAAGTTACTATAGTCAGATAAGGCTATAAAACCAACTGAAACGTCTTCCAATATGGAGAAGAGGGTCATACGATGCAGCTGTGGTAGTCATAAAGGCACCAGCAGCCGCCATTAACGATGTTGGGAATTTCTGCTCGACTTATAAGCTTGGCACTGATTAGAGCAAGCACGTAATTTCGATTGGGATTTAGCCAATCAGAAATAAGCTCTGGTTCCTGAAGGTTATTTAAAGGAGTGCAGTGGCATTTTTCGCTGTCTTTAGCCGCAAGAAAGTACAGCTGTGTAAACCACTCCCTGTCACTCAGTTTAACCATCAAACTCCTTGCTTGGCCCACAAACTAAACCCGCTGTTAACCACGGGCTATTGGCGTCGACAAGAAGGCTTCAATATCCATAAGGGAGAACTGTCCGCACGTGGACCTAATCTTAAGACTATTGAGACACACAGGCTCACTTACAAACACTAACAATATTCCTATTATGGACTCTTTTCCCTGTCTAAACTTATGGACTTATCTTTTATAACTAACATCTTGTCTATTATTACATTTTGCTGACCCTCTACTACCTAAGCAGTGCTTATTAAAAAAATCTGAGAATTCAATGATATTTCAAAGGAGTTCAAAACTGTTGCCTCGCAAAAAAAAAAAGAAGTAATGGACCACAATCCGAAAAATGAAAATAATCTGAATGACAATAACTAATTTTATAAATATTATCAAATACCTTCTGACAATTCATTTTATTTAATAAATATCGGCATATAACTTTAATTCTCTTTATTCAATACCCCCAATAAAGTTGATAATTTCTTTTATAAAATAAATATCGTGAAATCATCTTCCTCATTGGTTTTACATGCTGGCATGTGTTGGACGGCTTTTAGATATTGACTTCCAAAGTAATCTATCTCTGGTCAAGTATTTATTTATCCCTCTTTCCTTCGCCCATCTTTAGCACTTTCTACCATGTCTTCATTGGCCTTACCCTGTAAACTGAACATGCTACCTCATCCGTTCTACATCTACTCACCCAAGAACTCTCATCCATTCTTTCAATGTGACCACACCATCAAAGTCTCCTATTCTGCATACATCTCCGTATACTGTCCAGGTTTAATCTTCCTCTGAGGTCATCAGATCTAAGCCTGTCTTTATAACTCACATTACACATCTATTGTATCATTCTCATATGATTTCTGTCCATGCAACGCATGTCCTCAACCCTCGCTGACCAGGTTTCACTTCCATACAGCATTACACTGCAGACATATAAGCAAGATAGACGTTTCTCTTAGTCAAAAGTGGTAGGGCTCTGCAGCTTACTTCTAATTCATGCAATCAAACGAGCACCTGTTCCACCCATTATTGTTAAATATATAAACAAAATCAATTACTGCAAGTTATTTATCTACCTGCCACAGAGGTAAGATGTGACACAAGGTCGGAAAGTGGGATTTGAAAAGCCAGCGTCCGAGAATTTGAGCACTCTGGCCTAAAAAAATGCCTGGGCAGCCCTGTCGGCATTCCCCGGTAAGGGCGCCTCAGGCAGTAAGCAATAAACTTACTCCTCCCCAAAGAGGGGAGGCAAAGCCTGGGAGGGTGGACCTCCTAGAACTGCACAAGACAAACCCATAGACCGGCGGAAATCAAGCCCCGAAGGCCAAGACGATACCAGTCTATGGGGTGTAGTATCCATCAGAACAGATACTACACTTTGATCCCTGCCAAAAGGTCGAGCTGCAAGAAAAACCTTATGCTTCACCAGTGTTCACACTTGAAACTTATCTAGATATATTGGTAAAACATTGATATTAAACCATAGAATTACGTCATTAACTTAATTTTTCATATATAAATTATTATCATCATTTCTGATGACCTAAAGTAAGACAATCGCCAACTGTTGACTTTTTGTTGTAGAGTTGTTGATTTTTTAAAAATTCTATTTCTGCCATCGATTTTCCCCCCAGATTCTCCCCCCGATTCTTTCTAGAATTGTTTACTCACAGGAGGGACCACGTGAAGGTTGCCAACATCCATAAGTGAAACTTGTGTTGTGGAACCTACTGGATTCGAACCTGGCACAGCTAGATCGTCAGTCTGTATCGTTATCCACTTCAGCACGGTCACATCATAACGAGTGCTGTACCATTTTGGTTATGGACACGTGATGAAGGCGGAGGGTTTGAAAGGTGTGGGCAGCTTCTTTTTTTCTATTTTTTTTTTAGTATGGAAGTCGATCAAAGATGTGAGTTACGCTTGTGCGGAAAACACTTTGCTGGCACCTTGCAGCATGGGATGTCCTTTTCTTTGATAGGCGGACAAAGCAGAAGATATTCCCAAATGCGTGCGTATTGATCATTCAGAATTTGAAAGCATAGCAGCGGAAGGAACGCTTGCAGGGCGAAATGTTTTTTTCTCAGTTGAAAGCTTCCGAAGAGAGTAGACTTGATCGCTGCAATCCATTGCATGTGAACATGAAGAAGTTCGCTAAAATCCATCGGCAACAATCAATTTCATTATACATGACTCTCGATTTTCTCCTGCGGATGGGGGGGGGGGAATGGTGAACACTCAAGACTAGCACTAAACTATTTACTTTTCATTAGATAGTTTTCACCATGATGAGATATATATATATATATATATATATATATATATATATATATCTCAAGAAAAAGAATGATCGCAATAAAAGTTGGAAGAATTAAAAATTTTATCAAATCATCAAGAGTTCAAAAACAAGGAGAAATCTCAAATCCTTAATCCATGGATTTTCAAAAGTTTTTGTCTTGCATACTTTTGTTATTTGTAATTCAGCTACATTTCATTATACATGATTCTCGATTTTCTCCTGCGGATGGTGAACAGTCAAAACTAGCACTAAAGTGTTTCCTTTACTTTTTATTTGATTCTTATAAATAGTTTTCAACATATATATATATATATATATATATATCAAGAAAAAGAATGATGAAAATAAAAGTTGGAAGAATTACAAATTTTATCAAATCATTAAGAGTTCAAATACAAGAAGAAATCTCAAATCCTTAATCCATGGATTTTCAAAAGTTTTTGTCTTGCGTTATTTGTAATTCAGCTACACGGTTTATATTAGATATATAAGATTAAGACACTATAGATTCCATTCTTTCTTCCCTTCCATATCCTCTTCTTTTTCTTTCCTCTTTTTACACCGTCTATTGTCTCTTTCTTACCATCCTCATATATATATATATATATATTATTTTTTCTCATTTTCCTCTCTCCCTTCTCTCCCCCCTTTCCTTCCTATTTAACATAATAATGATGATGTTATAATTTATTATAACTATTTTATATTTTAAACTGTAAAGGTATATTTTTCTTGTTCTTCTTCATCTTCTTTTTACTATTTTTTTCTTTTCTACTTTTCACTTTTTCACTTTATCATTTTTCTGCTCTCATTTTTGCAGTTTGTACTTTTGAACTGTTATGTTTACATCTTTTTAATCCTTTGAACTTTACTGCACTGCCTGGAAGCAGACATTGGCAATGAGTATTATTACTCGAATTTGGACTGACTAACTTGCATCTTTTGGCTAAGATCAAAGTGTAGTATCTGTTCCGATGGATACTGCACGCCTGTCCTGTGCAGTTCTAGGAGGTCCACCCTCCTAGGCTTTGCCTCTCCTCTTTGGGGAGGAGTAAGTTTATTGCTTACTGCCTGAGGCGCCCCTACCGGGGAATGCCGACGGGGCTGTCCAGGCAATTTTTAATGGCTAGAGTGCTCACCTTCTCGGGCGCTGGCTTTTCAAACCCCACTTTCTCGACCCGATCTTGGGTCACATCTTACTTGTGGGAGTAAGATAAAACTGGCCTTGTGCCTAACCTCCTGGGGAGGTAAATAAAAAACTTGCATCTTTTGGCTAAGATCAAAGTGTAGTATCTGTTCCGATGGATACTGCACGCCTGTCCTGTGCAGTTCTAGGAGGTCCACCCTCCCAGGCTTTGCCTCCCCTCTTTGAAGAGGAGTAAGTTTATTGCTTACTGTCTGAGGCGCCCCTACCGGGGAATGCCGACGGGGCTGCCCAGGCAATTTTTAAATGGCCAGAGTGCTCACCTCTCGAGCGCTGGCTTTTCAAACCCCACTTTCTCGACCCGATCTTGGGTCACATCTTACTTGTGGGAGTAAGATAAAACTGGCCTTGTGCCTAACTCCTGGGGAGGAGTAAATAAAACTTGCATTTTGGATTCTCCGAACGTGATATTTTGTTTTTCACTATGTTCCGCTTTTTTCACGGATCTCTACACATCTAGATTACATAGATATATCTGAGTATATATCTGCTCAGAATACCCATACTTCATCCGTGTCATTTAAATACTTGCGTATGTTGAATATTTCAATTTTTTAATTTAACATCATTTATTGGGATTGATTGCATTAATTAAGATCCTTTTAGCCAAAAAGTCTTTATTTATATGTATATATTTTCATATTTTGAAAGCTTCTATGTTTCCGGTAATAGAAACATTTCCGTTCTTTATCCTCTGATAAGAAGAATTTATCTTTGAAAATCTATGGATTAAGGATTCGAGATTTCTCCTTGTTTTCAAACTCTTGATAATTTAATAAAATATAGAAATTTTTCCAAGTTTTATTTTCATCATTAATTTTCTTGATTTAATGCTCTATCCAGTATATTACGATAGGTCATTATTTAAAGATACAACATTTATCTTTAAATATTCACTCATTGTTATATATATACTTTATTTAACGTCATCAATTTCTTAACGGTTTAAACAGTCAAACTTTAAATCTCTCGTATGTGTAGAACGCCATCACGCTCTCATGTACATTTCAACTTTACAGACGCGTTTTCAAATATAAACTACTTGCCGTTATAATTCAAAAATGAGCACAACAGTAAAGACACTAAAACTAATACCGCCTGAAGATGATTTGACGATTCAAATCGAAAGTACTTGCAAAAAAGAAAGAAGAATGGAACAAGAAAGCCATGGATCATATTTATATCAATTTGACCGAAACATTAGATGGACAATTCGGAAAATTGAAAAAATAAAAAAAGTAGCATCAAACAAAACCACTCCGTGTTATTTAATAATGTTTGCCTAAATATATATATATATATATATATATATATATATATATATATATATATATAGATATATATATATATAGATATATATATATATAGATATATATATATATAGATAGATTTTTTTTAAAATTAATTAATTTAAAAATTAATTTTTGTAAACAGATTCATTTAATCAATTTATAAATTAAATAATTAAAAAATCTATATATACAAAAATTGATGACTCGTCCGATTAAGGGCGAATTAAAAATGTGGTTCTCTGCATATTCTTTTTTAAAAATGAACAAACTGCTCAGGGTAGTGACAAAATAATAAAAACGCAACGGTAAACACCGGTCGACTTTCGTAAAAAAAACAACAACAACAAAAAATCAGCATTATATGTATGTATGTATGTGTGTGTGTGTGAGTGTATATATATATATATATATATTTATAAGTAAATTTCGTGTACAACAGAATCGTAGGATTAATTTTAGAGGAAGCATTATTATAATCAATGAAACAGTTTTTTAGTATTATTATCAATGAAATAATTTTTTTCCCCTCATATCTCATTCGACTTTTAGTTTTTAATTTACCATTCTGACGTTTCCTCTCAGAGGGTCAGACGATAAGGCCTTAAGGTAATTTTAACAATTTTCCTTTTTTTTTCCACTCGTCTGTTTCATTGATTATAATATATATATATGAGTTAATGAAAATAATTAGACCTGCAAAGGGAAGCAAATCTTAATCATCGGTTGTTCAAAACAAGGACGTTTAGTAGATAACAATATGTTTCCTCTCTTTCATTCCTTAAGCCAAGCTTTTCAAAGATTAAAATCTTATCTTTCATATATATATATATATATATATATATATATATAGTCTTGGAAGTTTCTCAACCATTAAAACTATATATATAGAAAAAAAACTTTAAACAAACAAAAAAAAACAACTTAAGTCCCAAGTCGTTTAGTGGAAAATCACTCATGTAAATCAATTTAACCTTTACAGTTATTATATTAGTTTGCTTCTAACATTATTTAAGGGATCATCAGTTGTTTACCATGAAAAACTGTTTCAGGGAATTTAAAAACAAGACAGTATTTAATTTAATTTAATGGCTTCCCAGCAGAGTTGATCAGACCCCACTATATACTAGCAAGAAGACACACATGTCACCGTCTAATATAGTCGGAAGAAATTTAAATATTTGAAAATTCTCTGAATCTATGTCTTATACATACGTCATCAAGTGTAAAGTCTTGAGATTGTGTGGTGACGTTATGCAAAATATGCGTTGAAGGCATAATAATACAAGGAAGCCGGTTGAAAAGTAAACAAAATAAAAGATGGATAGACGACGTTTGTGAATGGGCGTACATGAACATACACCAAGTGAACACCTGAACCCCTTGAACACTATGTGTATACACATAATATTATAAGGTAATACAATATATTGTGTATACATATTCTCAGTATTTACTTCAATAGTACTCAATACGTGAGTGGAGGTCAGTAGTAGCTTAAAAATATATTTATGGCAAGTAAGCTACACAGAAGCTACATGCCTGATGATTTCCTTTGGGAATGAAACCCGAACGTTTCTTTGTAGCTTACTTGCTATAAATAGATTTTCATACTACTACTACTACTACTACTCAATAATAAGGGGGCAGCAATTCCTTAAAAGGGACACTATCAAATGAGGTTCGTAGTATCTGCGATGATAACCACGTTCGATTTATTTTCCTTTTCATTCTAATTTTTGTGTTTCCCACATTGAAAGCCGGTTGAACTTCTATTCCAAGGTCAATTGTTCTGCTTTAATTAATTCACAAGCGAGGCCGCCGAGAAGGGACTGAGTCATACTGTGATAGTTTTTACGCGGCCCTCATACCAAACGAAAGGCACTTCCCATACGCTGAAAGGTGACGGGAAAAAAAAAATGTCTCCCCGAAGAAATCCGGCTTATGTATTCGATCATAACAAGAGGATTTCACCTTTTTCGCCTCAGCTTTGATCAGATACGTAAGAGTAAACACAGTCGACACCGCTGTTCCTATTTACTTGCCTCCTCACGAGGGCAAAGTTAGGCACAAGGTCGGTTTTTAGTGCGGGTAAAATCCACCTTCCCTCCAAAAGAGGCACTCTGGATTGGGACAAAAATTAAATCCAATTTCTGGTGCTCTTCCAATATGTGACCTACCCAATAACCCTAACTAACCCTAATCTTAGGGTTAAGGTTAGGGTTAGGGTTAGGGTTAATGCGTAGATCATATATTGGATTAGAAACCATTCAGTAGATCACATATTGGAAGAGTACCCAATGCCACCCCGTAAAAAATTCACAACAAAAACTCGTCTTTCTACAACCACTGTCAATAATTTCCCTTTCTCTGTACCTAAAACTAAACAAAACTTCAATGAGAAAAGTTTCGGGAATCTTTTACTTTACTCTGCAGAGTCGTGAACGGGGTCAAAAAAACGAACGAGAAAGTGTTTATAAACATAAATATGCAACAAGTAAAGGAGACCTACGTCGAGAATAGATATTTTCCTACTTACCTATGACATTTGTTTGTATTTTTACGTAGTATACATGGGTTTTTATTAGATGTAAAACAAAAATTCTTGTTTATTTTTGCACAAAAATAAAATGGCGGACGGTGCTTATCTTACATACCCCCCCCCCCACCTTCGATCGCCATCTTGGATTTTGTGATGTTGGTGTGACGAATAATTTAATTTCTAATAAATAGCAATTGGAACGGGTTAAAAATACAAACAAATGCCACAGGTAAGTTTGAAAATAACTTTTATCGCCTACAGTTACTTTTATTTGTTGTATATTTGTTTTTTGAGCGTTTTTAGTCTGCTGAGTAAAGTAAAAGAAACCCAAAGTTTCTTTCCTAGAACTACCCGTCTGTGGAGCTCAATACCGCTGGGCTGCTTTCCACCTGACTACAAAATTGTAGTTTTCAAGTCTAATGTAAACAAATTCTTGTTAAGCCGTCGTCTTAAATAATCAAATTCTGCCAAACTTCAATCACCATTACTGATCATCATTAAATAAGTCCAGGCATACTAGATTTTCTTCCTAGTTATAGGTCATGGAAACAAATACATATAAATAAAACTGTTATTTCTGCATATGGGATAGATATACACTATCTCTGTGACAGGATCACAGGTAAAATAATCAGGATCACAGGTAAAATAATCAGGATCACAGGTAAAATAATCAGGATCACGGGTAAAATAATCAGGATCACGGGTAAAATAATCAGGATCACAGGTAAAATAATCAGGATCACAGGTAAAATAATCAGGATAACAGGTAAAATAATCAGGATCACAGGTAAAATAACCAACAAAACAATGAAAAAAAAATCACACCAACTAAATATAAAAGCAATCGGGTTCTTTTGATAGCCAAAATGGAACATCCGTTTGGCATCCTGCGAATGTTGGCTCTTCTTATTTGAGGTAATAGAATAAAATAAATATCTCTAGACATTAACCGTTGTCCTCGAGTGGCCTTTGAGCTTTGATAAGTGGTGACTCCTTAGTAAAAAAAAGAAGAAAGCTTGTTAACCAAAGAACAAATCTTCAAACTGGGAGAGATTTCACACCTGCATGGAATGTCTACCTTTGTATAACCCCAGAGAATCGTACTGAAACGGCGTGGCTCTGTTTTGAAACCCAAACTCAAAAAGCATATCAATCATGAGAGTCTCATTTGGACTGTAGCTGTAGTAGTCACCAAGGCAGCAGCAGCAGCAGCCGCCATTAACGATGTTGGGAATTTCTTCTCGACTCATAAGCTTGGAATTGATTGGAGCAAGCACGTAATTTCGATTGGGATTCAGCCAATCAGAAATAAGCTTTCATTCCTGAAAGTTATTTAAAGGAGTGCACCGGCATTTTTCGGCTAAGATGAAAGTGTAGTATCTGTTCCGATGGATACTTTGTCCTGTGCAGTTCTAGGAGGTCCATCCTCCCAGGCTTTGTCTTCTCACCCTTTGAGAAGGGGTTAGTTTATTGCTAATCGCCTGAGGCGCTCCTACCGGAAAATGCTGACAAGGCTGCCCAGGCAATTTTTAACGGTCATAAGTGCTCTTCCTCTAGGGTGCTGACTTATCAAATCCCACTTTCCGACCTTGTGTCACATTTTACTGCTGTGGGAGGTAGATAAATAGACTCTTTAGCCGTGAGAAAGTACAGCTATGTAAACCACTCCCCGTCACTCAGTTTAACCATCAAACTCCTTGCTTGGCCCACAAACCAAACCCGCTGTTAACCACGGGCTATTGGCGTCGACAAGAAGGCTTCGATATCCTAGAGGAAGAACTGTCCGCACGTGGACCTAATCTCAAGACTATTTCGACACACAGGCTCACTTACAAACACTAACAATACTCCTATTATGGACTCTAAAATCTTTTCCCTGTCTAAACTTATGGAATTATCTTCTATAACTAACATCTTTTCTATTATTACATTTTTATTAACGATGGCCAGTAAAGTATAATATAAAATTTTAAAATGGGACTTTGTAGGTTTTATAAAGGCTTAAAATGCTTGACGTGCAGGTGTTTCTGATGAAAGTCATTAAGGAGAGTAGAAAATGACTAACTTGGCTTTACTTTCGGCATCCTCAGAACTCTCACTTCCCTTATGTTGTCCTTTAGTCCTCACATTTCATGAGTGATTTTTCTGACAACGAGGGAAGAGTTACTGTTTTCTGGGTCATAATCTATCTAACACTTATCATTGGCTAGTTTTTGACCTTGAATCGTTGGCTAGTTTTTGACCTTGAATCGTTGGCTAGTTTTTGACCTTGAATCGTTGGCTAGTTTTTGACCTTGAATCGTTGGCTAGTTTTTGACCTTGAATCGTTGGCTAGTTTTTGACCTTGAATCGTTGGCTAGTTTTTGACCTTGAATCGTTGGCTAGTTTTTGACCTTGAATCGTTGGCTAGTTTTTGACCTTGAATCGTTGGCTAGTTTTTGACCTTGAATCGTTGGCTAGTTTTTGACCTTGAATCGTTGGCTAGTTTTTGACCTTGAATCGTTGGCTAGTTTTTGACCTTGAATCGTTGGCTAGTTTTTGACCTTGAATCGTTGGCTAGTTTTTGACCTTGAATCGTTGGCTAGTTTTTGACCTTGAATCGTTGGCTAGTTTTTGACCTTGAATCGTTGGCTAGTTTTTGACCTTGAATCGTTGGCTAGTTTTTGACCTTGAATCGTTGGCTAGTTTTTGACCTTGAATCGTTGGCTAGTTTTTGACCTTGAATCGTTGGCTAGTTTTTGACCTTGAATCGTTGGCTAGTTTTTGACCTTAAATCGTTGGCTAGTTTTTGACCTTGAATCGTTGGCTAGTTTTTGACCTTAAATCGTTGACTAGTTTTTGACCTTAAATCGTTGGCTAGTTTTAACCTCGAATTAGTATTTTTTTTTAGCTTCTTAGATCAAGTGGCTTTATGCCTTGTCTGGAGCGATTTCCATTAAAAATAATCATACAGAACCGGATCATAATTATACCTGTGAAGTTTCTTTTGAAATAACGTCTGATAAGAACCATACTAATCGTTTTAGTCATGGGCTGAACTGGTTCGAGATTAAGCTATATATTTCATCGCATAAAAATCGTTGCACCTGGCTCAGAGCATCATATTACCTGTATATTCATTTCTACATTTTTTTTGATATGAGGGAGGCAATAATACGAGGGAAGCAATATAAAATAAAAATTTCAGACAATTTTTTATTTTTCCTAACACTTCAAATCGCCTCCCCCTCTTTTGCTTACCCCACTACCCACTCCTCCCTCATACATCCGGCTCACCTCCACTACTTACCTCCTCCTTTTCCCCTTTCTTATATATCCACCTTCTCCTCTCCTCACGTAATACAAATTCTATTTGCCCCCCGTTTCACTTTCTTACTACCGCTTCCTTCCTTGTATTATCTTCCACGCTTCACTGTATAAAAAGTGAAGTTCTGTTTAATAAAGCTCATTTTTACCAAATGAATAGGGTCAAACGAATCGACCGAAATATCTTGGTTCAGCTTTAATGTAATGTTTATGCTTTTATTTCTACTAGCATGTTGGCTTGTTTATCTACTATTCCATGAACTAATTTTATAATATTCTAATCTTAGAGGGGGGAATGATGTGGTTATTTAGTATTGATTAGTGGGAGGAGAAGTAAGTACAGCAATATTAATTAAAATAAATTTTGGTAAATTTATATTCTTGAACCCTATATTCATATATATATATATATATATATTGGTTATTTAGATGTGTATGGCTAGGTTTCCTTCTTCTTATCTACTTACCTTTCTGGTACCTAAGGTACTTAAGCTTTATTTTTTATTTATTTATTTATTTATTTTAAAGAAAATGCAACTTTAATTCCTATATAATTTTATTGCTAGCTACCATATTGCAGACTGGTTCTTGGGTGTAGTGTTTAGATATTATTATTATTATTATTATTATTATTATTAATGTTATTTGATATGCAAATTAGCATATCACACGGTAGTCTAAAGGGTAATATATTATTAATAATATTATTTTATTATTATTTTATTATTATTATTATTTATTAATGTATATATTAGTGAAATTTTAAGCTGAATTATTTCGACACTTGATTATTGGGGAAATGGTAGTTTAATCAGTACCATTGAAGAGCTATGAATATTATAACTATCCTGTTTTTAAATCTCCGAAACAGTTACATGGTAAACAGCTGATGATCCCCGTGTTAATATTAGACGCTTAAGGTCTCCGATTTTTGTTTCACTGTTAGATACTTAACCCCCCCCCCTTTTTTATTTTATTTACTTATTTATTTATGAATTTTCCAACGAATGTTAAGTCTGCAATATATTGGATTTAGTTAGTTTCTCTGGGAATTTAAACTGCATTTTACATTTTTTTTCTTCTTTTGTTTAAAATGACTAAGCTTCTTTAGACTATATATATATATAATAATGATTTAATAATTATTCAGAAAATATTCGAGATTTCATTCAAAAACACTTTATTATCAGACAATTATTTCTGCCTTTTCCGAAAATATATTTTCATGATATACAAAATATCATCAACAGTTTCGAAAAAGCTTCATCAGTGTACATTCGCCACAATCAGGCCAAAGAAAAAAAAATTCAAACTGCAGCCGTATTCATTGAATTTATATATCCTTTTTTTTTTTCACTCGGACCAAAAGGAAATTCTTACTTTAACCCTATTTGCTTGTAGTATTAAACTTTTTCAAAGAAGAAAGTGAAAAAGATTCGATTGTTATAATATATTTTTAACTACAACATTCGCATGGTGCCCCCCCCCCATGTCAAAATATATTTTTAACTACAACATTCGCATGGTGCCCCCCCCCCATGTCAAAATATATTTTTAACTACAACATTCGCATGGTGCCCCCCCCCCCACCATGTCAACTATCAAAGGAGCCCCTGCTGATCATAACCTTAGACCTTTCTTCTGAGTCACATGGGTTTTATAATTGTTTTGTTGTCATTTTTGTCATAGTTTTCTTGTTGGGTATGGCAACACCAGACCCAGGCTTATTTTACCTATGTATCCTGTCATCTATCTCATATGTGGAAATAAGAGTGCACTATCAACCCCACACATTGTACAGGTTAGATGTTTACATTAAAAAATATGTTCATCGATGTTTGTTTCAATGGCCTACAACTCGAAAAACAGGCGTTTCTAGACGTATATACACATATAGAACATAATCCCATAGTTATGCCATTGATTTTCGAAACACCCTGTATATATACATGTTTTTATGGTTTCATATACTATTATAGTGATCTACCCCTATTGTGTCACTACATGGACTCTTCCCAACACTATTAATAGCGGTGGTAACAGAGAGTCACTATGACCAATCAAGAAGCAGTCTCTGACAACCCATTATATCATAACTGATATAATTATATAAATTATATAATAATATATATAATATATAATTATTATTTATTATATAAATTAGATTATAATTTATATATTATAATTATAGATTATAATTATATAAATTTATTATATAAATTATATTATATATAATTAAATTATATAATTATAAATTATATAATCATATAAATGATATATATATATCATTACCTTCATATTTTTGTGGAAACAGAGAGTCACTATGACCAATCAAGAAGCAATCTCTGACAACCCATTACTTCTGTACATAACATATTACTTTCTAGCAAAATTTGTACACAATGTAACTGAAACAAGCATTGAACTCTTTTCTACTTTCTTTTTCACTCAATTATATATTTTGAAGTTATATGTTACATGTGTCCAAATGTTGTCCTGTGGACCCTTCCTTATTTGTTATGGACCATTCCCCGTTAGTAATTGTTATGGTGATCTACCCTATTGTGTGTCTACATGGACTCTTCCTGACATTATTGTTCGTGGTGGTAATAAAGAGTTGCTCTGACCAATGCAGAAGCACTCTCTGGCGACACATGTCTTCTGTACTTTCTGTAAACACATACGATTGTTACCTACCTCCTTGTTGTCTTATTTTTTTTCGGCCATTTAAGGCCACAACATTTATTTAAAAGTATTTTTAAAGACTGACCTGACCTTGTGCATAACATTTTTTCGGAGGAATTACTGAAAAAATTTACTCACCTAAAAAGAGAAAAAAAAGTAAAAGAAAAAAATATCAATAAGAATTTTGTTCAATATATTATTTAAATCTGTAAGAAAAATATTGAAACACAAACCATTAAAATTTAAATCTGTAAGAAAGATATTGAAACACAAAACATTAAAATTTAAATCTGTAAGAAAGATATTGAAACACAAAACATTAAAATTTAAATCTGTAAGAAAGATATTGAAACACAAAACATTAAAATTTAAATCTGTAAGAAAGATATTGAAACACAAAACATTAAAATTTAAATCTGTAAGAAAGATATTGAAACACAAAACATTAAAATTTAAATCTGTAAGAAAGATATTGAAACACAAAACATTAAGCGTTTACACATGTCATGCAATAGAAATGAACATTTATTTGTCACCAACGTGTTTTGTCATCCTCTTTATTCATTTTATTGTATTTTAGGTGCTACGAGTTTCCTGGACTCTGGGGTGGGCAACACCAGGCAAGCCATCAATGCAGTCAGATCCATCATCCAGGTTGCGTACAGTTATATTTTTATCTTATGCACTCAACACACGTCTTCATGGATCTTCTATGCGTCTTAGTCCTCAGGATATCTAAAAGCGTCATCCCTTTGTGTATTCAGGGCCAAACCTTCCCTGACTTCGCATGCAACTGCTGAGCCTTTCTGTTCTAAGTGTCGAGGCTAAACACTTGCAATCCTGCAGTTTAACATACAGCTGCGACAAACGAGGAGGACTTCATGCGGACCAGACAACCATGAGGCACGATCTTCCTGAGCTCGATGCAGAAATTCAACTCGCTTAACAGCAACAACATACATCGCCTGGGAGTCCCAAATGGACACCCATCTGGTATTGACAAGGCTCAACGTTGCTTAACTTCGATGATCTAACAAGAACCGGTGGGTCAACGTGATTATGCAGTACTCAGTCAGATGGAATAGATGCATGAAAAGCGATTTGCCACCAATCGGGTGAGAGTTCACGGATAAGAAGACGCTCATTCAATGATTGCTTAATACGGATTATCCATTCTGCGGGAAGTGTGACCTACCTATGTGGAATCATGTATAGAGTAACCCCAAAAGTCATGACACCCCTCCCACACTCCTAAAAAAAAAAAAGAAGAAGAAATGCCACCCAGGGGATCGTTAATGAAATCTGCAATCCTTTCGGCAATTCAATCTATGCCTGACTTGTCCACCAAGTTTCAGTCATGAATGTCCAACAGTCTTTGTTTTAGCGCCATTCAATGAGTTATGCTGCAAATGTGCATATCTGCATTACAGGTGCACCTGGATACAACATGCGAAATTATCAATAATTCTGATGCATTTCTCTCTCTGCACTGAATGAGTGGTTCTGTTAACCTTCGGTTCAAGTTAAAGATGTTTTTTTTTTTTAAATAATATAACAGAAACCACCACTTTATCAAGGCCGAGGCCACGCGTGGACAAGTGTTAATGTGATTTCTATTTACCCCCCCCCCCTCCAGGAGATTAGACACAAGTGTCATTTGGGTTTGATGGAAGCGTTTTTCAGTGGAATGACTTGGATTTGAACCTGGCACACCCAGGTTCTCAGTCCGCGTCGATACCAACTAAACCACTGTGCCATCCCCCTAAAGTTTAAGAATGTTCCATGGACCCCGAATTTGTTTCCCCACATGTACACAAGTTTTATTTAATTTTTGTCTGAATATTGACGACATCCGAATTTTCTCTTGAAGCAAGCTGACACTCACCATTGATTTTTTGAACTGAAACTAACGTTCCCTATAACTGTTTCGGAAGGAAAAACGAAAGACCGATAAAAACCGACCTTGTGTCTAACTTTGCCCTTACGAATAAGGACCTAAAACGGAAATTCTTGAAAGAAATGATGCATCTGATGAACTCCGAGTGTCAATCTATATCCAAACCGAAAGGGGGGGGGGGAGGGCGATGCACAATAAGCCAAGTGTTACGCTGCAACTCAAGAAAAATGCTTTTAAAATAAAATGGCTGACAAATTTGATTTTTTTTTTCATAATTAACTTCTTTTTTTTTTTTTTTTACAAGAAAATCGTTAATGCTGTCTGTTGCAATCTTAATTTATTTACCAAAATTGTTGTGGAATTTTTTATTCATTTATTCTGTTTTATTTAGTCGCTGTCATTTTATTTCCGTACAAGCTTTGCCGGCCACGCTATCGCTTCGAAACGTTCGCCACTTGAAATACTCGAAACGGTAGTTTAAAATAATAAACATTTTATTAATAACTTCGTTGTAAACACGAAACAAAATCTTTGTCAATGTATTCATAAACATTAAAATTTCGGTAATTCCGATACAAATTTATTCATCTTTTAAATATGGTCGTAAAGAAAGGAAAAGAAAGAAGAAATCAATTCGCTTTTTTACTTACAATTTAGAAATAGATCACAACTTATTGAACATCAAGTCGATACTTCTAAAGAAAGGAACATTTGAACACAAATGCTAAATAGTTGTGTAGGAAATAAATCGATATTGCGAAATAGAACTATTTGTTATATTAAATAAAAAAAAACAACAATAGTTAATTAATAAAATGTCCTTTTTCAAAACCAATATGCAAGTATAAAATTAATTTTATTATTTGTGTAGGAAATAAATCAATATTGCGAAATAGAATTATTTGTTATATTAAATCATTGAATAAAAAACAATAGTTAATTAATAAAATGTCCTTTTGCAAAACCAATATGCAAATATCAGGAAGTTTCATCGGATTTCCTGCTAATTTGGCAGGACGAGAGCAGGCTCTAGAGAAGCGCTCGTAAGGCTGAGTCAATTCACGAATGTATCCAGTGTGGTGCATCATTAACAGAACAAGGCTGTTGAGGAAATCGCGCGTGGCGGCTCCACTCGTCTTCACGCCAATCAGTTGGAACACAAACATGCAAATTAGTTAACCCTACAACATATAAATAAGCAATATATAACAAATATGTCGCGCCTATTATGTAAAGTTAAATTAACTTAAAGTAGGGCGAGGAATGGGCCCTAACTTTAGGGCGTTTTGACTTTACCGTTTGTTCAAAGAATGGGCCCAACTTTAGGACGTTTTGACTTTACCGTTTGTGCAAAGAATGGGCCCATCTTTAAGGTGTTTTGACTTTACTATTTGTGCAAGGAATGGGCCCAACTTTAGGGCGTTTTGACTTTACCGTTTGTGCAAGGAATGGGCCCAACTTTAGGGCGTTTTGACTTTACCGTTTGTGCAAGGAATGGGCCCAACTTTAGGACGTTTTGACTTTACCGTTTGTACAAGGAATGGGCACAACTTTAGGACGTTTTGACTTTACCGTTTGTGCAAAGAATGGGCCCAACTTTAGGACGTTTTGACTTTACCGTTTGTGCAAGGAATGGGCCCAACTTTAGGGCGTTTTGACTTTACCGTTTGTGCAAAGAATGGGCCCATCTTTAAGGTGTTTTGACTTTACCATTTGTGCAAGGAATGGGCCCAACTTTAGGACGTTTTGACTTTACCGTTTGTGCAAAGAATGGGCCCATCTTTAAGGTGTTTTGACTTTACCGTTTATGAAAACAAATAGTACACTTTGCTCCTAGCTAAAACACCAAGAAGGGTTTAATAATCTAAATGAATGAATGCAAGAGTATTTTTTATTTATCACACTTCTATTACCATCAAAATGGCGCACTGTTATTTAAATCAATGATGCAAGTCTTTTGAAATACCATAAATATAGTAGAAACGAAAAGCCCAAACTCTTTGTATGCCTAATCTAGCTGAAGTATTATCAAAACGGTTCATAATACATTAATGTTTGATGTTATTCACTTGCAATGTTATTGTCCTATTTCTTTTATATATATATGCAATAGTTTTGTCAAGATTGACACTAATTAATTAAAGTGGTTTAATAAAAAAGTATGAATTAATAAATTTGTATTTAAATTACTAAAATGTTTATATCAATCTATTTATATGAATAAAAGAGAGAAAGTGGTTGTCTCGTGTTTACAACAAACTTATGAATAAAATGTTTATTAAACATTTTTGTTTCAATGATTTCAAGTAGCGAAGTTTGCAAAGTGAGCTAGTTGCGTATAAATGACAGACGAAGAGCAATAAATGGTAGCATTAATTTGACCAGTTATCCGTAGATATTCACGAGGAATAGAAATTAAAAGTGATGATGATTGAAAAGGAAAGAAAAAGAGCGGGGATATTTTGTTTGGGGCATTTTGGATAACGGGTTTACATTCGCTCAGGTGTAATCCCTCAAGCGACGTGACACCTTAAAAAAAACAAAACAAACAAAAAACTTGTATTTCTTCTTGCTGACGTGAAATGGGTTAAATAATAAAAAACGGCACTTCCGTTCAATCAACGACGATGCGTTAGCTACACGATGCCAATTTAGTTTCACTCAGCAGGGGGGAGAGAGAGAGAGAGATAGAGAGAGAAAGAGAAAGAAAGAGAGAAAGAGAGAGAGAAAGAGAAAAATTGAGAAAGAGAGAGAAAGAGAGAGAGAGCGAAAGAGAGAGAAAGAGAGAGAGAAAATAACAAAGGTAAAAAAAACAGATGTCAGATAGAATGTGAAGCTAATTGTGTGTGTATATATAAATAAATAAATACAGGGTGGGCCAAAATAAGGGTCCTATCTTTAAATTTGAATAACTTGAATTTGAATAACTTCCACAAAATAAAAGTTAAACTCACCAAACTTTATGTGTGTGTAGACTGACCCTTCCGAGATTTTTTTAAATAAACAAAACAAATTTTAGCCGAAAAACACTTCTTAAAACTTACAAAAACTAAAGTATTGTTTTTTACACTGTTTTGAGTTTTTTAAGCAAAAATAATGTTTTCTAAATGAGGGTACGTTCCTTAGGGCTAATACGGCTCATGCTTGCTTCGGAAGGGGTCCTTTACTTATTCTAAAAAAAAAAATTTTTTTAAATCAATAAATAAAAAAGTTATGAATTTTTAAAAATAGGACCCTTATTTTTGCCCACCCTGTATATATATATATATATATATATATATATATATATATATATATATGTATGTATATTTATTTATTTATTTATTTTGGTACAGAAAAATTAGTACAACATTCGTACCGTCGGTTTCAAGCACGTAAGGACTTAGCTATCCGGCGCTCTTCAGCTGCTGTTGTCATCTGTTTCGGAAATGTGAAGTCTCGTTTGGACGCGTTATTTGCTTGGAGTGTTATGTATGTTTGTTTAAATTAAGTGTAAGAAAGGTTTAATAAGGTTACACTACATTTAAACAAACATACACAACACTCCGAGCAAATAACGCGTCCAAACGAGACTTCACATTTCCGAAACAGACGACAGCAGCAGCTGAAGAGAGCCGGATGGCTAAGTCCTTACGTGCTTGAAACCGACGGTACGAATGTTGTACTAATTTTTCTGTACCAAAATAAATAAATATTACGCTCTTAATTTTTAATTTTTAAATTTAATTCTTAATTAATCGCGCACTCTGCTGGGATTTTTCCTGATATATCACAAAGAAATATATATATATATATATATATATATATATATATATGAGTGAGTGTTATCTGCTTTCTATTGTTTGTGTTTTTTGCTTTTCTTTTCCACGAATTCTGTACTGGATATTACATTTTATATATGCCTTTCATTTAGGTCTCTGACGAACAGCGAGAAAAAAAGATTATTGGCTGCATTTTATTCGTTGAGAAACAATTGTAAGATCGCAGGCAATTCTGCCATGGAAAAATAAATATAAATTATTTAATTAAAGACTTAATTT
>OY744535.1:15117797-15162797 GCA_963556195.1 Sepiola atlantica
CCACCGTAGGTATGAATCGCCTACATATGACGATCAGGTGGTCCCTGCTCATATCAGACATTTGATTACAGTAATTATGGAAACTCTTAGGGATTATTTCGTTTTATAAAGATGCTCATTCACCATTTTTCTAAAAGCCGTCCACCACATGCAAGATGGTAAAACAGACATTAACCCGAATGAAAAATAAATCAAAAAACGAAAAGATGAAGAAACTGACCGATTCCAGCTGGAATAGTAGGAAAAAAAGCTACAACCACTGGAAATAATTTTATTTTCTTCCTTCATGTATATAAGACTAAACGAAACTTCCATGAGCTAAGTTTCTTTCCAAAAACTACCAGTCTGTGGAACCCATACCGCGGGGCTGCTTTTCAGCTGACTACAACATGGTCGTTTTCAAGTCTAATGTAAACAAATTCTTGCCAAGTTATTCTCTTAAATAATCAAATTCTGCCCAATTTCAACTATCGTCTGCAATCCTTAAGGTGTTGTCTCACCGTCCACCTGACAAACTCATTAGTACCTATCCTCGAGTGGCATTTGAGCCTTGATAAGCGGTACTCATTAGTACAAAAGAAGCAACTATTGACTTTCTTTGGTGTTCCACCCCTTCACATTAATATACCATCCAGAGACGAATATATTTCTAGTATAAGTATAAAAGTAAATTTTTCTAGTATAAGTATAAAAGTAAATTTTTCTAGCATAAGTATAAAAGTACATTTTTCTAGTATAAGTATAAAAGTAAGTTTTTCTAGTATAAGTATAAAAGTAAATTTTTCTAGTATAAGTATAAAAGTAAGTTTTACAAGTATAAGTATTAAAGTAAATTTTTTTAGTATAAGTATAAAAGTAAATTTTTTTAGTATAAGTATAAAAGTACATTTTTCTAGCATAAGTATAAAAGTAAATTTTTCTAGCATAAGTATAAAAGTACATTTTTCTAGTATAAGTATAAAAGTACATTTTTCTAGCATAAGTGTGAAAGTACATTTTTCTAGCATAAGTATAAAAGTAAATTTTTCTAGCATAAGTATAAAAGTAAATTTTTCTAGCATAAGTATAAAAGTAAATTTTTCTAGCATAAGTATAAAAGTACATTTTTCTAGCATAAGTATAAAAGTAAATTTTTCTAGCATAAGTATAAAAGTACATTTTTCTAGTATAAGTATAAAAGTACATTTTTCTAGCATAAGTGTGAAAGTACATTTTTCTAGCATAAGTATAAAAGTAAATTTTTCTAGTATAAGTATAAAAGTAAATTTTTCTAGCATAAGTATAAAAGTAAATTTTTCTAGCATAAGTATAAAAGTAAATTTTTCTAGCATAAGTATAAAAGTAATTTTTTCTAGCATAAGTATAAAAGTAAATTTTTCTAGTATAAGTATAAAAGTACATTTTTCTAGCATAAGTATAAAAGTAAATTTTTCTAGCATAAGTATAAAAGTAAATTTTTCTAGCATAAGTATAAAAGTAAATTTTTCTAGCATAAGTATAAAAGTAATTTTTTCTAGCATAAGTATAAAAGTAAATTTTTCTAGCATAAGTATAAAAGTACATTTTTCTAGTATAAGTATGAAAGTAAATTTTACTAGTGTAAGTATAAAAGAAAGTTTTACTAGCATAAGTATAAAAGTACATTTTTCTAGTATAAGTATTAAATCAAATTTTTATAGTATAAGTATAAAAGTAAATTTTACTAGTATAAGCATAAAAGTAAATGTTATTTCTGTTTAATATTTCTAATTCTATTTCTACGTTGGTTCATCTTTAGAAGTCCCTCCAAATATATCATTATTGATTATTTTTTTCTATTGATGGCTTGCTTGATTTTTTTTGTCTCAACCATTTTGGGTCGGCAAGAAGTAGGATTTGGTTATTTCCTTGCCCAAAGTGGAGCTTCATTTGGCCACGTTTCAATTGAAGAGAGAAAGTATGGCCCCGAGGCCCTACTAACTGGGGCTTGTCGGAATAAAATGAGAAAATTGTTTCAGAATTTAGAAATGGGTGAACAAAAACTCTACGCATTGTTTGATTGGTCAGGTTGGATACAAGCCAAATTGACAGCGAGCTAAAATGGCCGCCGTTATCTTGCTGAAAACGCAAATCTCTCAACACAGAGACCTTAAAGATTTTACTGAAACTACCCACCTCTCTCTATCTATCTCTATCTATATATATATCTATCTATATATCTATCACTATCTCTCTCTCTATATATATATATCACTATCTCTCTCTCTATATATCTATCACTATCTCTCTCTATATATATCTATCACTATCTCTCTCTCTATATATATATATCACTATCTCTCTCTCTATATATCTATCACTATCTCTCTCTCTCTATATATATATCACTATCTCTCTCTATATATCTATCACTATCTCTCTCTATATATCTATCACTATCTCTCTCTATATATCTATCACTATCTCTCTCTATATATATATATCACTATCTCTCTCTCTATATATCTATATATCTATCACTATCTCTCTCTCTATATATCTATCTATCTATCTATCTATATAATCCAAGTATGGTATAGATCCACAGGGTATAAATCCAGGGGAGTTGAACCGGGTTTACGAGAGTGCTATCGGGGTCCCTCAAACGGCTCTTGTGAAACAAAATCAATTTTGTAGTGAAAATGAAATAAATTATTATTTATATATATATATAACTATATATATATATATATATATATATATTTATCTATATATCAAGCAATAACACTCCGTGTTATTTAATAATGTTTGTATAAATGAAAATATGTTGCCGAAATACACACTCACACACAAATATATATATATATACATATATACACATATATATATACATATATATATATATATACACATATACATATATACACATATACATATATACACATATATATATACACATATATATATATACATATATATATATACATATATACACATATATACATACATATATACACATATATACATACATATATACACATATATACATATATATATACATATATATATATTGTACTAATGAGTCACAGCTTATAAATACTAAAGTCTTAAGCAAAAACACTTCGTGTTATATAATAATGTTTGCCTATATATATATATATATATATATATATATTGGGTAAGGTACATGATAATTCATGAAAATGAAATGCCGTGGTAGACAAAATGTGTGAAAAATGACAAATGGAAAAACAGGTTAAAGGGCAGGAGAAAAACAAAAACGAGAGATTTGACCGGTTTCGTTCGTGTTGGCGAACGTCTTCAGAAAAAGTGAAGATTTGGAAATAATTTTATTTTCGAAGGCACACACATGGGTGGAGGAAAGGATGATCCGATCGGACCATATGAGAAGACTTTAAGTGACATTGAAATATGACAAGTGGGTGACACATTCTTCTTTATTTCTTATTCTTCCTTATATATTTTTATTTTTATTTTTTTCCACTTTCACACCTACTGAGCTAGTATAGGGGTGGCGGCAGGCGGAGGGGGTAAAAGGCGATAAGAGGGTAAAACGCGATAAGAGGGAAGAAGACAGAGGGACTAGCTAGGATAAACACAAATAGGAGTGGGCATGAAATTGATACAATGCAAGAACCCAAAAATTAATCGGAATGTATCAGAGATAGGTCTGCTAAGTTGTCTCATATTAGGTATATATATATATATACATATATATATATATATATATATATATATATATATATGGTACATGTATTATATTTGTTTCTGTAGATGTTAATTCGGTGAAATTCCAGTGTTTATAAAAAGTGCTCAATAACAAGTAGAGCTGTTTTTTAGTATATATTTTTTATTTACACAAACATTATTGGTTATGCAGATATGAAACTAATACTTTTTGTATACATTAAAATGTATACTATACTAGCAGAGCTACCCGGTGTTGCCTAGGTTAGAGTTTGGGATAACATCATATGCAACATCATGGTAGGGAGGGTTTACTTTAACAGCAACCTGGATGCTCTCAGCTAAATATCGTATTCACCGAGCTATTCAGATATATGTTAATACTTTTAAACTAACGCTAATAAATAGATTAATGTCTTTCGATTTGAAAGAGTGTTGTTTCATATGAAACACCACTCTTTCAAATCGAAAGACATTTCTTCAAATGGATTTACATATCTTATGATAGCGGACCACCGCTTGAAACGCATTATAAAATGATAAAATAACAAAATACTAAATAAATGTTGAAAAAAACTTTTTACAAATGTTGGTAGCCTTACTCCCTCACATATATACTTTTCTCTCGTTGGAACTGCACTACTCTCTTCTCTCTCTCATATATATATATATATATATATATATATATATATATATATGATGGACTCTCCCGTCGATTTCGACGTATGAGTGCCCCGCCTGGGGCTACCCGCGCGTGAATTTGTAATTGCAAGGGTTGCGCAATCTCCAACAACCGCTCTCCTGAGTCGGCATTGCTTGATTCCAATGGCAAGTAGTAATACAAGACGACTGGAAACAATGCCGAGATAAGCAGAGAGCACATACAGCACCTGGTATTCCCAAATGGTCACCCATTTAGTACTGGCCAGGCTCGACACCGCCTAACTTCGGTGATCTAACGGGAACCGGTGTGTTAACGTGATTGTGCTATATATATATATATATATATATTAGAAAACTTGGCACATTTTGGTCAATCATAGAGGTCGAGTTCGATTGTTTGAATCAGAAAAAAATGAGTTAGCAAAGCAAATTAAATCCCCCCCCCAAATAGTCTCTTTCTGTTCGCTATCCCCATTCTCTATTTCACTCTCCATCTAGTGGTTAAATAGTATTACTACCTGCCATGATATATCCTTTTGTTGTTATAAATAATGAACTATTCCTATCTTGAGTTTTATAATTTTATTCTCTTTGATTGTCAATAAACAAAAAGAGAGTGACGAAAGCGAAAGTGATAGACACACTATTATAAAACAGCAGAGAAGGGTCAAACAAAATACAGTGAGAGAGGGTGAGAGTGATAGACAGAAACTTAATGAATTAAAAATTACGGCTAATTAGAACAAGTAAAATAGAATTTTTTTAAACATAACTCAATCCCAGAACTAAAGAATATTTTAGCACGTTTTTGGCGTCATTAAAGTATATTAGAAACAAGCCTTAGAGTCACCCGTTTATATATATATATATATATATATATATATATAGTCTCGGAAGTTTCTCAACCATTAAAACTATATAAAAAAAAAAAAAAAAAAATTATAGTCTCAAGTCTTCCAGTGGAAAATCACTCATGTAAGTCAATTTATTTTTTACAGTTATTATATTAGTTAGTTTCTAACACTATTTTAAGGGATCATCAGTTGTTTACCATGAAAAACTGTTTCGGGAATTTAAAAACAAGACAGTATTTAATTTCATGGCTTCCCAGCAGAGTTGATCAGACCCCACTTCCCTTAAAAGACAAAAACATAAACGTTCCTTATATTAAATCTACGTTTTGTTCCATATAAATGTTTTGCTAACTTATATTAGTTATTTAAGACACAAAAAAAAAAAAAAAAAAAAAAAATTTCTTTACCTGCGCTGTTCGTCTGTCTAATAAAATTTATCCGTTACTCACAAAAATGTTGCTGCATTTTAAAGTGTTTGGACTAATCCATGACACTATTATTTAAGTGATTAATGTATTATTTTTAGTTTTATATTATAAATATAAAAAACATCAACACATCAAAAAATAAAAGATAAATAAATAAATATATATATATATAGAGAGAGAGAGAGAGAGGGAGAGGTTGATTGATTCTATCCTATCTCTTGACACATTGACAACGGAGGTGATTTCTGTCGTGGATAATTGGCACAGATTAAAATTAGCCCCCTTATTTGTGACAATATATATATATATATATATATATATATATATATATATATATATATATATATGTATATATATATATATGGACTCCTTTAACATAAATTAATCTTAATTGTCGAGCACTGTCTGAAATTATAAAAATCTGAGGTCGTTAAGCTATGGAAGCAAAGCTCTTTCATCTCGGAATATTTGAAACCCGCCGCTGGCTTTAAATGTATCTTGATTTCAGTAATGTTTGTGGCGATTTCCGTTGGCCGAATGGATTAGAGCCTAGGATCGTGATTCTCTTCTGAATGTACGAACTGCGTTCGAACCCGTCTGACCACCTGAAACCACGACTTCCTGCACTGATGAGGACGTAAGTTCGAAACAACGTTGTCTGTAGGTAAATACACTTTAATATTTAATAAAAAATGCTTTATATATAGAGAGAAAGAGAGAGAGAGAGAAAGAGAGAGAAAGAGAAAGAGAGAGAGAAAGAGAAAGAGAGAGAGAGAGAGAGAAAGAGATAGAGACAGAGTTAGAGAGAAAGAGAGAGAGAAAGAGAGAGAGAAAGAAAGAAAGAGAGAGAAAGAGAAAAAGTAAAAGTAAAAGAGAAAGAGAGAATGATGAGAACTGATTCAAATCAAATCTAATGTCCTTTGCTTCAACTGCAACGCTACCAATAAAACGAGTTGGAGTGATGGCAAACGACCACAAGATGGCACAGAGAAAGGAGGGACAACATGGCCGAAAGGTGTTTCCACCAATAAAGAGAGACTTTGATCGGGTGATGTGTGCATTTTGGCGTTGCCGTGCCAATTTATTTGATGCATCGAAGTGAGGTCCGATTAAATGATATTAATGAAGAAGAAACGAAAAGAAACGGAGAAGCCCGAAAAGATTCAAGGGGATCACAGTAAAGCGAGAAAAAGACCCTTCGAGCCCTCGGCAGGTTTCGGAGAAAATCGAGGCTGCATATCGGGCCGAGTATGCTCGAGTGAATTAAGTGCGTATTACGAGGGGAAAAGAACGAAAAAATACCAGAAGGAATGCTACATAGGTATTTGGCAAACGAGGGCTGAGATAGTTGCGGCTGGGGGTGGACAGTGGTGAAGTGGCGATTGATGTGGACGCACAACTCAGGCGTTCCCTGTTCGAACCCTGTGCGGCTTTTTTTTTTAACATAGTTCACCCCAAACAAGGCAGGACGCCATTGTAGACGTAAGGGGCTACTGAGAAAAAAGGGAGAAGGTTTGGGTGGTCAACCTAAATTGGGAGCTGCGCAGCGAGATGTCTGTTTACATTAGTTTTAAATTTCTGCATGTCAGTACTGTCGGGAAAACAGAGGGCATGGAGGGAGTTCCAGAGGCCAGACGCACGAGGAAAGGAGCTATTGGAGTAGAAGGCTCTCCGGCATCTGGGGACCTCCATAGTGAATGAATATGTCGAGGAGGCACCAGAGTAGCCAGTTCATCGGAGCACATTCCATTGAAGTATTTGTAAAACAAGCACAAGGATGCTACATTGCGGCGATGGGACAGGAGCTGGAGCTTGGTTGACAGTGAGGGACCTATTAGGTTAGCAACTCTTTTGGACCTTGTCAAGGAGGGAGAGACAAGTAGATGATGCACCAGCCCAGATGTGGCAACAATACTCCATGCATGGGCGGATGGTGGCTTTGTAGAGATACAGGATAATGTCAGGTGTGAGGAGTTTACTAACACGGTAGAGGGAGCACACCTTCTTTGCAGCAGCCTTGGCAATATCTTCAATGTATTTGTTCCAATTCATGTTACCTGTGAAGGTTAGGCCGAGGAGTTTGAATGTTGAACTTTCAGGCAGGGTTCCATTTGCCATGACAATCGGTGGTTGGAGAGGTTTCTTGTAGTTATTGAAGGAAAGGAGCTTTGTCTTTGCGGCATTAAAAGTTACCAACCATTTATAACCCCAATCCACTACAGTCTGGAGGTCATAACACTGGCACTCCTTCCTTATACAATTAACTATCCTGAGTAGCATATCAACGATGGTGATGCCAACCTCAAAGAGTATGATGGTAATACGAGTACAGCCGGGCCATTACCGATATACATTACTTGTCACCCCTTCCATATACAATTAACCATCCCGAGAGGATTGATATGCCGTAAAATTAACGGATCAAATTTAATGCAAATCTGAAATATTTGATTTTTGTGCCCATATTATTGCCCCTAAAAACATTTCAAAATATAGCCCATATTTCGATCCGTTATACCGAGCAGCTGTGTTACAAAATTCATAATGATCGGTTAATTAGTTTAGAGTGAATTTTGTACATACAAATATATAAACATATACACATACCGCTTGTCGATCCCAGACAACCGGATATCAGAGTCAAAGCGATGCATATCTTCATCTTAAATTTGATAATATTATTTCTTGACTGAGCTGTGAAACGCGCGTAAGATATAAACAAATCAAAATAAATAAATATAAATTTTTGTAAGACGATAGAAAAAAATACGGATAGTCGTCGAAGTGAGAAACTGAGGAAATTGAGAAAAATAAATGAAAAATATGGTTATGGATGGATTTTTTCTTTGGTCATTCGAATATAACTAAAACGTATATATGCTCTGAAGCTTTTAACACAGCCTCATTGAGCTTACAATTTGAAACAATTTCGGAGATTTAAAAAGAGAAATAATCAATGAAATAATGAAAAAAACTAAACAGTCAATACGATTTTAAAATAATTTGAATTTAACACGTATATTTTTAAGGAGTTGATTGGTATCATTCCACCAAATGAAAACGTAAAGAAAAAACGTTAGGCTTGATATCGTAAAGAAAAAACGTTAGGCTTGATATCGTAAAGAAAAAACGTTAGGCTTGATATCGTAAAGAAAAAACGTTAGGCTTGATATCGTAAAGAAAAAACGTTAGGCTTGATATCGTAAAGAAAAAACGTTAGGCTTGATATCGTAAAGAAAAAACGTTAGGCTTGATATCGTAAAGAAAAAACGTTAAGCTTGATATCGTAAAAAAAAACATTAGGCTTGATATCGTAAAAAAAAACATTAGGCTTGATATCGTAAAAAAAAACATTAGGCTTGATATCGTAAAAAAAAACATTAGGCTTGATATCGTAAAGAAAAAACGTTAGGTTTGATATCGTAAAAAAAAACGTTAGGCTTGATATCGTAAAGAAAAAACGTTAGGCTTGATATCGTAAAGAAAAAACGTTAGGCTTGATATCGTAAAAATAAAACGTTAGGCTTGATATCGTAAAAAAAACATTAGGCTTGATATCGTAAAAAAAAAAGTTAGGCTTGATATCGTAAAGAAAAAACGTTAGGCTTGATATCGTAAAGAAAAAAACGTTTGATATCGTCTGGCTACTTGTAGCTGTGACTGAAACAGGTTTTGCAAATGTGTAGCACAATAATGTTTGTATGAATAAAAATCTTTATAACCATTAAACAGCTCTATTCATGATTGAGCACTCTTATATAAACACAGTAAGGATTCTCTGGATTGTTTACCCTGTGGATGCAGCTTTTATCTGGATTCCTAACTTTATGTAGATAAGAAATCACATTATTGAAAAAAAAAACCCCAAATAACAAAACAAGAAACAAAAAAGGAAAAGCAAAAGCCAAGAAAAGCCAATCATTTCGTCTACTGAACAGAAAGATGATTCTCTTGATTTACAATTCCTTTGTTTCGTGGCCACATCGTCTCTTACATTAGGAATCTACTTTGCTAAAACCATAGCCAAACCCAATAAAGGCGTATTCTTCATTTCCAAAGAAATCTGCCCTGATACTGCACTGAATTCTATGTTGCTACCAAAAGGACAAAATAATAAATAAAAAAAAAATAAATAAAAAGGTAAAAATAAAAAAAAGAAAAACAGAGTAAAAACATTCAACGTGATCTTTTGAAACTTTTCCGATGCCCTTTTTACGTGGCCTTGACTACATCGGCGCCTTGATTTGCTGGAAAGAGATTTTTGAAGAACTAGCTGGCTCTGTCATCTCGTTTCGCCAACTTAACCACTTGAACCAGTAATTTAAAATAACAAACGTCAATGTACATGTGTTCGGCTTGCTTCAATAATCACGTATGCAAATGTATTCCTATGAGCAAAGAAAGGGAGGCTTAATCTTAATAACTGCTAGTAGAAAATAAAGGAAATCATTTATTTCACTTGTAATAGACACCTAAAAAATGTTCCCTTGTTCTTACTATTTTTGTGACTAAAATAGGAATTAATCAGATATTTTATTTACAGAAGAGAAAGAGAGAGAGGGGAGAGAAAGAGGGAGAGAAAGAGAGAGAAAGGGAGAGAGAAAGGGAGAGAGAGAGAAAGGGAGAGAGAAAGGGAGAGAGAGAGAAAGGGAGAGAGAAAGGGAGAGAGAGAGAAAGGGAGAGAGAAAGGGAGAGAGAGAGAGGGAGAGAGAGAGGGAGAGAGAGAGAGGGAGAGAGAGAAAGGGAGGGAGAGAGAGAGAGAAAGGGAGAGAGAAAGAGAGAGAGAGAGAGAGAGAGAGAGAGAGAAAAAGAGAGATATAGACTTATATCAATACTCGCGTGTAAATAATAATAATATATATATATATATATATATATATATATATATATGGCAGCCTGATTGGAATTCTGTCATCCTATTATCGGGAGAGGGGGGGGGGAGGATCACGCGTCAGTGTTGTCCGCTTTTTGTGTTTTTTTTTAAATGAATATTTTGCACGATATAACATCTTTATAAACGCCTATTATTTTGGTATCTGAAGAGCAGCGTGTAATTACGTTTAATTGTAGCACATTGCGAAACAATTGTAAGATCATCGTCAATTCTGCCATTACAAAAAATAAATGATTTGAGTAAAGACTGAATTTGGGTCAAATTAATTTGAAATAAAATATTTATACATAAATATTAAATTATTTATAAACTATAGACGCTAGCGTTTCAAGCTTATTGCTCTCATCAGTGCAGGAAAGTAACAATTTCAGACGGCTGGGAGGAGCGAACCCTGTTTACAGAGTATTGTCATCCAAAAACTGTTTTTATGTACCACATCTCTTCAGTGTGGCTAGATAAGTACTGATCCCAAGCTAGGGATCGAACCTACGACCACTTAGTTTATAGTCGGCATCTCTAACCACATGGACGGGCGCTGTTGGTAAATCGTATTTCCAATGTTCTTATATAAACATTTACCGTTACTTGACAGTGCTCCATTTGTTTATTTACAAATAGCTTTGCTTTATGATACATAATAGCAGATAATATCATAAACGACAGTGCTCAACCCTAACGAGGGGGGGGGGGCTATATATAGTCAGCAAAATACAGGCTGTTTCGCGGTATCACCGCTCTTCAGTGCTGCTAGACTAGCACAAATAGTTATAGCCTTATAAAGTTCTGGTCTAATTAATAATTTCATGACCAAATGATGACGTAATAATTCAATTTAATTTTCAAAATCTTATTTAAAAAACAAAGATTTGATAAAAAATACGCCCCCCTCCTCTTAAAAAAAAACGGCATAGGACAAAGGAGGAAAAAAACAAACAATACAAAAACAAAAATTAAATAAATTAAAAGCACTCCCGAGCAACGCCAAGTAAGTAAAACTTGTACCATAAACAAATCTTAAACGAGGAAACAAGGGAAGCAATCAAGGAACGCTTCAGGTTTAATAAATAAATTAAAACAATTATTTGCTTCCTCCGCACTAGCAAAGTTAGACACAAGGTCAATTTATTATGGGAATTTAACACCCGCATCCCCCGCACACAAAGGGGCGCTCTGGTTCAACTACAAAAATAGCCTGGTTCGTCCAGTCGACATTCCTTCACAGATGAGGACGAAAGCAATACACCCCCCCCCCCCCCCCAACATTCTGGAAATGTATGGACGAAAGGCAATAAAACTTCCACCGTCTCTGACAGAAGACGGTAATGCGTGAGAGGGAGGATGGTCGAAGCAAATACGACACAATTTGATACAACAAAAAAAAAACAGAAGAGAAGAAAACGGGGAAAGCTATAATTCTGACCCAGTCTAAGGGGAATAACTCAATTGAAACGAAATTTTGCAATTAAGGGAGTAAGAAGAAATGATGATAACTAAAAAATAAATGAAATGAACAATTGTAAAAATAAAAGCAATGAATGAATAAGTAAATGAGTAGAAATTCTGATATATAATTATGGAGGAATGTTTCTTTTTTTTCTTTCTATGATCCCTGGTTGAATGGTGTGTTTCCTGTTGTTTTTCAAGTAGAGAGGGAGAAAGGAAGAGTAATGTAGAAAGAGAGTGGGAGAGAGATAAAGAGAGAGAATGAAAGAGAGAGAGAGTGAAAGAGAGACTGAAAGAGAGTGAGAGAGAGAGTGAAAGGGAGGGAGAGAGAGAGTGAAAGGGAGGGAGAGAGAGAGTGAAAGGGAGGGAGAGAGAGAGTGAAAGGGAGGGAGAGAGAGAGTGAAAGGGAGGGAGAGAGAGAGTGAAAGGGAGGGAGAGAGAGAGAGTGAAAGGGAGGGAGACAGAGAGAGTGAAAGGGAGAGAGAGAGTGAAAGGGAGAGAGAGAGTGAAAGGGAGAGAGAGTGAAAGGGAGACAGAGTGAAAGGGTTTGGTTTGGTAGTTTTGTTTTACGGCATATCAACCCTTTTTGGGTTATTTAATGCCGAATCTGGTCATTATAGTAAAAGATTTATGCTTCAAGTTCTAAAAATAAAATAAAAAAGGGGAGGGAGAAAGGGAGAAGGGCTGTTGTTTTTGTTTTTGGTTTTGTAGAACATAATTAAGTTTTACAAAAAAAAACAAAAAAAAACGTCAATGTAGGTGAATTTCGTCTCAGGGAGCCACAGGGCAGCCTGATCTGGTATCACCAGAGAGTGAAAGGGAGACAGAGTGAAAGGGAGAGAGAGTGAAAGGGAGAGAGAGAGTGAAAGGGAGAGAGAGAGTGAAAGGGAGAGAGAGAGTGAAAGGGAGAGAGAGAGTGAAAGGGAGAGAGAGTGAAAGGGAGAGAGAGTGAAAGGGAGAGAGAGTGAAAGGGAGAGAGAGAGAAAGAGAGAGAGAGAGAGAAAGAGAGAGAGAGAAAGGGAGAGAGAGAGAAAGGGAGAGAGAGAGAAAGGGAGAGAGAGAAAAAGGAGGGAAAGAAAAGGGAGAGAGAGAGAGAGAGAGAGTGAAAGGGAGTGAGAGAGTGAAAGGGAGTGAAAGAGAGAGAGAGAGTGAAAGGGAGTGAAAGAGAGAGAGAGAGAGAGTGAAAGGGAGAGAGAGTGAAAGGGAGAGAGAGAGTGAGAGAATGAGAGAATGAATAAAGAGAGTGAGGGAGTGAAAGAGAGAGTGAGAGAGAGAAAGGGAGAGTAATATAGAAAGAGAGAGAGAGAGAGTGAAAGGGAGAGAGAAAGTGAAAGGGAGAGAGAGAGTGAAAGGGAGAGAGAGAGTGAAAGGGAGAGAGAGAGAGAGAGTGAAAGGGAGAGAGAGTGAAAGGGAGGGAGAGAGAGAGAGAGTGAAAGGGAGAGAGAGTGAAAGGGAGAGAGTGAAAGGGAGAGAGAGTGAAAGGGAGAGAGAGAGAGAGAGTGAAAGGGAGAGAGAGAGAGTGAAAGGGAGGGAGAGAGAGAGAATGAAAGGGAGGGAGGGAGAGAGAATGAAAGGGAGGGAGAGACAAATGAAGAGTTTGAGTGCAAAACGCGATAAACGCCATTTAAAAAATGATAAAATAAAATTGTGCATTTAAACAATCTATCATACTTCTAAAATCATGTGATTTCGGCATAAATTTTCTTAGCTTTTTATTCAAATAAGCTTTTAATCGGTCTCGATTTTATATGGTCGTCCATTTCTGTTTTAATTTCTCAATTTAAAGAGATTGGATTTATCGCGTTTTGCATTCAACCTCTTCAAATATAAACATGATTGAACTTATTAGCATGCCATCTTGAAAAGAAATCCATAGAAATGTTAGTTCAATTAAAGCCGACACTACCTCCCCCTGACGCCCCCCCCCCCCCCCCCCCCCCCCTCCGACCTGGGTGGCCCAATACTAGTGGGAATCTCCGGAACTGTTGGTTTCAGCAGGGCGCTAGATGCTTCCTAAAAATCTTGCCGGAAAAATATATAGTGTCTGTTTTAACAGTTACAAACAATTATATATATATATATATATATATATATATATATATATATATATATATATATATAAATAAATAAATGTTTTGAGGTACAAAATTTATAGATACATTTAAAAAGAATACGCGGAAATCTCTCTAAGGCCCTTTCGACTATCATCTCGTCAGGAGAAAATCGATAGTTTTAATTAATAATAACGTCGAAAGAAATCAATTTTCCCCATTTGCTCTTTCTTTCGACGTTATTATTAATTAAAACTATCGATTTTCTCCTGACGAGATGATAGTCGAAAGGGCCTTAGAGAGATTTCCGCGTATTCTTTTTAAATGTATATATATATATATATATATATATATATATATATATATATATGAATGAATGAATGAGAGAGAGAGAGAGAGAGAGAGAGAGAGAGAGAGAGAGAGAGAGAGAGAGAGAGAGAGAGACGAAGGAGAGACCCACACACAAAATAATTCTAGCCGGAAAAGTCTCGATTTTCAAACAAAATTTTGATTCCCGAACAATGTCGACGGCAACCGAAGAATACCGATTGATTAAACGCGAACAGTTCTGTGCAGGGTTTCCACTCATGGGTTTGTATGTCTAGATCTGTTTTATTTTTTAAATCAATTTGAATTTTGATTCTTTTAATATGGGTATTTTCCAAGGAACTATATTTTTTAACAATTTGCTTAAATTTTTAAATATAAATTACAAAATGTCTAGGAAAATGGTCAAAATATGCACGAAAAATAGTCTTAATTCACGGATAATATATTTTTTTACGATTCTATATTATACATTATAGTTAGTATTGATTTGGTAGTTTGGTAGTTTTGTTTTACGGCATATCAACCCTTTTTGGGTTATTTAATGCCGAATCTGGTCATTATAGTAAAAGATTTATGCTTCAAGTTCTAAAAATAAAATAAAAAAGGGGAGGGAGAAAGGGAGAGGGGCTGTTGTTTTTGTTTTTGGTTTTGTAGAACATAATTAAGTTTTACAAAAAAAACAAAAAAAAAACGTCAATGTAGGTGAATTTCGTCTCAGGGAGCCACAGGGCAGCCTGATCTGGTATCACCAGGTTGGTATTGATGTTTAATATTTTTTAAATCCATTTGAATTTTGATTCTTTTAATATGGGTATTTTCCAAGGAACTATATTTTTTAAAAAACCTGCTAAAGTTTTTAAATATAAGTTACAAAATGTCTAGGAAAATGGTCAAAATATGCACAAAAAATAGTCTTAGTTCACGAAATAAGATTCTATATTATACATTATAGTTAGTATTAAACACAATATTATAATTGATGTTTAATATTTTTTTTTATATCGACCCATTAAATACGTACGAAATAGTGTCTCTATATAATTAAGGAATTAATTTCTTTTTACATTATTTTTAATTGCAAAAAAATGATTCGGTTTTTGAACAGCTTTCCAGAACGAATAATGTTCAAGAACCGAAGTTCCACGGTTTAATGTTTATCATATTCAATTCAAGGAGAAAACACCGCTCAGTTGTTGATCAACTTATATGACCCGAGGTGTTACACTTCATGAACTTGTCGATTATAGAATCTCATGTCTACAAGAGTTTTATTGAATATATCAGCATCTTATTTACAAAAAAAATAAATCTTTATAATCTTTCCAAAAACTCTCTAATACGTTCTCGTCTTTTAACGATTTTCCAAAGATAGGCTCGTATATTCTACAAGTAAATATACTTATATATTAAGTATATAAGTAAATAAATAAAAAATGAACACTGCAAAAAAAAAAAAAAAATTGGCATATAAAAAACCAAAGCAATGAAATCATATTCTTTTTTGCTTTAAAACGTAATTATATATTTTTTCTTCACTTGCAAAAAAAGGACCTAATTCGATTTCTATTCCAATCATTTTTTTTCCATACTCTGCATAATTCTCAATATTGGCTTTTTTATATGTATGCCGACGGAGGTATAGTGGTTTCTAGCATGTCGTGTTAGATCGGGGCCATTGCATCACTTCCACGAATAAAGTTGATAAATGTAAGCATTCCGTACTTCCTCTAGGTATGGGCTAAACAGTAGGATAAGCTAGACTCAAGTCTTGGTAGAGCAAATAACCTAGGAGAAGGACAGCTACGAAATGACGTCACATGTAGTTTTTTTTTTTGGGGGGGGGGCTTCATTGAAAAAACTGTCCCGAAAAGCAACAAACCAGCTTGCAGAGGCATGGGATGCCAATCTTCAATTAGCATAAAAAAGAAACTAAATAGTTATTGGAAAGCAACTACGGTATAAATATTATAATAATTATTTTATTTAAATATTTTACATTACTGCGTCTGGAGTTATTTCCTTTGCACCACATTCAAGTTATTTCCCCTGTAATTATACTGGCCAACAAGAAAATGAACTCTTCTATTCGTAAGTACAACATGACTTTCATCAACCATTTTTTAAATTAAAAAACGAGGCTTGTCCGCTTTCTGGCATTGGGCTTAGTGCTAGAAAGACGTGTTTCGCTTAGCTATCGTACTAGCATCATTTTTTATGACCGACCTGTTCACGGAGAGACGTCTTATTTTTTATTTTTTTTACATGGTTCACCCCAAACAAGGCAGGACGCCACTGTAAACGTAAGGGGCTACTGAGAAAAAAGGAAAAGGGGGGGAAGGATTGGTGGTTCAGCTTAAATTGGGATCTGAGCAGCGAGGTGTCTGTTTACATTAGTTTTGAATTTCTGCATGTCAGTACTGTCGGGGAAACAGGAGGCAGGGAGGGAGTTCCAGAGGCCAGCAGCACGAGGAAAGAAGCTATTTGAGTAGAATGCTCTCCGGCATCTGGGGACCTCCACAGTGAATGAATGAGATTTAGTAGAATGTCGAGTTAGTCTAGTGAATTTACGTCGAGGGGGCACCAGAGCAGCACACTCATCGGAGCATAATCCATTGAAGTATTTGTAAAACAAACACAAGGATGCTACATTGCGGCGATGGGACAGGGACTGGAGCTTAGATGACAGTGAGGGACCTATTAGGTTGACTACTCTTTTTTGGACTTTGTCAAGGAGGGAGAGACTAGTAGATGATGCACCAGCCCAGATGTGGCAACAATACTCCATGCATTTACAGATCACTACTATCGTTCACAGGTAGATATTCAGCTAGGTTCCTTTTTCTACTCGTCTATGAATCTGGTCTCAGAATAATTCCCAGATAATATCAAAGAAAGTCGTATTTACTTTAAATGGCCAATGCATTCTCTGTAATTAGTTTGCCCTGACAATCCATGTTTATTTTGATTCTGTTTATGGACTTTTTCGTTAGTAATTACGTCTGTAATTTTCATCACCCCTCTTTATGTGTTATGTTCCACTTTTTATGTTTGCCTTTGACAAACCGTCCCTGTATAAGTATATATGAAAATAATTTATATATTCATTAACGTTTCGTCTTTATTTCATGTTTTATTATTATGAACCGCTTACGTTGGTCTTTAGCAAACCTTCTGTTTGAGAAATAAATAAATATATACGAGTGTACACCACAATCACATGTGTAAATTAGATGGCACATACTAAGTCTCTTTACTCCTTATTTATCCATAAGGATAGCATAGAAGTAAAGCGTCTTCTTATTTTAAGATATACAAGAAAAATGTCTTGTTAGGGTTAGGGTTAGGGACTTCTTATTTTAAGATATACAAGAAACATGTCTGAAAACGGTTAGGGTTAGGGACTTCTTATTTTAAGATATACAATAAAAATGTCTGAAAAGGGTTAGGGTTAGAGACTTCTTATTTTAAGATATACAATAAAAATGTCTGAAAAGGGTTAGGGTTAGAGTTAGGGTTATGGTTAGGAACTTCTTATTTTAAGATATACAAGAAACATGTCTGAAAACGGTTAGGGTTAGGGACTTCTTATTTTAAGATATACAAGAAACATGTCTGAAAAGGGTTAGGGACTTCTTATTTTAAGATATACAATAAAAATGTCTGAAAAGAGTTAGGGTTAGAGTTAGGGTTATGGTTAGGAACTTCTTATTTTAAGATATACAAGAAACATGTCTGAAAACGGTTAGGGTTAGGGACTTCTTATTTTAAGATATACAAGAAACATGTCTGAAAAGGGTTAGGGTTAGGAACTTCTTATTTTAAGATATACAAGAACAATGTCTTAAGTATATCACAGTTCAGGACTCTTCGAATGAAATCATAGTCAAAAAATAGTGGAGGTTCTGACCCAACGGGTCACAGATACGTCTACTATAAAAAAAGTATATGTATAAATTCAAAGTAAAAAAAAGACGCAAGTTACTAGTCTCGAAAAAACGGGCAGACAATCTGAATCAAAAAGAACAAGATATAAAAAGAAAATAGCGATTACTAAAGTAAATTACTATATGTATTTAAGTTTGAAAAAAATATATTACAAAATAAACATATCCTGCATTTATTGACTTTTTAACAGCATTATTTAAGAAGGGAAAAGAAAGTTTTTATATGGTCGCGGGGTCAACACAGTGCGTTCCATAATAATGTCTAGCGGATAAAGAGAAAGGTTCTTAAGTGATTGCGTCCCCCGCAAAGAATTCTGTTTGTAGCCGAACTGGGGATTTTGATCAGTGCTTGAATAGATCACACTTGTCATCAACCATCCTTTGTTGTTGTTGCTGTTGTTGTTAAGCCAGGTCGGAAACACGAAGTTATATAGGAAGATATTTGCTTTCAAAGTGGAAGAATCGCAATCGTTCCAAAAATAGTCGGAGTGTCTCAACCACTATAAACAGAAGAATGATCATATATTATACTATTTACGTGTTGCTCTATGTGGTTAGGGTTACTTATGTTAATGTAACTGTATCGCCAGTGTGATTATATATATATATATATATATATATTCATTCCCTATTCTCTGATGAAAAGAGTTTATCTTTGAAAATCCATAGATTAAGGATATTAAGCTCCTTGCTTTGAACTTTTGATGTTCTAATAAATATTGTATCTTTACAATTTTTTATTCTCATCTTTCATCTCTAGAATTGATTGCTCTATTCAATATATTGAGCTTTATATTATCACGATAGATTATTATTAAACGATAATTCAACTATCTTTAATTTAATTAAATATCTAAATATTATATATATATATATATATATATATATATATATATACGAGGCCTGTCTAAAACGTATCCGACCGTAGGCCAGAAAAAATATTTTTTAAATATTTCAAATACGTAACGGAGTTGAGACCCCACTCACACTTAGCCCACCGATCCACCCACTGCCGGAAACACCTTTGGAAGTCTTCTTTTTGAATGGTGTTCATCTCCGCCGTTGCGTTCCGCATTATCTCTTTTTTTTGCACCCTCTCAACAACAGCTGCACTCCGAGAAGTCTGGGGTCTGCCAGAACACTGTTCACTTCCCGCTGATGTGCGGCCATTTTTGAATCGGTTGAACTACTCCTTAATTTATGTTACACCATCGCATCTTCTCAAAACACCTGCTGAATCTAACGTGACAGCGGAGATGAACACCATTCCAAAAGAAGACTTCCAGAGGTGTTTCCGGCAGTGGATGGATCGGTGGGCTAAGTGTGTGCAACCACTTTGAAGGGGATTAGGGTCCCAACCTCGTCACGTATTTGAAATATTTTTCTGGCCTAAGGTCGGATACGTTTTAGACAGGTCTCATATATATATATATATATATATATATATATATATATATATATATATATATATATATTATGCAAACATTGTTAAAAGAACAGAATTTGTCTGTTGGTCTTTTTTGTATTTAAATCAAAAAAGTTAAATGTTCCATAGGTTTCACTAACGTTTTCGATTCTTCGGCGAATCATCTTCAGGTGTACAAAAGCAAATGAACAAAAAAGCTGGAGAAAGAAGAGAATTTAAAAAAAGACGGCGGAGAAATATATATTTGAGATTTCTTATAAAAATATATATTTAAGTATATACTCCTTATAATACTCGAAAATGTTTGATATTGCAAGCTCAATGAAGCTGTATTTCAAACTTCAGAGCGTAATATACTTTTTAATTGCATTTCACTGACCATAGAAAAAGTCAATCCAAAACCATAATTTACATTGAATCTTACAATTTCTTTATTTTCATATTTCCGTTAATACCTGCATTTCTTCTTCGTCTCACAAACAAAACTATTTTTGTTTATTGTTTACAAATATAATACCCTGTCTTTATCTTACGCGCGTTTCACAGCTGTGTGAAGAAAAATATATAGACTTTAGAGTTCTTTTCATATATTTCGGCGAGCAGTTATTTTCTGTCATGACTTCTTAAACTCTTCCAATCTTCCTTTCTTCTGTCTTTGGAAAAATATGTTTTCCTATTACCAATAATGTTTGTATAAATACAAATTTATACTAAAACAGCTCTACTTGCTATTGAGCACTTTTTATAAACACTGGAGTTTTATTTGATTAACATCTAGGAAAAACAATTAATACATGTGTATATATATATATATATATATATATATATATATATATGTAATTCCTCTGATGATAAAATTTTAATCTTTGAAAAGCCTTGGCTTAAGGAAAGAATAATAAACATGTTTTTACCGAGTACACCTTGCATTGAACAATCGAAGTTGAAATAAATTTGTCATTCGTGCATGTTTATCCCTCTTCTTTCATCTTATATATATATATATATATATATATATAAATAAATTTTTTGAGGTACAAAATTATAAATACATTTAAAAAGAATACGCGGAAATCTCTCTAAGGCCCTTTCGACTATCATATCGTCAGGAGAAAATCGATAGTTTTAATTAATATTAACGTCGAAAGAAAGAGCAAAATGGGGAAATTGAGTGTGCCAAAATTAACGTTAAAGCGATTAAAATTCAATTTAACGTAGTGCCTTTTAATCGACTTTTAACGAAATCATTAAATTAGATTTTAATCGCTTTAACGTTAATTTTGGCACACTCAATTTCCCCATTTTGCTCTTTCTTTCGACGTTATTATTAATTAAAACTATCGATTTTCTCCTGACGAGATGATAGTCGAAAGGGCCTTAGAGAGATTTCCGCGTATTCTTTTTAAATGTATATATATATATATATATATATATATATATCCTGATGATTTCCTTTGAGAATTAAACAACGATTTCTGTGTAACTCACTTGCTGTAAGTATAATATATTACTACTAAACTTTGTGTATTTATATGTATATAGTTAATCATGTAAACGGATATATATATATATATATATATATATATATATATATATATAAAAAGGGCGTGTGGTTCTTCGATTTCTTTCTTTGGAAAATATTCGGCCTGTTCTCACGAATAGCCTAAAGAAAAGCGACTTGAAGATGAGGGCACCGTTAATATGGCGTCGTACAGTTCGCGCCAATCTCGAACAGCCTCGTTTTCAGCTGCTTCTAACTTCTATGGCTTCCATCTTTTTTTTTGACACCTCTCATACTTCCTTCTCTACGTTTTACATATTTCCTCTTTCAATTTTCGAGTGCTCTATGGCTTTCTTTATCTCCCCAACGAACTCTAATTCCTCTCGGAGTTTTTCGTCTTGATTTTTTATGCTTCCTTTTCATAGCCGGCTTTTATATTAGGCGCCATATCTTCTTTTTTAGTTGTCGAATCTTATTTTCTGGTAATTCCTTTATATTTCATATATTGGCTTGCCCAGTTGACTTTTTATTAGTTTCATGTTTACCTTCAAAATAATTTCAATAGCACCTCTTTAAAAATAAACTATAACTTGACTATAACTTTCTATAAAATATGATTTATCTTAGCCTTATTCATAGTTTTAACATTTTTTATGGAAACTGCTCCAGGCACGGCATGAAGCCATTTGATGTAAGAAGCTAAAAAGATACTAGTTCAAGGTCAAAAACATCCAACGATGGATAAATTCTGACCCAGAAAACAGCAATTATTCCCTCTTTGTCAGAAACATCGTTCATAGAATGTGAAGACTAAAAGACAAAATAAGGGAAACGGGAGTTACGAAGTTGCCGAAAGTAAACCCAAGGTCCACTTTCTACTCTTTTTTCTATTTGTTACTATTTGCAGGACGAAATCCGTATTATTTATTACTAAGAAAATGGTTTTCGTTCAGGTGGTTGACAACTACTAGATTTATTACAGATTCAATGAACCTACTCATGATGCATAGAAGACTGGTCGGTCTGTACTGGGATGCAGAAGACCGGTATTTTTTAACAACTGGTCAAACCAATGGACTCTTCCAGGGTAATGGAAAGCATTTCTTTCGTAAGCAACGGTTGAATAGCTTTGTAAGGATAGGAGCTATTTCGCGTTGCAGTATTTTGCGTAATATAACGGGAATGTTGTCGTGACCAATTGCCTTGTTGGCATCGAAGTTCTTGATAAGTTTGGCTACATCACGGACAGTTATTCGGATCTCGCTTAGAGTTTTTTCGGTCATGGATGAGGAATTCTGGAAGTAGATGTCCCTGATCGCAAATGGTGGAATTTGCTGCAAAGTTCTTTGCGAAAATGTTGGCTTTATCAGATGCTGATGGTATCACCTCTGGTCCATCTATGATGGTTGAGATAAATGGTCTTGCGTCTGTTCAGAACTTTATTTGTTATCTTCGGAAACTCATGGGAGCCAAGTCTTTGATTTGCACCTCTAGACTTAACTGATTTGGCATTCGACTCTTTAGCGTTTTCGGGCAGCATTAAAGGAGGCTTTAGTTTCGGATCATCTATTTTCTTGAAAGCAATTGAAATAGGGGTTTCTGTAAACAATAGCAGCGGAGCATTCAGGGGTATATCATGGCTGGCTGTTTCGCTTCTGTTGGAATGTTTTGGAGGGTATGAACCCCTCAATACTAGCGATACGCCACAGAGATATTTCAGATATGATGCAGGACTCATTCTTTTTGCAAATTGATTAAAGAGAGATTTCAGGTATTATTATGGTATTCACTTTTACGGACTACATGAACTCTTCCATTTCACTATAAATACCGGAAGCACATGCTTCTCGGCGTTGGGCTCACACCCCATCCTGTTCAGTTTCTCATTAACTTCGGTTGATTGAGGACGTCGGGATGGGGTAATACCAGTCGAGGATTCGTTCTCGACAATCAGTCCGGCAGGAACTGGGCCATTTACTTGGCCTTTTATCTGCCGGGCTGAGGTATATTGTCCTGGGTTTTCCTAGGAGGTGCACCCTCCCAGGCCTTGCCTTCCCTCTTTGGGGAGGGGTAAGTTTATTGCTTGCTGCCTGAGGCGCCCTTACCGGGGAATGCCGACGGGGTTGCCCAGGCTATTTTTGATAGGCCAGAGTGCTCCTTCTTTAGGGGCGCTGGCTGGCTTGATCTCCCCACTTTCCGACCTTGTGTCACATATTGCTTTGTGGGAAGCGATTAAATACCTGGGCTCACACCCCATCCTGTTCAGTTTCTCATTAACTTCGGTTGATTGAGGACGTCGGGATGGGGTAATACCAGTCGAGGATACGTTCTCGACAATAAGTCCGGCAGGAACTGGGCCATTTCGGTGGCCTTTTATCTGCCGGGTTGAGGTATACTGTCCTGGGTCGTTCTAGGAGGTGCACCATCCAAGGCCTTGCCTCCCCTCTTTAGGGTGGAGTAAGTTCGTCGCTTACTGCCTGAGGCGCCCGTACCGGGAAAGGCCGACGGGGCTGCTCAGGCTATTTTTGCTAGGCCAGAGTGCTCCTTTAGAGGCGCTGGCTTGACTCTTCCCCCACTTTCTGACCTTGTGTCACATATTCCTGCGGTGGGAAGGAATTAAATACCCTGGAGCTACCCCAGCCATTTCGGCGTCCTTTTATGTGAATTAAGAGAGATTTCAGGTATTGTTATGGTACCAACTTTTACTGACTACATAAACTCCCCTCTTTAGGGAGGAGTATGTTTATTGCTTACTACCTGAGGCGCCTTGACCGGGGATTCCCGACGGGGCTGCCCAGACAATTTGTTTTTATAGGCCAGAGTGCTCCTTCTTTTGGGGCACTGGCTTAATTCTCCTCACCTTCCGGCCTTGTACCACATCTTCCTGCGGTGGGAATGAAATAAACACCGGGAACTACCCCAGTCAGACAGACGTTCAACTACTTCTCTTTATATGCTGTATTTATACTTTCTTCGATATATTTCACTTAATCCCGGGTTCGTGTTTTGTTTCCGTACCCCTTACAGGTCCGCACCAGGTATGCAAGACCGTAAGCTGTCCAAATCGGTTCTTGTACATCGATAAACTCTGCGAGGGACTTGCTGGGCTTAGTTTTCATCTTAATTAGATTGGTTTGTAGAAACAGTGAAAAATAAGAACAGATATTCTAAAGAAATTTGGTTTAGCGGTTGTTGTCTGGTTTAAGGGTAGGGTTAGGGTGATTGAATAGACAAATGTTCGTCGAAGACTGAAATTGTACATATATTACTTATGTGCGTATTGATACAGGGCAGCCCTTCTCATGGAGACAACGAGACGCCCTGCTGTTAGAGGTACTTTAAAAAAACAAACATATTTCACCCCAAACAAAACAGGCCGCCACTGTAGACGTAATTGGCTACTTAAAATTAGGGTGTAGGTTTTGGGTGTCAGCCTAAGTTGGGAGCTGTGCAGCGAGATGTCTGTTTACATTAGTTTTAAACCTCTACAGGCCAATACAGTCGGGGAAACAAGAAGCAGGGAGGGAGTTCCAGAGACCGGCAGCACGAGGAAAGAAGCTATTGAAGTAGAAGGCTCTCCGGCATCTGGGGACCTCCACAGTGAATGGATGGGATTTAGATGATTGTCGAGTTGGTCTAGTGTATTTGCTAGAGCTTAGTGGATAGTGGCTTCTCTCAGTGTCCAATGTGGTTTTACACTGGAGCTTCTGTAAAAGTTAGCGCCTTAATAGTGTCCCCGTGTCTCCCTCTTTCAGCCGACTGCGTAACTAAGGGGAGATAACCAATATATTGTCTATATATTTGACTGTTCAGCAAATTTGCGGCCGAGGAACTAGACAGGAATATACAATGACTCGTGCATAGCATCTCCAAGAATGAACAGAGATCATTAAAAAGTAAATATACCAAATATATTCTGGATGTGAGTTTGCGCGGATGTGAACATTATTTATGTTGTGAGCGAGCGTACGACGTAGCATCAACAGGTTTACGAGATGAGCCGTCTACTCTGCGCCGTTAAACGTTCCTTCATTCTTGCTCTTTTTTTTTGGCGCTGTTATTTATTCATGTATTTTTCTAACTTACTGCAGTTAATCAAGACGATTTAATCAATGAATTATTCAATTGAGCTAATTTATTTCTTCACGTTTTTTTCTTCTTTTCATCTTCCCGACTTTCTGTCCAGCTAAATGATTTCGTATTCGTACCTTATTACGTTTCGCATCGACTTAAAAGTAGGTTCGCTATCTAATTGGTTTATCTGTGTCGTCGCTATAGAGCAGCTTCCGAAATCTAAATTCATTAAACATTACCGTTCCAATGATCACACCTGTAACCACTTCCTTACTCCCAATCTCTCGCTATTACATACATATATATATATACACACCTACTAATGTATGCGTATACACATGTAAAAATATATACACATACTAATGCATGATATGCATATACACACATACTAATGTATATATACACATGTAAAAATATTCGCACATACTAACACACACATATATATATATATATATATATATAGATATATAAATATATATAAATATATATAAAAAGAGATTGTAGTTTGCTTGAAGCATTGCTGGTAAATATAAGTGCAGGTTAGTAGTCCGAGACTGTAGCAATGCGCTGTAGTTGCCGGAAGGTTGAAAGGGTGAACAGAAATAAACGAGAAGAGAAAACGAATCTCAAAACGATTTATTAATATTTCACGAAAAACTGATATATATATATATATATATATATATATATATATTATACACATACACACACTGGAAGAATACCTGCCCCAGGGCAGGTCAAATAAATTCCACGCAAAGAACAGTTTTACACCAATTTTATATTCCCTTACAAATATTAAAATCAAGATATAATCCCACTAAACCTTATGTTGAGAATCCTCATTCCAATTTTGATCAAAATCCATTACATGAACATGTCTAAAATTAAAGGCTTAAGCTTAAGGCGTCTTTAGAATCAACTGGAAATGAGAGAATCTTACTGAATTTGTTTCCAATTATTATGATTCACATTTAATATAACATTTCACAAAAATTCGAAGTGTCTGAATTTTCACGAGGGGCTTCCATCCCCTATTTACATACTTTGCATGAAACTAAATTAAACTAAATATAGCCCACATTGCCGACCCTTACGCCTAGTAGCTGGGTTCCAAAATTCATAATGATCGGTTCATTAGTTTAGGAGTTAATTCGACACAACTATATAAACATATACGCATACTTGATTTTGATACCTTTGGGCCATTCCTGGTACGACCTGTTACACCTGTCGAGTAAAAGGTTAACAGAATCTGTCAATATCACGAATTCGCCCTGGGACGGGTATACCAGCTATATAATTATCTGCCTTTTCTTCAGGACGTTAAATAAAAAGTGCACTTCAAAAATGCCCGAGCAGCCCCGTCGGCATCGTCCGGTAATGGCGCTATGGGCGATTAGCAATAAACTAAGCATTTCGTAAAGCGAAGAGGTAACACTTTCTACGACTGAACAGCAGCATCCTTCATGTTAGGCGAGAGTTAAAACGCGATGACAGTTTTGTTGTTCGGAATTAAAGTATAGGAAATTGACAGGTAACTCTTAGTAAAAAAAACAAACAAAACAAAAGAAACAACGAAAGAGACACACCTGAGATCATACGGGGGAACTAAGTGGGAATTACACATCTTTATATAGGATTTATGTATTCTTTAGTGTGAACCATTGTTCACCGTCTAATTTACACACACACACACACACACACTAAATTAATACATGCGTAAGTTTTTTTTCTCATTTATCACACCTGCGGGTTACTGTTATTTAACTCAATAACAGTTTTTCGAAATACTGTATATATATAGCCGAAAGCAAAGGCCCAAATATAACTATTTGTATACCTAATTTGGATTAATATTTTTTAAAAACAGTTTATAAAAATATATATAAAGTATATTTGTTGTTATTAATTGGTAATTTTATTGTCTTACATCATCTACATATATAATTAATTATGACACTATATGTATTAGCATATACTATCAGTGCCTTTTAATTAGCAGTCTTTTTAAAAGATTCAGCTCGATGATTGTCAATCAGTAACAACAGAACATATATAAGTCAAGTTTATTTTAAATTCCAATAACCATTTTTAATTTTTTTAATTTTAATTTTAATTTTTTCACATTTAATAAAAAAAGCATAACATTTCTGTGAGATGTATTTTTTACGTTTCATTTGCCGTGAGCCAAAGAACATTTTTATCTCAATATCGTCTCTGCAACACAACAAAATCATTAAAAAAATTCACAAAGAATAAAAAGTTCTCTGATTGAAATGTTTTCTCATTTATTTGTTTTCGCCCAAAATTGACCCAGTGTATAGTGTAGGTTCTTTTCAAGACATTTCAATCCAAGAACTCTTTATTCTTTGTGGATTTTTCTGATAATTTTGAAGTGTTGCAAAGACGATATTGACATAAACTGTTGTTTGGCTCACGGCAAATGAAACGGGCCGCAAAAAATACATCTCACAGAAATGTTTTTGGGAAATGTGAAAAAATAAAAACATGCTTATTGGAACATAAAATGAACCTGACATCATATATATATATATATATATATATATATAATGGTAATAATCCAGGTGAAAAATATCCACAGGGTGGTAATCCAGAGAATTTTAACCGGGTTTATAGAAAGTGCTCAATATCAAAATAGAGCTTTATATATGATAATTTTATTTACACGGGCATGTACAAAATCTGCGACACTGGCATGTCGATGTTATCGATCAACAGTTACTATAAACTGAGATCTCATCAGGCAGAGTTAGAATCCGAGTTAGAATCAGAGTTAGAATGATCTGAGGTTAAGATCGGATTCTAACTCTGCCTGATGAAATCTCAGTTTATAGTAACTGTTGATCGATAACATCGACATGCCAGTGTAGCAGATTTTGTACATGTCCGTGTAAATAAAATTATCATATATATATATATATATATATATATATATAAATAATGTTTGCTCATAATAGAAATCTATAGCTTAACAGAAAATTCAAATTAGTTTTAATAATAAGGATTCCATTTTTCAAAAAGTTTCATGAAACCATTCAAATTTCCCTTCCGATTCGATCTGAGGTTAGTGTCTGAGTATCGACTCCTATTATCGCTTACCGGGGATACAATTGAATACAAAGACCTACAACAAGATCAAACACAACTTGGTAGTCTTATAGAGAACGCACCGCGTTTCCATTATATCGCATCGTCAACGTTCGGGCAGGTATCGGAAGCGCCAGAGAGTTGACGAGGCAAAAACTGGCAGACGATAAATTCAGACGAAGAAAATCAAAGTAAACTACATATATTAAAATAAAGAACGAACAAACCATAGCTAAGCAACTGTTATTAATTAGATGTTTATTTTTTCTGTCAAAGGAACGACTGCGAATCAAATGTTTTTAAATAAAATGTTTTTGTGTACCGAAAAGTTTGAAAATATATTGTTTTATATAACAAACAATGAAACCACTGTTTTTAACCAATTACTTTTTCTTTTAATTTATAAAAAATGTTTTTTCTTTTCGTACATTTTCTGGGTTAGGGTTAGGGTGAGGGCGAGTCTTTCGCTAGAAGTGACCGTTGCTAACATAACTCAATATGTCCTTCGGGAGATTCAACGCGCTGGCACAGATCGTATTTTTTTTTTAACGCACTGCAGATCGTAAAAATTAATTTCTTCCAAAAGTTATCGTCTGCTTGCAACCTGATTGCCTAATACCTTCTGCAACCTGATTGGTTAATAGTTTCGTCAACTCTCGGGCGCTTCCGAGACCTGCCCAACGTTGACGACGCTAAATTACGGAAACAACAATTTTACTCGATAAATTAGTCCTTCGGGAAATTCAACAAGCGGACAGAGATTATGGAAATTCATTTTTTATTTTTTTTATTGAACGCGATTAATTTCTTCCAAAAGTAATCGGCAGCATGCTGTAGCCTGATTGTCTAATGCCTGCTGCAACCTGATTGGTTAATAGTTTCGTCAACTCTCGGGCGCTTCCGAGACCTGCCCAACGTTGACGACGCTAAATTACGGAAACAACTTTTATCGAGTAAAATTTTACAAAGAATACAATAGTTTTATTACTTTTCTATTAGTTTTTTTTTTAAAGAATATTGTGGGGTCAGCAGTCACACAGTGAAGATGATGTCTCACTTCATACAAGAAAAAAAAAAAAAAGATAAAAATAATATGGGGTTCAGTGTTGAAAACATATGCACACGGGATTCTGATTAGTTTGACGACAACGCAAGGGGAAAAGCTTGTATACGAATACCAACAACTCTTAATTAATCTCTTTTTTGAAATAAATGCTGAAAGATCTAATCTTAACGTTTCAATATATTATGTTGAAATCTCTATATTAATAGAACTATTAGACAAGATCTCGCGTGTGTGTATGTGTGTTACTCGCCTATTCGTAACTGATGAATACACATGGATTTATTATATTTTATTGAAAACAAAAATAAAATAAGAAAAAAATATGTATGATATAATTTATTATTGTTAGTGAACACGACACATTTGTTGATAATGCATATTTGTAACATATTAGATAAATGTGTCGTATCGAACACTTTATTAAAATTTCATGATTTACCCGATAATCGGAAGTGTGTTAATACATTTCTGAACGTTTGGATACATTTCAATACACAATTTCAATACACAACTTATGAAAACATTAAAAATGTGTGATCAAATAGACCATGAAATGTACGTTCGAATAGACCGTGACATGTACGTTCAAATAGACCGTGACATGTACGTTCAAATAGACCGTGACATGTACGTTCAAATAGACCGTGACACGTACGTTCAAATAGACCGTGACACGTACGATCGAATAGACCGTGACACGTACGATCGAATAGACCGTGACATGTACGATCGAATAGACCGTGACATGTACGATCGAATAGACCGTGACATGTACGATCGAATAGACCGTGACATGTACGATCGAATAGACCGTGAAATGTACGATCGAATAGACCATGAAATGTATGATTGAATAGACCAATAAATGTACGATCGAATAGACCATGAAATGTACGATCGAATAGACCATGAAATGTACGATCAAATAGACCATGAAATTTAGGATGAAATAGACCATGAAATGTATGATTGAATAGACCAGGATATATACGATCGAATAAACCATGGAATGTACAATCGAATATATCATGAAATGTATGATCGACTAAGCCATGAAATTGCAATAATGTGTTCAGATAAGCCACATTTATATATTAACTAGTTTTCTCACAAGTGATTTACAAGCAGTGGTCGCTGTTGTTGGAGTTTCAGCATTATTTTTATAAAGCTTTATTTGAAAAGATATTGAAACCTTTGTATGTACACATGTCGGCTATCTTGATTCGGTTCGCTTCCGATTTCGGGAAGTTACTTGGTATATTTGACAAGCAGAGACGCTGAAATCTCACAGGCCATCAAAAACGCTGGCGAAGCATTTGTCAAATTGAAGTAACGTTTTCGGCAGAAACGTGGCGTTTCACGCGGGACGAAGATCAAAGTCCACTACGCCTCGGTTTCGTATCGCTCGCGTGTGAAATCTGAGTGCCCTACCATCGGCTTCTGTAGCAATTATCAGTTTTCCCCAAGAGAGAATATTAAATATTAAGTGAGGCAGCACGCCATTGATGTCGAGGTGCATGGTAAGGTGTGAGTGTGACATCATTGAGACTCGAGTCATGGACAAAACGACTAAGATGGATTGGTGATGTCGTGCGAATGAATGAAGATGGGAAGAGAGAGACACTTCTGCCTAGAGAATTAGCAATCGGAAAAAGAGGTCACAAAATATGTCCCATGGGGCCTTATCGACTGTCGGAAAGATTCATTGGGGCCGGTGGTTATCTCTGAAGTTGCTTGACAGATGCGAACCTCTGATAGAAAGTCATCTATATTGAAAGCGCTTGAATAGAAAAGAAAAAAAATAGGGTTCTATAGATTAAAAAGAAAATAATGCACTCGCAGATAATACCTTCCAGCACGTAGCTGTGACCTTAATGATTGCCGTCATATATATATATTACTATATATATATATATATATATATATATATATTACTATATATATATATATATATATATATATATATATATATATATATATTACTATATATATTACTATATATATATATTATATATATATATTTCCAGTTACAGAGAAAGTAAGTCATAGGTGTGTGTGTGTGTGTTTCCGTTCCTGTAACTTGCAGCTTTCGGTTTTTCCACACCTTTGATTAAATCCGGACGTATCAATGTTTTCATAATGGTGGCGATGTTCCATTCCGATTCTCGGATGACTTTTCCGACGGCTGCAATTAAGACATAAGTATCACATTGATCCGACCGAACGACAATCACTGTCGGCAACTTTCTAAAGCCATCATTAAAAGTGGCCATTTTCTTCCTTTCTACAGTACATGACGATACCTGCCAGTGTAAAAATGGAGACACAATTTGAGATCTACTTATTGTTGTCCCCTTTCTTGAAAAGGGGACTCTATTTGCAATTCCTTATGGCCTTTAGGAAGAAGGGCGCATTTACTCTACACATACACACACACACATATATATATATATATATATATATATATATATATATATATATGAGAGAGAGAGAGAGAGAGAGAGTTTGAATTACCTACTAGACACACCACCCTCGCGTGTCTTCGGTCTTTCTGTACAAGGGTTTGTCAGGACAACCTGACATGAGGATACTTCCCCTACAAGTAAACCCAGCCCAAATATACAAAATAACATAGTATTCGAAGCACAAATAGGATATCCTCGACACGGCTATACACTGGCTCATACGAGGTATAGTGCACCTTCTAGTGATGTTACCTCAAATGACAACACTTAGCTGGGTACTCCACCAGACTAGATGAATTCTTATCCTGGAATCCGGTAAAACCAAGAGACCACAAGAAATATATACTACAACATAGTTAACAGACCAAATGGAGAGAGAAAAATTAATGTTCTTAACTTCTTTACTAACTCAACGTTTGAGAAATAAAAAAGAACTTTAGGAGAATATTCGAATATCTATGTATCTGATATAGAGATCAAGTATTAGCCCAGGAAGGGTCCCCTTGATTTCTGAGAACTTCGACTGAAGTAAAATAACACAAAGGGAGAAATATAGAGTTTAAATTAACCACTAGACAACATCCTCGATTGTCTTCGGTCACTCTGTACAAGGGTTTGTCAGCACAACCTGACATGAGGATACTTCCCACCCCTTACAAGTAAACCCTGACCCTAACCCTACTTCCCCCCTACAAGTAAACCCTGACCCTAACCCTACTTCCCCCCCTACAAGTAAACCCTGACCCTGACCCTACTTCCCCTCTACAAGTAAACCCTGACCCTGACCCTACTTCCCCTCTACAAGTAAACCCTGACCCTGACCCTACTTCCCCTCTACAAGTAAACCCTGACCCTGACCCTACTTCCCCTCTACAAGTAAACCTTGACCCTGACCCTACTTCCCCTCTACAAGTAAACCCTGACCCTAACCCTACTTCCCCTCTACAAGTAAACCCTGACCCTACTTCCCCTCTACAAGTAAACCCTGACCCTACTTCCCCTCTACAAGTAAACCCTGACCCTAACCCTACTTCCCCTCTACAAGTAAACCCTGACCCTGACCCTACTTCCCCTCTACAAGTAAACCCTGACCCTACTTCCCCTCTACAAGTAAACCCTGACCCTAACCCTACTTCCCCTCTACAAGTAAACCCTGACCCTAACCCTACTTCCCCCCTACAAGTAAACCCTGACCAAATATTCAAAATAACAATATTCGAAGCCCAAGTAAGATCCTCTCAACACGGCTATACAGGAATGTTGCACCTTTTTCCAAGTAATGTTACCGTACTTAGCTGGATACTCCACACGATTAGATGAATTCTTGTCCTGGAATCCGGTAATACCAAGAGACCACAAGAGAAAAATACTATAACATAGTTAACTGGTCAATTGGGGGGGGGGGGGGGAACATTAATTAGTCTCTTTAAAAGATTCAGCTCGATGATTGCTAATTAGTAACAGAGCATATATAAGTCGGGTTCATTTTATATTCCAATAACCATGTTTTTATTATTTTTATTTTTTCACATTTCCAAAACACCATGACATTTCTGTAAGATGTATTTTTACGGCCCGTTTCATTTGCCGTGAGCCGAACAACATTTTTTATGTCAATATTGTATCTGCAACACTACAAAATCATCAGAAAAATCCACAAAGAATAAAAAGTTCTTGGATTGAAATGTTTGCTCTTTTGTTTTATTTTTTATTTGTTTTCGTCCTAAAATGACCCACTGTATAGTGTAGGTTCTTTCCAAGACATTTGAATTGTTTTTTTATTTGTTTTCGCCCCAAAATGACCCACTGTATTGTGTAGGTTCTTTTACAGACATTTCAATTGTTTTTTTTATTTGTTTTCGCCCCAAAATACCCACTGTATAGTGTAGGTTCTTTCCAAAGACATTTCAATTGTTTTTTTATTTGGTTTCGCCCACAAATGACCCACGGTATAGTGTAGTTTCTTTCCAAGACATTTCAATTGTTTTTTTATTTGTTTTCGCCCCAAAATGACCCACTGTATTGTGTAGGTTCTTTTACAGACATTTCAATTGTTTTTTTTATTTGTTTTCGCCCCAAAATACCCACTGTATAGTGTAGGTTCTTTCCAAGACATTTCAATTGTTTTTTTATTTGGTTTCGCTCCAAAATGACCAATACATGAAACACTTTACAAAACTTCTTTATATACAATATTTCAGACCCATCCGGGTCCATCTTCAGGGGAATGAGGTTAATCAGGTACAGACCATGTGTTAGTGTTATAGAAGTTTTTGGCGAGAATTATGTAATAAGTACGAAACTATATTTGGTACTTGGGAGACGAATCCAAACTATGGCAAATTCATCAGCCAATTCCTCTCCGAAACTAAGATCCTGATTCGGACTATTGAAAGGATCTACTAAAGGATATCTAGACATGAGTTGTCTCTTATATTCCACAATATATATATATATATATATATATATATATATATATATATGCACACGCACAGAAATATATATTATGAATCACTCATTCATACATTAATATAAAGTTAGTTATGTGTATATGTTTACATGCAAGAGAAGATGCTGCCTAGATATATATATATATATATATATATATATTAGAAAAACAAAAGAGAAAGATTTTGGAAGCGACTTTGTTTAAAGTAAAGCAAGAAATCCTTTTCTCTTAATCTCCCCGTCAATATCGAGTCATCCATTTTGTTGTTCTTCATCTTTTTATTGTTAATCTCATCAAATCGACCCAAGATTCTGCCACGGATTTAAGGCTGCAGTTAAGTTGACTTTTCACGAATGAAAAATCAACAAGCCAACTGACAAAACCCGGAATCTTAAACGCTGATTTTCTAAGCGGGCAGACAGACAGACAGACAGACAGACATCTTGTACAGTTTAGTTGGGTTTTATCGGTGTTACGAAATATCAACCCGTTGTCGGTTATTTAACGTCGAAACAGAATACATATCGTAAACGAGTCATTGTATACGTTTAATTAAACAGTAGCGAAGGTGATAACGTACAAACATGAAATTGTCTTAGCGTATAATATAGATCAAGTAAAGTAAAATTGTGTGTTTTTACATGAATATATTTTAAAGGAAATCCTAAGTGTTTGTACTCATTAATCTGAAATTTATAACAGATTTTATGCATATACAGAGTGATTCATAAGTCACTTCACTTAGCTATTTAAAATGATTACCATATGAAGCACAAACATACTATGAACTTTTGATGATTGTTATCTTACTCTCTAATTACTGCTATTTGTTATTTTAAATGTGCTCGTTTATATATTTGTTTCTATATATATTTATTTTTATTTATTTAAATTTGTACAAATAATCATATGTGCTTTTTTTTTCAGGCAGTATGTCATTTACAATTGAAGAGCGAATTTTTATTGTGATTCATATGGCCAAATTTGATGAATCTCCCACACTTGTTGAAAGGCAATGGAAACGTGATGTGAACAGAAAGCCTCCTTCGCACAACACTCACTCAATCAAATATGCTACAAAGAGTCGTAAATACCTTGCAAAAAAGAAGGGAGCTATGCATGCATAACGAAGGTGTAAATTTTGAAAATTTGCTGTAATTTTAAACTCCCATAAATTAATTTGTTGAATAAACTTACTGTTTTGTATTACCGTATTTTTTAACTTTAGAATTTCAAAAATAAATAGGTAAGTGACTTAGAATCACCCTGTATATTTAAGTGATATATATATATATATATATATAGATACAGCCGTCAAATCATAGCTATAAATGCATGTTCCTCCCTGATTAACACTTAAGACGGCTGACTATTGTTGCCTACTTGGCATAATAGGATTGATTTTTCACCAATCAATCAAGTTACTCAGAATGGCCCCATCAGTTAGTGCGTCGGGAGTTGGAATTAAACGTGACTTTTGTTCCGGTGTTCGAATCGTGCTACCGGCTTGAATAATTATTTCTACACTGATGATTCCAAAAGGATGAAACGTATACGTCTGTATATAATTAAGTATTTATTATTATTATATAAATTTTTTCTATATAGATATACTCATATGTGCGCATCGATCTCTCCATATATAAAGTTAGGTATGGTTCTATGTTTATGTATGTTTTTTTGTTTTGTTTTAAACTTCGAAACTTAATCACCGATCAATATGAAATTTGGGACACAGCTGCCATTCGTAATAATGGGTAATGGTGGCTATGATTAGTTTAGTTTATGAAAAGGGGACACTGGTTGGGTGTTGGAGGCCCTTCCTGAATTATGAAATTTAAACCATAGTTATTAGCCATCAATTTGGAAACATTTGACATATCTGAGTTTCTTTGGAGTTTTTTTTTTAAAGGTCGTTAAGCGGCATTATATAGGTGCAACTCCTTTTCAAAATTCAAGTATTTCTGATTTTAATGTAACGTGCGTTTGTTAATGCTTAACCATCTGTTAACTATTATAACGTTACTACAGTATTAGAGTGAAAGACTTTCTAGACATCATCGCCAAAACTGAGGAATATTTCAACATGTATTTTGGGTAATTAATGTTTATTAACAAAAACCAACCATTAATGAACCCAGCTTCAATATTAATGCCTTTTGATAGATTTTTTAAATTCCAGAATACGTTTTTACACTGTTTATCTTTTGTGAAGATGTTTTTAGAGTGTGACATTTGAGTATTCATAATGTGTGATTGATTTTGTTGGATTTTTTTTATTTTGGTATGCGTTTTTGTCTTCTTTTATGTTAAGATATTATTTGGGCCATTCTTTTGAAAAGGGGTTTTCAAAGTATTTTCTTGGTAACAAGATAATTAATATTACTATGTAGGTTAATTGGTATGTTTCTTGTGAGATGCTATTATTTTGTTAATTTATATTTAATGTATTTTAATTAACAGTTTTATTATGATTCTAGATTTTTTATTTTTATTTCAATTAAACTAGAAATTAGATATTAAAAATTAATAATACAGTAAGGTTTATCACTATGACCTCCACGTTTTTAAAGCGGAGTAAATTTTAAGTGAACTAGTAAATTAGTTATGAAATGTGTTGGGTTAATCAGGGTTTGTAATTATGCGAGGATGAGGAAAAGTAGTTGATTTCAAGTAGTAATAATATTGTATACACCTGTATAATTATAATATGGTATAGTTGATGTACCACCGTCCGATTGCCAGTGATATGAAGGGGAAGGTTTTTATAATTTCGAAGTGCAATCTTATAATATGAATAACAAGTTCAGATTAATTATATTTGAATATCCTGATCATAATTGTATAGGGATGACATTTAAATGATTCTTTTTTATATATAAAAAATATATCTTAGTAATTTAACTAAAAATAAAGTTTAATTTTTATTTCATAATAAAATCAGGTAAGTGGAAACACACAACGTTATAGCGAGGAGGGTTAGGGTTAGGGTTAGGGGAGGGTTAGGGTTAGGGGAGGGTTAGGGTTAGGGGAGGGGGAGGGTTAGGGTTAGGGGGAGGGGTAGGGTTAAGGGGAAGGTCAGGGTTAGGGTTAAGGGGAGGCAGCCGGGTTTATTCGAGATTGATCGACCGACTTTTCTTGCCACGCACTTTCTTTCCTTTCTTTTCACTTTTGTTTTTCTGGACAGATTTCAACACCGATCTTTACTTTTTGACAGTCTCAGAAGACGCATGAGCGTTGAAACACGAATCAATTAGTGTCAACTGTCTCACCAATGTTTATTTAATTTTATCAAAGCTCTACCGTATTGAGTACTTTTGAAAAACTATTGGTCTAGTGTTCCTTTATATATAAGAGAGAGAGAAGGAGGGCGAGAGAGAGGAGAGAGAGTATGAAGGAGAGAGAGAGAAATAGAGAGAGAGAAGGAGAGAGAGAGAGAAGGAGAGAGAGAGAGAAGGAGAGAGAGAGAGAAGGAGAGAGAGAGAGAGAAGGAGAGAGAGAGAGAGAAGGAGAGAGAGAGAAGGAGAGAGAGAGAGAGAGAGAAGGAGAGAGAGAGAGAGAAGGAGAGAGAGAGAGAGAGAAGGAGAGAGAGAGAAGGAGAGAGAGAGAGAGAAGGAGAGAGAGAGAGAGAAGGAGAGAGAGAGAGAAGGAGAGAGAGAGAGAATGAGAGAAAGAGAATGAGAGAGAGAGAGAATGAGAGAGAGAGAAGGAGAGAGAGAGAAGGAGAGAGAGAGAAGGAGAGAGAGAGAATGAGAGAGAGAAGGAGAGAGAGAAGGAGAGAAGGAGAGAGAGAAAGTGAGAGAAGGAGAGAGAGAAAGTGAGAGAAGGAGAGAGAGAAAGTGAGAGAAGGAGAGAGAGAGAGAGTGAGAGAAGGAGAGAGAGAGAGTGAGAGAAGGAGAGAGAGAGTGAGAGAAGGAGAGAGAGAGAGTGAGAGAAGGAGAGAGAGAGAGTGAGAGAAGGAGAGAGAGAGAGTGAGAGAAGGAGAGAGAGAGTGAGAGAAGGAGAGAGAGAGTGAGAGAAGGAGAGAGAGAGTGAGAGAAGGAGAGAGAGAGTGAGAGAAGGAGAGAGAGAGTGAGAGAAGGAGAGAGAGAGAGTGAGAGAAGGAGAGAGAGAGAGTGAGAGAAGGAGAGAGAGAGAGTGAGAGAAGGAGATAGAGAGAGTGAGAGAAGGAGATAGAGAGAGTGAGAGAAGGAGATAGAGAGAGTGAGAGAAGGAGATAGAGAGAGTGAGAGAAGGAGATAGAGAGAGTGAGAGAAGGAGATAGAGAGAGTGAGAGAAGGAGATAGAGAGAGTGAGAGAAGGAGATAGAGAGAGTGAGAGTGAGAGAAGGAGAGAGTGAGAGAAGGAGAGAGAGAGAAGGGGATATATAGAAGGTGATAGAGAGAAGGAGAGAGAGAGAGAAGGGGATAGAGTTAGAGAAGGAGAGAGAGAGAGAGAAGGAGAGAGAGAAGGAGAGAAAGAGAGAAGGAGAGAGGGAGAGAAGGAGAAAGAGGAGAGAGAGAAGGAGAGAGTGAGAGAAGGAGGGGGAGTTTTTCTTTCATCGATCTATCTATAATACTCTGCCCTGATCGATTGATTTCCGAAATTGATAAAACTAGAGGGTCGTCTGCTGAAAATTCTCGATCAATTACCCGACGTAATTCAATTCACAGCCACTTTTGCCTCTATTCGATTGCAAATGGCGTCGACAGAAGCGACTCGCATGACTAGAAAATTTCGCCTAGTCACAATGAATAAACGTCACATTTTGAGAAAGCATTTGAGCAAGATGCCATTAACCAGACCTTCAACGAACTAGATTTTTAGGTGACCAGCTCCAACCCACTGAAGTGTCCACGGGTTCTTCTTCAGTCCTGCATGTGTCATTGTAATCATGCCCGGCATGTGTCATTGTAATCATGTCCTGCATGTGTCATTGTAATCATGTCCTGCATGTGTCATTATAACCATGTCCTGCATGTGTCATTATAACCATGTCCTGCATGTGTCATTGTAACCATGTCCTGCATGTGTCATTGTAACCATGTCCTGCATGTGTCATTGTAACCATGTTCTGCATGTGTTATTGTAACCATGTTCTGCATGTGTTATTGTAACCATGTTCTGCATGTGTTATTGTAACCATGTTCTGCATGTGTTATTGTAATCATGTTCTGCATGTGTTATTGTAACCATGTTCTGCATGTGTTATTGTAACCATGTTCTGCATGTGTTATTGTAACCATGTTCTGCATGTGTTATTGTAACCATGTTCTGCATGTGTTATTGTAACCATGTTCTGCATGTGTTATTGTAATCATGTTCTGCATGTGTTATTGTAACCATGTTCTGCATGTGTTATTGTAACCATGTTCTGCATGTGTTATTGTAACCATGTTCTGCATGTGTCATTGTAACCATGTTCTGCATGTGTTATTGTAACCATGTTCTGCATGTGTTATTGTAACCATGTTCTGCATGTGTTATTGTAACCATGTTCTGCATGTGTTATTGTAACCATGTTCTGCATGTGTTATTGTAACCATGTTCTGCATGTGTTATTGTAACCATGTTCTGCATGTGTTATTGTAACCATGTTCTGCATGTGTTATTGTAATCATGTTCTGCATGTGTTATTGTAATCATGTTCTGCATGTGTTATTGTAACCATGTTCTGCATGTGTTATTGTAACCATGTTCTGCATGTGTTATTGTAACCATGTTCTGCATGTGTTATTGTAATCATGTTCTGCATGTGTTATTGTAACCATGTTCTGCATGTGTCATTGTAACCATGTTCTGCATGTGTTATTGTAACCATGTTCTGCATGTGTTATTGTAACCATGTTCTGCATGTGTTATTGTAACCATGTTCTGCATGTGTTATTGTAATCATGTTCTGCATGTGTTATTGTAACCATGTTCTGCATGTGTTATTGTAACCATGTTCTGCATGTGTCATTGTAACCATGTTCTGCATGTGTTATTGTAACCATGTTCTGCATGTGTTATTGTAATCATGTTCTGCATGTGTCATTGTAATCATGTTCTGCATGTGTCATTGTAATCATGTTCTGCATGCATGACATACAACAGGAATATAAAAAGAAATGTCAATGAAGAAACTGCAATAGGAAAAACTGTTGAATGTAATTGAGTTGAACACAACCGATTTTTGTACTGTTGACATTTTTAGTTCTCACGGAGAAGGTTTGCAAACTCATTTTTTCATGATTCAAACAAGGTCAGCGAGTGACTTAACGGGTCAATTCTTATAGAGCTTATATAATTTATTATTATAAGATATTTAGCTTGATTATTTTGGGCGAGAATGGAATACGAACGTTGATGTGTAGCTTACTTGCCATATTATATATATTACACGCAACCACATATATATTTTTCTACCTAAATCTTATTGAAGATTTTTTTTTTTGCTCACAACTTTATATATTTTCAAATTTATGCTAACCAGTAATACATTTTTTGCTGATAAAAAGAGTTTATTTTTGAAAATGCATGGATTAACGAACAATTTGTTATATTTCTTGTTACTTGATGAATTAATAAATATTGTAATCTATCTAATTTTATATTTTCATCATATATACATACATATATATTAACATAGTTCACCCCAAACAAGGCACGCCGCCACTGTAGACGCAAGGGGCTACTGAGAATTAGGGAGTAAGTTTTTTGGAGTCATCCTAAGTTGGGAGCTGTGTAGCGAGATGTCTGTTTAACATTAGTTTTAAATTTTTGCATTTTGGTACAGTCAGAGAAACAAGGAGTAGGTAGGGAGTTCCACAGGTCGGCAGCACGAGAAAAAAGCTATTGAAGTTTAAGGCTATCCAGCATCTGGATACCTTGACAGTGAATGGATGAGACTCAGCTGATTGTCGGGTTGGTCTAGTGTATTTACGTCGAAAGGGTCACTAGAGCAGCAAGTTCATCGGAGCACAATCCATTGAAGTACTTATTAAACCTTCAATACATTTACTATTTCAAAAGGGATATATTTGCATTAACAATAAATTATGCCGTTGAACGGGAAGATGTAGGCAACCTTCAACAGGTTCCTTATGTAGGTATCTTATTCTAAAAAAAAAAAAATGGATCGTGGGAAAACGATTGACAGCAAAATTAAGCCGGTCAAAAAAGCTGTCCAATGCAGATTCACATGAATTAGATTAAGGAAGCAACTGTGGAATTTCCTTTGGTCCCACTAGTTACAAGAATTCGACTTCGTTCACATATCTACTTATAACAATAAACTACAAAACGTTTTAATTTCGCAATTTTGTGGATGACGATTGATAATTTATATTGTTTGGAGTATTTTTAGTACGATTCTGGTCTTGGATGTTATTCTCACAACGTCACAGCCGATGTAACCTCCGATTTTTAAAAAATGCAGTCCACCTAAATACACGCCGCAACGGATAAAGGTTTTAAGTAACCATCGACGTTTCTTGGCCTTTTTGCTAAGAAAAAAATGTAGTATCTGTTCTGATGCTACACTTCCAGACTTTTCTCCCCTCGGTCAACGAAGGAGAAATCTTTCTAGACTGAGGAATTTTTTTACTTTTGTATCAATCCAGAGTGCCCCTTTTTCGGAGCTTGATTTTTCCCCACATTAAAAACTGACCTTGTGCCTAACTTTGCCAACGTTGGAAGGCAAGTAAATAGGAACAATCAGTTCTAAGTGACAAACTTTTGGAGGTTCAAGGTTCAATCCTCACTACAGGCGATACTAAAAAAAATTCACGGTCTTTTTGCCTGAGATCATAGTGTAGTATTTGTTCCGATTGATGCTACACCCCTTAGACCGGTACCGTCTTGGCCTTCGGGCCTTGATTCCTCCGGTCTTAGGGGGTTTGTCCTGTAAAGTTCTAGGAGGTCCACCTTCTATGGCTTGGCCTTCTCACCCTTTTAAGAAAGAATTAGTTCATTGCTAATCGCCCGAGACGCCCCTACCGGGAAATGTCGACGGGGCTGCTCAGACATTTTTTGTAGGCCAGAGTGCTCATCTTCTAAGGGCGCTGGCTTTTCAATCCCACTTTCAGACCTTGTGTCACATCTTACCGCACTGGGAGGGAGATAAAATAAAAGGAAATACAGGGTGGGCCAAAATAAGGGTCCTATCTTTAAATTTGAATAACTTCCACAAAATAAAAGTTAAACTCACCAAACTTTATGTGTGTGTAGACTGACCCATCCGAGATTTTTTGAAATAAACAAAACAAATTTTAGCCGAAAAACACTTCTTAAAACTTACAAAAACTAAAGTATTGTTTTTTACACTGTTTTGAGTTTTTTAAGCAAAAATAATGTTTTCTAAATGAGGGTACGTTCCTTAGGGCTAATACGGCTCATGCTTGCTTCGGAAAGGGTCCTTTACTTATTCTAAAAAAAAAAAAAAAAAAAAAAAAAAAAAAAAAAAATCAATAAATAAAAAAGTTATGAATTTTTAAAAATAGGACCCTTATTTTTGCCCACCCTGTAGAATATTACTTATGGCTTTTACCCGGCCATGGCTGACGGAACAAGAACAATCTACCACGATTAAATAAAGGTTCAGTTCGAAATTCCGTAGAGATTTCAGAGTCTGACATCAAGGTCTCAGATTCCGGTCGATGTATGCAAGAGGAATGGTAGCGCTAGCTTTCTGTTTAATTCTCTCTTGTTGTTCCTCATCCGCCTTCAGACAGATCGATTGTTTGCTTATACCGAGAGGTTTTCTGTCGTCGATTGTTATGTAAAGCTCGAATAGCTCGATTGATTAGTTCTTTGATAGGACAGGGACGCCGTGAGTAGCCCCCGCCTATGTTGGAATCGGACCAAGCGCAGCTCTACAAAAAGATGACGTCGGCCAATTTCACGAATGGTTAACCAACTGAATCAGCAGGAACCATAAAAAACTCCAAGATGTTTTAAAGCCGCCTGTTTCAAATAACTCAAGCCGAGCAAAATCGAAAACGAATTTGGAAGGAAACCCGTTAACTTCAGCTACTCCAGCGCAGTGGACGAGGAAAAACGTAGCAGATATTCCTCTGGCAAAAACGAAGATGTCTATTATTGGTCCCGAGATGAACGACACACAGTGCGTGATTGGTGCAAGGGATACCGTCTTAGACTATGGAATCAGCAGGTGTTTGGATGGCAAAGTTTGAGTGATATCCAATAGCCAAGAGGTGACTTAAAAGTGGACGTCGATGAAATCACGTGACTTATGGCCGGGGGAGTATTGAGTCTCTTGCTGGCTGAGAACTGAAGCAAGCGGACGCGAAACGTCGCCGGTTCCGACGATCTCCGGCGGGATAATGGGGGAAATGGGAGGGCAGCCGCGTACAGTGTGGCAAAGTGTAGCGAGACAGGCGATATATCTGTCCATCTATCTGTATATCGGTCTCCCCCTCTCTCACGCGTACAAAGCTTTCTGTTTCTATTTTTGCTATAAGCCTTTATAAACCAAACGACAAGTCTCGGCTTGGTTTGTATCAACGGACGAAGGGGTAGACTAGCTCACCAAGCTAAGTATGATGATGACGGCGGCGACGCAGAACGATCACATTGACAACGAAGAAAGTTCGGTCCGCGTGCGTTTTGTCAATAAACTGGGTTCGAAATCAAACGCGGGTGTATAAAGGATTTATACACTCACGGTAAGTGAAAAGATTATATCGGTAAAACAAAAGCAATTTTTCTGAAATGTGTAGCGATATTTGACGGGGTTGTGTATAAAGCAGATAATTCTACGTAAATTAAGTAAGAAAAGACAATTTCTCATTGGTAAGTTAGAGGTTAGAGCTACATGTACAATAAGTTGCGACATAGCAGGAAATCGATACAGCAGAGAATCGAGATTGGTACTGCCTCTTTGGCTGTTCGACTTCTAAATCCTCGGAGACCTGGGTTTGAGGCTGCCATCGTTCCTATGGGGGTTGAAAGGAGAAAATGCGGTCCCTCTAATATATATATATATATATATATATATATATATATATATATATATATTAATGCAATAATGAAGGGAAGACGTGTTGAATTTTTCATAATTAAGGGGATTTAGGGAATGAAAAAAAAAAATTGGGCCAGTCGACTAGTTTCGGCCACACTTTACAAGACTGATATCGTGGGATTTAAAAAAAACAAACCTTTTTATATTTAAAATGAAATTAGCGTTATGTTATGAAGGGGGGAAAAAAACAAAAGTTAGAATTTAGAATAAAATAAGCGTGATGTTATATGGATATAAAATATAAATATAAAAGTTTTATTTTTAATCCTACGATATCAGTCTTGTAAAGTGTGGGCGAAACTAGTCGACTGGCAAATATATATTTCTCATCCTCTAAATCTTTTAATTATGAAAAATTCAACACTTCTTCCCTTCATTATTGCATTAATAAAGTTTTGTACCCCCCAAAAAATAATGATATATATATATATATATATATATATATATATATATATATATATAATATAATACTACCAACTTCCCCACATACCAAATATGGCTGAAGAAATCCAATTCATAATTAAAACTCAAAGTATTTTTTTCGTCTGAGTCCGCTCAACCTGCTTGAAACCTAATGTGCCGTGTTGATCTGAACTGCTGTAATATTGTGTGTATGTATATATATATGTATATATAAA
>OY744535.1:15167797-15182797 GCA_963556195.1 Sepiola atlantica
ATTTCTTTTGCACTTGGTTTTCCGGGAAGACTTTCCAGATACTTTTTGAAATTTTTCTTCATGAGGCCTTTAGCTCCTATTATAACTGGGATAATGTTGATGTTTTTGAGGTTCCAGTATGAAGAGTTCGAACGCAAAACGCGATAAATCCAATTCGTTTAAATTGAGATCTTAAACAATAAAAACACGAATATATTAAATCTAGACTCCGAATGAAAGCTGATTTTAATTGAAATCAAAAATAAATTAGTTCAGTCTCATATTATGTAACACATAGTTTTGGAGTGTCGTCGAGTGTTGAAATGCAACACTTTTTGTAGGGACAGTTTTGTGATTTTGAAAATGGCGTTTATCGCGTTTTGCATTCGAACTCTTCAGTTTCTCTTCATATCATACATTAGGCCTTGGTATTTTGTCTCCCTCTCTGCTCTGTTTAAGCCACTGTCATTTGGAACACTCACCTCAATCTTTCTGCCTTATTTAATATGACTATCTTCGGTTTTATTGCGGCATTTTCCAGGTAAGTAGATGTAGGAACCACCTAATCATAATAGTCTTCTGCTAATTGCTGGATGTGGCTTCAGTGCTGTCCCCCCCCCCCCCACTAAAACAACCCACCTGTTTTGGCATCCACAAAAGTACATCCGTGACGATTTCATCCAGCAGTGACCACCAAATCTGGTCCTTCTTTCTCTAATCAGGCTGAGATCCAAGGAATCTGCCTGTAGAGATGCTCTCACGTGGGATGCTGCACCCGGGAGATGTCGAGAGCATTCTGGTTCACACACCGTCAATTTTACTCTCCAATCTTTCGGTGAAAAGTCCAACTGCTACTTCTTCCACATACCAGAACAGATGGGACAATGGCTTCAAAGAAGTCACGTTTCATCTCGGTCGGAAGATTTCGCTTCCAGATTGCTGTCAGATCATCCAGTCCAGCCCAGGTCTTGCAGATTCGTGCATTTGTTTCACTCTCTGTGAAATGTTGCGTTGCAACTAAAACTATCAAAATAAGGATAACCGATCGGAGGGGTTTCAGAGTTTTTACAAAAAACGATTGGAAAGAGCGAAAGAATAAGACTGGAATCATCCACACATAATTATTAAAGAAGCTGTTCTAGGGATGTAACGACTCCCTGATTATACTGGTAACACGACGCAGACGCGCTATGGCTCTTTGTTGATTCCGAGTGAACGAAAGGTCAGTCTAGTCTGACCTCTGTGGCTGTAAGTCCAGCAAAAATTAAGGATATTGGTATTATCCAGATACAAATACCCTACCCCAAGGTACATCTGAAGACTCCTATCTTCCACTCAATAAAGACCAATGTGTATTTATCTGTATATTAATATATATAAAGCCGCACTAAAGAGCTGTCTGTATGTGGATGACTATATAAAGCTCCCTTTCTTGGGTAGAGCTTATTTGTAAGCATATCGCCAACTGCCGTTAACTTTAAGGCATAGCTCATTAGGTAAAACTAATTCGAGCTCCTGGCACTTGCCAATGTTTACATTGAGATATCACTTATGTTCAGTCAGTGTCATATGATAGCGCAGGGGTAGAGGCGCCGACTGTAAGCTCGACAGTTGAGTTTCAATCTTGGCTTGAGGCACTAACTGGTCTTGCCGCGCTGAACAGCTGTCATACAGCGAAACGGTCTGTATGTGGATTATTTATATATATATATATATATATATATATATATATATATATATATATGTGTGTGTGTGTGTGCGTGCGTGTACTTCCATCCCGCCACGAAAATGTTAGCGAGTAAACAACATGCCAGACGAAAATATTTCAAGTGTTTAGGGGAAGTAGCAAGTCAGACAACCCGCGCCGTCTGAAATTAATTCGAAATTAATCTACAACTATTTCCATAATAAGACGTTTTATTTCATTTTTATTCTTTTTTCTATACCGATTGATACGTTTTTTCTTTCTTTTTCTAAAAACTTCCAGTTTGAGTTTTTTTTTTAACTTCACCGATTGAGACGTTATTTTCAAATAACATTATGTTTCACCAGTGAACACTGGTGAAACATAATTTGTTCAGTCCCTTTTTATGAAGAGTGTACATTCATATATGTATGTGTGTGTGTGTATTACACGACTGTTCATCTAAATACGAAGATCATATGACGCTAATCAAGTGGGTCCATATACTTGCCACTATTTCTCTTATCAATTGATCTTTATTACGTCATCAACTATATCTTCCTCCTCTCCCTCTGTTTTGACTCTTTAGTGACGTTTGAAGAATATCCCCCCCCTCTATTTTATACATGACGTCATCTTCTGTGACGTCATCCAATGTGTACGGCTCCAAACAAGACAACAAGCAAACAAGATCCGCATAGTTTTATAAGTATTATATAGATAAGATCAATAACTAAATAGCATGAAACCGTCTTCAAAATGTCCCCGGTCTGTAAGAAGCAGGAAGAGGGCTTAAAAAAAAAAAGAAACAAAGGTTGGTTTCTGCTTCATTCTCTAGGATAGACGAAAATAATTGTGCTCCTAATCAAATGTTAGTAGTCGTTGAAGTGTTCACCAATGTTGTCTTATGATCGGACCTTCTGTTTCTGCGCGGAAGGATACACACATGCCTGTTTATGTGTGTGATTGTGCCTGGAGCGGAAGGATACATGTAAAGACCTAATTAGGATTTCTTTCATTTGTGATGACGCATGAATTTTCTTGCGAATACAAGAGAAAATAAATAATTAAAAAAAACGTTTCCATATCTTTGTTCGTTGGTCGGCCACACTTCAGTTGAACATGTGACGTTTTTCATCGCTAAACGCGCAGAACGAATGGATTCATCTCATTCCAGATATACCTAAAGTGGGTTGAATGGACTCGTCTTAGTAAGACGAGCGTTTTTTGTTTGTTTATGTATGTCTCCGATGTAGACTGTATTTCCGCTGCATAACGATGACCGTTGTTTGAATGGACATGTTCGAGTGACACCTAAGGGTCATAGGTGACCCCAGAATAGAAGTCGACGAAACCACGTAACTACCGGATAGAGATTTCGTATCTCTTTTCTAGCGACACTTCAAGCAGAGAAAACGTGTCCAGGGTGGTGTCTCCAAATTAGGTCGGGCTCGCACAATGTAGCGAGACAACCTATCCGTCTATCTATCTGTCTATCTATCTGTCTATCTGTCTCTCTCACACTCGCACGCAAGTAACCCGTCCCTTCGATTTTTTTCTCCTGTGACTGTTCTCTTTAATACAACTTTTTATGAATTAACATCGGCGTCCGAGTGATCTTGTAAGCAGATGAATAGAACCCGGATTCCCAACGAGTGTATAATGGTCTATACATGCGTTGGTAAGTGAAAGCGTAACATTAATACCTGTTTTAAACTGTTTAAATATACACTTCGAAATGAGATCAAATTGGAAGGAAATTTCCGTTTCGAAATTAATAGTTAGAAATTAAGTAAACGTGTCAAAATGAGAGACATAAGAACACAGGAAGTCGTGAGAAGTGACGTGGCAGTTGGAAAGTGAGAGCTGTCCTCGTGAATTTGAACTGCGAATCAAGCAGACTTGTGTCGGAAATCTCCTTCCATCCCTCGTAGTTGGACAAACCTGGGAGAAGACCAACAGGGTATTATCTTATACTAATGTATGCTGTAAAATATAATACCAGTAAAATATTATAAAAACGCCAGAAAGATAGAGTGTGAGAAAGAGGGGGTGAGAGAGAAAGGGGGTGAGAGACAGAGAGTGAGAGACAGAGAGTGAGAGAGAAGGAGAGGGGGTGAGAGGAGAGGGAGTGAGAGAGACGGTGTGTGAGAGAGGGTGTGTGAGAGAGAGAGGGTGTGTGTGAGAGAGAGGGGGGTGAGAGAGAGAGAGAGGGGGGTGAGAGACAGAAGGGGTAGAGAGAGAGATAGAGAAGGGGTAGAGAGAGAGATAGAGAGGGGGTGAGAGAGATAGAGAGGGGGTGAGAGAGAGATAGAGAGGGGGTGAGAGAGAGATAGAGAGGGGGTGAGAGAGAAATAGAGAGGGGTGAGAGAGAGAGATAGAGAGGGGGTGAGAGAGATAAAGAGGGGGTGAGAGAGAGATAAAGAGGGGGTGAGAGAGAGAGATAAAGAGGGGGTGAGAGAGAGATAGAGAGGGGGTGAGAGAGAGATAGAGAGGGGGTGAGAGAGAGAGATAGAGAGGGGGTGAGAGAGAGAGATAGAGAGTGGGTGAGAGAGAGAGATAGAGAGGGGGTGAGAGAGATAGAGAAAGGGGGTAAGAGAGATAGAGAAAGGGGGTAAGAGAGAGAGATAGAGAGGGGGTGAGAGAGAGAGAGGCGGGTGAGAGAGAGAGAGGCGGGTGAGAGAGAGAGGGGGTGAGAGAGAGAGAGGGGGTGAGAGATAGAGAGGGGGGTGAGAGATAGAGAGGGGGGTGAGAGATAGAGAGGAGGGGTGAGAGAGAGAGAGAGAGGGGGTGTGAGAGAGAGAGGGGGTGTGAGAGAGAGAGAGAGGGGGTGTGAGAGAGAGGGGGTGTGAGAGAGAGATGGGTGTGAGAGAGAGGGGGGGGGGTGAGAGATAGAGAGGGGTGAGAGAGAGAGGGGTGAGAAAGAGAGAGAGAGGGGTGAGAGAGAGAGAGAGGGTGAGAGAAGGAGAGAGAGAGGGGTGAGAGAGAGAGAGGGGTGAGAGAGAGGGGGTTATAGAGAGAGGGGGTTATAGAGAGAGGGGGTTATAGAGAGAGAGGGGGTTATAGAGAGAGAGGGTGGTATAGAGAGAGAGGGGGTTATAGAGATAGAGGGGGTTATAGAGATAGAGGGGGTTATAGAGATAGAGGGGGTTATAGAGATAGAGGGGGTTATAGAGATAGAGGGGGTTATAGAGATAGAGGGGGTTATAGAGATAGAGGGGGTTATAGAGATAGAGGGGGTTATAGAGATAGATAGAGAGGGGATTATAGAGAGAGATAGAGAGGGGATTATAGAGAGAGATAGAGAGGGGATTATAGAGAGAGATAGAGAGGGGATTATAGAGAGAGATAGAGACGGGGATTATAGAGAGAGATAGAGAGGGGATTATAGAGAGAGATAGAGAGGGGATTATAGAGAGAGATAGAGAGAGGATTATAGAGAGAGATAGAGAGGGGATTATAGAGAGAGATAGAGAGGGGATTATAGAGAGAGATAGAGAGGGGATTATAGAGAGAGATAGAGAGGGGATTATAGAGAGAGATAGAGAGGGGATTATAGAGAGAGATAGAGAGGGGATTATAGAAAGAGATAGAGAGGGGATTATAGAGAGAGATAGAGAGGGGATTATAGAGAGAGATAGAGAGGGGATTATAGAGAGAGATAGAGAGGGGATTATAGAGAGAGATAGAGAGGGGATTATAGAGAGAGATAGAGAGGGGATTATAGAGAGAGATAGAGAGGGTATTATAGAGAGAGATAGAGAGGGGAGCATGGGGAGAGCGCGAGAGAGATGGTGTGAGAGAGAGCGAGAGAGAGGGTGTGAGAGAGAGCGAGAGAGAGGGGGTGAGAGAGCGAGAGAGAGGGGGTGAGAGAGAGCGAGAGAGAGGGGGTGAGAGAGAGCGGGTGAGAGAGAGCGAGAGAGAGGGGGTGAGAGAGAGCGAGAGAGAGGGGGTGAGAGAGAGCGAGAGAGGGGGTAAGAGAGAGGGGGTGAGAGAGAGCGAGAGAGAGGGGGTGAGAGAGAGCGAGAGAGAGAGGTGGTGAGAGGGAGCGAGAGAGAGGGAGCGAGAGAGAGGGGGTGAGAGAGCGAGAGAGAGGGGGTGAGAGAGAGCGAGAGAGAGGGGGTGAGAGAGAGGGGGTGAGAGAGAGGGGGTGAGAGAGAGCGAGAGAGAGGGGGTGAGAGAGAGCGAGAGAGAGGGGGTGAGAGAGAGCGAGAGAGAGGGGGTGAGAGGGGGTGAGAGAGAGGGGGTGAGAGAGAGCGAGAGAAAGGGGGTGAGAGGGAGCGAGAGAGAGGGGGTGAGAGGGAGCGAGAGAGAGGGAGCGAGAGAGAGGGGGTGAGAGAGAGGGGGTGAGAGAGAGCGAGAGAGAGAGGGGGTGAGAGAGAGCGAGAGATTGGGGGTGAGACAGAGCATGTTGGAGGAAGAATATGGGAGAGAACAAGTGAGTAAAAATGAGAAAGAGTGAGGTATAATGTGTGTGTGAGAGAGAAAGAGAAAGGAGAGAGAGAGAAGAAAAGAAAGGGGGAATGAACAGGGAAAGAACAGAGAAGGGAAAGAACAGAGAGAGGAAAGAACAGAGAGAGGAGAAGAAGAGAGAGGGGGAAAGAAGAGAGAGGGGGAAAGAAGAGAGAGGGGGAAAGAAGAGAGAAGGGGAAAGAAGAGAGAAGGGGAAAGAAGAGAGGGGGAAAGAACAGAGAAGGGAAAGAACAGAGAGGGGGAAAGAAGAGAGAGGGGGAAAGAAGAGAGGGGGAAAGAAGAGAGGGGGAAAGAAGAGAGGGGGAAAGAAGAGAGGGGGAAAGAAGAGAGGGGGAAAGAAGAGAGAGGGGGAAGAAGAGAGAGGGGGAAGAAGAGAGGGGGAAAGAAGAGAGGGGAAATAAGAGAGGGGGGAAAGAACAGAGAGGGGAAAGAACAAAGAGGGGAAAGAACAGAGTGGGGAAAGAACAGAGAGGCGAAAGAACAGAGAGGAAAAGGACGTTTTTGCCTCATTTTCCCATGCGAATTCATAGAAACGGATTTGCTACAGTAAGCACGTACGTAATGAGTCACACCGAACGCCGTTCGACGAGTGAACGGGTGTTCCGGATGAAGGGGGAGAAACGCCGGCCTGTAATCTCGAAACAAAATAAGTAACCGCATTTATGTGAAGTGAATATAATCGGATTTTCGCGCCACAGTCATCGCCCGTCCCGCCTATCACCGGCGTGGCCGCCATCTTCCCGATCTGAGAAATGAAAGAAATATTAATTCAATTTCCCATTCGTGTGTAATTGGTCGCTCTCTAACTGTATTATCTCTCGCTCTGGCACCAATATACAGACTTAACTCTACCTGGTCTGGATCGTTCCGCAATTCTTTGAATGCAATGTTTCTGACGCTGCTTGCTTGCAAATTGCTGCGATTATCTCAGGACAAAAGCGGTCCAATATTCCATTCTTCGCTTGATCCTGACTACGGGTTAATTTTCCAATGGAAACTATTTGTTTGTTTGTCGATGGAGAAATCGTTTTTGGCTTTCGGTTTTTCTGTACAAAATTGCGGCTTTACGCGTTTGACCGAAACGTATTATCATAAAAAATACTTCTACTTGCGTCGGTATTTTCAGCGCAAAACAAAAACAAAATAGTTGCATAATGCTCTCAAATACAAATATTTGCATTTTCCTTCTGCGCGTACTTGTACAACTCCCATAAAATATTAATAAAGAAAGTATTATCATTTTCGAAGTAAGAAAACGAATCTTATAAACTAGCCAAATACTCACCTTACGAATAGTGTCCAATTATAATTTAAAACATTTTTAGATGATTATTGATATTTTTTTTTACTTCTATTCAACCCAAAATAAAGTAGTCTTTGTTAGTTGTAAGAACATTAAGAATAAATTGGATGAAAACGCTTCTGTATACATCCACAAATATAATTATTTATGACATAATTACAACTGAAAAATAATTACTTTGTAATGAGGACGTAATTAATTGTAGTCGCTGAGCGAAACGTCGATTATATTTTATTATCCCAATGTCAGCTGTTCGAATGGGAGGTGACGGTGGTTAAGTGGATAACGACACGGACTGAAGACCTGGGTGTTCCAAGTTCGAATCCAGTCGGTTCCACAGTACCACTTTCACTTAGGGATCTTGGCAACCTTCCCGTAAGTACCCGATGTCTTTCCAGAAAGATTTCTAACATGAAAAACATCAGGGAAACTAATGCCAACACCAGAATCATCTGATTCACACGAAAGAAGAAGAAGCTGTTCGAATTCAAGTGACATAACTCGCTTCCCAAAATTTTTGTTTTGATCAAGCAAGACAACAAAGAGCGAAGAGTTACTCCCCTTTCAAATACGAAAGGTTTAATCATTACTGTGGAAATCTGCTTCCATCTAACACACCCCAAACAAGCCATATTGCCACTGAATGGTAAAGGGCTACTGTGGTAGGAGCCAGCTTTATAAAGAGAAACCTTGGTGGCGAGTTGGGCAACATGATGTTTATTCACATAACATTTCTGCATGTTGTTATTGTCGGGCACACAAGCGGTCCGAGGAAAGAATCACTCAGAGTAGAAAATTTTCCAGTATTTAGGGACCTCAACAGTGAAGGGGTGGGATTAAGCAGCTAGTCTGGCGAGTCGGAGGTATTTTCGTTTAGGGGCTACAGGTGCAGTATATTCATCGGAGCATATTCAGGTGAAGTACTTATGAAACAAGCACAGCAATGCAAAATCTGCAGCGATGCGACAGGGACCGGAGCTTGGCAAACAGTACGGGACCTATTAGGTCAGAAATTCTTGTATGTCTAGAATCCTTATTCCAATTTTGATCAAAATCCATTACATAATTTTGATTCGAGAACATTTCAAAAATTTAAAGCTTAAGGGGTCATAAGAAATTCAGGGAATCTTGCTTAATTTGCGTCTAATGACTAAGGATTAAATTTAATGAAAATCTGAAATATTTGAATTTTCGCATAATAGGTACTTCGCATATGATGCTCCCTAAAACCCCTTTAAAATACTTCAAGGAAACTAATTTGGAAAATATTTATTAATTGATGTCTAATACTTATTGTTAAAATTTCACAAAAATAGGAGATGTATGAATTTTCACAAAGCGCTTCCACCCCTTATTCGCCCCTATGCATACTAGTATAGTAAAACTAAATATAGCCCACATTACCCACCCGTACGCATAGCAGTTGTGTTCCAAATTTCATAATGATCAGTTCATTAGTTTAGGAGTGAATCTTCACATAGAAATATATAAACATATACACATAACCAACTTTATATAAATAGATAGATAGATAGATAGATACGCTCCTATTTGTTTTGTGCGGATGAACGCTCGCAAAAACTATTATATATGCAAATACATATCCCTCGTGGGTACTAATATATATATATATATATATATATATATATATATATATTAGTAAAATAAATAAATGCAATTTTGTTAGCGTTGAAAGACCGCGTTGTAACTCTCGGGCAATAAATTTCTGAGAATCTATCGGTTACGAACGTAGGGCAAATAAATAATTGAATGAATAGAAAAAAAATGGCGACAGATAAAAAATATGGCGTAAAAGATTATTTGATAGACTTGAATATGAATTTGATACAAGAAATAGAAACACACAGTCTACTTTTTTTTTCTTTAGAAAAAGAGACGAACAGGAGTAGACATCAGGGAAGACGGGAACCGAGGGAAGGTGAAGCATAGAAAACCAAAAATAAAACAAGACTCGAAGAGAATGAATAAACAGACGTGGTAGAAGTAAAGAAATACGTCTATGGTTAAACGCAGTGTTGTCACAGAGTCCTGATACACCTAGGCGATATGATATTAATAATTTCCCCTCTCTCTGATGAATTTGATCATCACTCGGTTAAGAGTGGTAAGTGGAATCCCGAGGTTTGCGGCATAACCACGTTGACACAACGGTTCTCGTTAGATGACCGAAGTTAAGCGACGCCGAGTCTGGTCAGGACCAAATGGGTTTGGTTTGGTTGTTTTTGTTTCACGGCATATCAACCCTTTTCAGGTCATTTAATGCTGAATCCGGTCATTTTGGTGAAAGTTTTTATGCTTCAAGTTCTTTATATGTTTAAGTATTTATTCATGGTGTTTGGTTGAGTGAAAGGATGAGGGGGGGGGGGGAGAAAGATGGGAGAGGGAAGAAGAAGGGAGGAAGGGAAATTGTTTTTGTTTTGGATTTTGCAGAACATGATTGAGTTTTGCAAAGGAAAAACAATAAAACATCAATGTTTGGTGCATTTTGAGTCAGGAAGTCAATAACTTCAGACAGACTGATCTGGTAGCGCCAGTAGGTTCTAATTGACCCATAGATGGAGCCCTTACAGGTACTACCACTCCGAGCCAGAGTGGACCTGGGAGCAATGGCAACTAAGGGGCAACTCCACACTCCCCACAGCTCCCAAATGGAGACCTCACCACTGGATGTCTTTTAAGGTCATACTCAGGACCAAACCAAATGCGTGACCATTTGGGAATACCAGACGTTGTATGTTGGAGGACAGCGACACTTCCTTGCAGAAAACTGCAAAGAACTAACGTCTTCATCTCTCCCGAATAGGATATACATGCAACTTGAAACCGCTTTGGAAGAAATCGGCTATAAACTCCCAGGAAGAATGCCACACAGGGTTAGGATTAGGTTTGCGACGATCCGATACTGATTAGCTCAACCACCAAATTAAACTATAATATAGGTAAAAGTCAATACATCAGGAGAGAACATCACGAATCACTTCTAGAATGAGTAACATAACAGGATTAACCATAACATCTATTTAATTCCGTCCCATCGCAGAAATATATGGCACAAGGCCGGAAGATTGGAGAGAGTCAAGCCAGAGCCTCTAAAGTAGGAGCACTCTGGCCTATAAAAATTACCTGAGCAGCCCCGTCGGCATTCCCCGGTCAGGGCGCCTCAGGCAGTAAGCAATAAACTTACTTTACCATAAAGAGGGGAAGCAAAGCCTGGGAGGGTGGACATCCAAGAACTACCTAGGATTAATACTTCAGCCCAACAGATGAAAGGCCACCGAAATGGCCCAGTTCCTGCCGAACGGATTGTCGAGAACGACTCCTCGACTGGTATTTCTTAGTTTGAAGTCTCTAAGCAACTGAAGTTACGGAAACACTGAGATTGATGTGATAACTAAACATGACCCTTTATGCATGAGCGTGTCTTATTTATATATAAAAAATAATCTGTAAGTACGCAAGTCAGAAGAAGAGGCCTCCTAAATCCATGTTTTTCTTGCCTTTTTTACACGGCCTCAAATTAAAAACATCCGGTCATGAAGTCGGTGAAGATCTAGAAAAGATTCTTCGTGAAACGACAAAAATCATCGAATAAAATATACTTTTATTTTTATGAAGTTGTCTTGTGTTTGTTTCGCTGTTACAAATTCATGGAACTTGGGTTTGACCGATCAAGATTAAACTCTGGTTTGACCGTAGCTGTGAATGAATCGGCGTCCAGCCATCTTGGTATGGAAAACGTTACAGATTTTGTTTTCGTTTCGAACCATTTCCTTTTTTTTTTTCAAAATTAAATCGATATGAAAATAGCCAACGATTTTGTTGCAAAGAATCGATCGATAATATAACCAGCCACCGAAATACACGGTCAATTAGGTGGATCAATCGATCAATGTCCAAATAATCCGTATAACGGTTTGAAAAAAAAATCGTATTGAACTCAGATTCACAGTAAAATAACAAAGATACAAAGGCTCGCTACCAAAGTCATGGCGTCTGCTAGAGGAAACATTTCCGGCATTTACAACGCTTACAGATTAACGCCCTTAACTCACCTCCAGACGGATATGACGTCATTTCATCAGGGTGAAAAATCGTTTGTTTATAAAGCAAGTAACGTAATGAAGAAATTAAAAAATTTTTTTTTATCTTCCTTCCCACAGAGGTAAGATTTGACACCAGGTCGGAAAGTGGAATTGAAAAGCCAGCGCTCTTAGAAGATGAGCACTCTGGCCTACAAAAAATGCCTGGGCATCCCCGTCGGCATTCCGCAGTGCCTCAGGCGATCAGCATTAAACTCACCCCTTTTCAAAGGGTTAGAAGGCAAAACCTGGGAGGGTGGACCTTCTAGAACTGCACAGGACAAACCGACATACCGGCGGAATCAAGACGCGAAGGCCAAGACGATACCGGTCTAAGAAGTGTAGTATCCATCGGAACAGATACTACACTTTCATCTCAGCCAAAAGACGAAGAATATTTCTACTCAATATAAAAATACGCTAAAGCAATTTCAGGTTCGTACGTACGTTATAACTGTTCACCTCATTAAAAAAAAAAATGGGATCGGCCAATCGCCAAAGATTCAATTGTAAATTCATGCAATTTACATTGATGCAGTTTATCTCATGTCGCTGTTCTTTCGAATATGAAACTTTCTTGGTCTTTTGGCTAAATTCAAAGTGTAGTATCTGTTTTGCTCGAAGATGGTACAATAATACTTTAAATATAAATCCGTCCCGTCACACAAAATTTAGAGAGTAAGAAACATACCCCTTTCTCGCCCTCGGACGGAACCATTTAAAGTCGTTAGGGGAAGCGAGAAAGAAAATAGCAAGCCAGACAACCACCCTCCGCTTAAAAATGAATTAGGAAAGAAATCCCCCGCGCTAAAAAACAAGCCAACGGTGAATATTTTTCTTTTCCTTAGGTCATCCGAAACGATAATTGGCGATTGTGTAGTTTATCAGCCAAAATCGTGGACAAATCTGACGTCAAGCTAGCGTCTGCTATATTTTACCGGTGCCTCGAAAAAGTGGTCTCTAGATTAATTGTGAAAATACACATAAATTTTACAAACTTTTTAAACAAACTTTTAAAACAATTTCTTCGGAATATACTGTATGGGATACGGCAATACTATGACGTTTAATGGTTGAGAAAAAAACCAAATGATTTTCTAAAAAAAACCCTAAAACCCCCCAAAAAACAATGATTTTCTAATAAAATACAAAAAACCCAATGATATTCTAAAAGAAAACCCCCAACAAACAATGATTTAAAAAAAAAACCCAATAAACCAATGATTTTCTAAAAAAGAGAAAAAAAACCCCAATGATTTTCTAAACAAAAAAAAAGAAAAAAACCCAAATGATTTTCTAAAAAGACCAAAACCAATGATTTTCTAAAAAAAAGAAATTTTTTTTTTCTACCCCCCCCCCCAAAAAAAACAATGATTTTCGAAAACAACAAAAAACCCAAAAAACAATGATTTTCACCCCCCCCCAAAAAAAAATCAAAAAACAATGATTTTCTAAGAACAAATAAAACAAAAAAATGTTTGTTAAATTGTAAATTAAGGTTGTTTATCTTTCGGGCAAAAAAACAAAACAAAAAACAAAAAAAAAACACTGAAAAACAAATATTTTGTTAAATTATAAATGGAAGCGAAATGTTTGTTGAAAGTTTTGTTAAATGATTAGATCCATGTCTAAAAAAACACTGATTTTATTTTCACAAATTTGTAAAAAGGAAATATTTTCTTATTGTAAATTGTTTCATGTAAACGAATGACCACTTTTTCGAAGCACCGGTTGAATAGAGCAAACGCTATATTTACGTCAGAGTTGTCCGCCATTTTGGCTGTAAAACTACACAATCGCCCGATAATTTATATGTGAAAAATTAAATTACTAAGGTAATTTTATGATTTCATATGAATATTAAGGTGAACACTAGCGAAGCATATTGTTTTTCCGTCATTATTGACGGATTGATTGCTTTGGTTTTGTTTTACGGTCCATCAACCACTGTTGGGTCATTTTTGTAAATTTATATTTACAACATTTTTTTTTAAAGCGTTGAATTGTTTTTACATTATTCACAATATGCAAATTATTTTGCTTCATTTTTTGTTGTGTTAGACCTTCGTAATCAATTTTCGTTTTTTTATGATATTCAAGGGTTATTCATGTCGTTTGATTGCTAATAATATAATTGACATTTTGTTTAAGTCTGGGGTGGGTCCGGTTTTTAACAAATAAATTGGTTGGTTGTTTTATTTTATGTCACATTAACCCAATCTTGCGCCGTTCAGTGCCGCACGTTCCTGTAAATGCATCTATACTTCAAGTTCTCAATATCTTCAAAAAATTATAAATTAATTTGCTTTGAAGGTTTGGTTGATTGGTTGTGTTATTTTACGGCATATCAACCCTTTTCCGGGTATTCAATACGAAATACGGTCATTTTGGTAAAGAATAAATTATAATTCAAGTAATATGTATATTGAAATACTCATTTATGGTGTTTTGTTTGGTTGTTTTGTAGAAAAAAATTGTTTCTGTTTTTGGTTTTGAAGTACATGATTGAGTTTTGCAAAGGGAAAATAAAAACTAACAATAGCATAAATGTTTGGAGCATTTTTGGTCAGGAAGCCATCATCTTCGGACAGCCTGATCTAGTAGAACAAGAAATGTTGGAATTACATTGGTCTAACCTCTGTAAACTGAGAGAAAACACTCCCTTTCCGCATTGTCACGGCCTTCGAAACTACACAAATCTCGGTACTTGTTCGTCTTTTACCATAGTCCGTTTTTCACAATTTTGTACTGAACATTTTTTTTTCTTTTTACGGTGTACACCTACCTATCAGGCTGCTAGAGAATTCCCGGCTTTTTGGAAATTTTTTTAAAAATATTTTACATTTCAGGAGGGGGGATCAGTTTCCAATCTAAATTCAACGTAGACTGATCCCTCTCTTTTTGACATCTCAATTTAAAAAAAATCTTTTTCGGTGTACAATAACCTACTAGTTCGATAGAGAATTCCGGGGTTTTGGGAAAGAAAATTTAAAAATTTTAGATTTTAAGCCGGGGGATCACTTTTCAATGTAAATTCAACGTAGACTGATCCATCTCTTTTTGACCATCTCAAATTTTTTAAATTCTCCTACTTACAATTACCTATCATGTCGCGAGAGAATTCCGGGGGTTTTAGAAAAAAGATTTAAAAAATTTAGATTTTAAGACAGGGGATCAGTCTTGTTCATCTTTTACCATAGTCCGTTTTTCACAACTTTATACTGACCACTTTTCTTTTTCGGTGTACACTTACCTACACCCCCCCCCCCGAAATGGTTAATCTCAAATATTTAAAGAACACCCCCCGTCTCCACCCAAAAAATGGAATTCTCTAGTGACCTGGTAATTGTACACCGAAAAAAAGTTGGTCCATAAGAACAACACATGCAACATGGTCAAAACTGATCCCCCTCCTAAAATCTCAAATATTCGGGAGGGAGGGGGGGGGGTAGGTAAGTGTA
>OY744535.1:15187797-15205297 GCA_963556195.1 Sepiola atlantica
ATGCCAAGTTGAGAGAGAAGGGGCTGTTGATTGCTCACCAGTTAAATAATTTTTTATAGATTATGTATCGGAAAGTCATAGTAATTTATAAAGAGAAGTGTTACTTTGTGCAGTTGATGTTTTGTAGGGAGGTGCACATTAGTTGTAGTTGACATTTGTATTCCCTGTACATGTGTGTCCAGGGCAAACTGGGAGAACTCTCCTGGGCTGACACATTCATATTGTTTTAGAGATATTCGTTTGAGAAATTTTAAAATGTTGAAAATGTGGGCAAGATTTTTTTTTGAGAAATTTTAAAATGTTGAAAATGTGGGCAAGATTTTTTTTGGAGAAATTTTAAAATGGTATAATTATGGAAAAGGGGGTTGACTGAGACCACATTGACACTGCGACCGATATCGAAATTGACCTTGAACCAACACAACGCGCGGACAGCAACGGGCGGTGAAGTGGACACACATACTCGACCGTTCATACGATATAGATTCTAAAGAGTTTAGTCATTTTCATTAATTGTAAACGCCTAATAGAAGCATAAAAGGCTTCAAAGTAAAACCTTCCAAACCATAACTTCAGTTATGTAATCTATATTATCATTCACTTTTTAGCAGGTCAAAGTTTTTAGTTAATTTGGCGCATTTTAGAATCAAGTCTTGCACTGAGTTTTGATCCGGTGTCCGTCTCATTATGATCGGACTTTCCTGGAACGCGTGTTCTAGCTAGTATAGATATATGTTAATATATTCGTTGCTATGATAAACAAAGGCGTAGATCAGAAAAATCGATCTCTCATATATAACAAAAAAAAGAAGAAAATCCGTCGTTGTGATTCTATTTCCGGCATTAATTATCATGTCGAGCGATCAAGTTATTTTGGAAAGAAATGAAATATTGTTCTAAAATTACAGAATCCGACCATTTTTTTTTTAAATTTCCATTTATTTCTGAGTCTGATTATGGCTATAATTAAGCGATCATTCCGAAATTAATGTCCGGAAAACAAACGATACATTATTAGCATCATATAATCACATTCTTTGTTCTTCATCTTTGTCAGATTGTTCTTATACTCTGCTCTATAATGAAGATCAACGTGTATATATATATATATATATATATATATAGCCTGACGATTCCCCCCGGGGATGAAACACGGGAGCCTCTGTGTAGCTTGATTGCCATATATATTTTCATTGCTTACTACCTAGCTCTACTTACGTATCGAGAACTGTTGAAGTAAATACTGAAAACTGACACATAAAAAATTATATCTCCTTATAATATTTTATGTGGATACATGAAGTACTAATATATATATGTATATATATGTGTGTGAAAAATGACAAACGGAAAACAGGTTAAAGTGCAGGAGAAAAACGAAAAAAAAAACAAGAGATTTGACCGGTTTCGTTCGTGTTGGCGAACGTCTTCAGAAACAGTGAAGATTTGGAAATAATCTTATTTTGAAGGCACACACATGGGATGAGGAAAGGATGATCCGATCGGACCATATGAGAAGAATTTAAGTGACGTTGAAATATGACAAGTGGGTTACACACCCTTATTTATTTCTTATTCTACTTTTTATATTTTTATTTATTTTCTTTTAGTTTTTTTTACTTTCACACCTACTGAGCTAGTATCGGGGAGGCGTGGGTGGAGGGAGTAAAAAGCGATAAGAGGGAAGTAGACAGAGGAACTAGCCAGGATAAACACAAATAGGAGTGTGCATGAAATTGATACACTGAAAGCGAGACCCCCCCAAATTAATCTGAATGTATCATAGATAGGTCTGCTAATTTGTCTCATTAAGTTTTAAAAAGCAATAAAAATCTTAAACTGACAGTCTAGAAAAAAACATACTTTACAGTCAATGCATTTGTGCGACTATAATCCTTTCATCACCATCGAACATCAACCTCAGGCTCGGTTCTTGTACCCTAAGCAGGCACCTAGCAAAAATCGCACTAAAACAATGCAATATATTACACCACTGCGACCCTGATTATATATATATATATATATATATATATATAGTCTCGGAAGTTTCTCAACCATTAAATCTATATTAAAAAAAAAACCCAAAAAAACAACTAATAGTCCCAAGTCTTCCAGTGGAAAATCACTCATGTAAGTCAATTTATTTTTTACAGTTATTATATTAGTTTATTTCTAACATTATTTAAGGGATCATCAGTTGTTTACCATGAAAAACTGTTTCGGGAATTTAATATATATATATATATAGAATTTGTTGTGATAATAGCAAGTTCTCTTTGCTAATCAAATCATTTTAATACATCTCTTAACCCTATTTAAGGATTTTTCTTACATGTATTTCAGATCATCTTACACTAAAAAAACATTTTTCTTATAAGTTATCACTTACATTAGTTTGACTGTGAAATAGTTTTTTTCTAGACTATCAGTTTAAGATTTTGATTGCTTTTTAAAACTTAATATGAGACAAATTAGCAGACCTATCTCTGATACATTCAGATTACTTTTTGGGTTCTCGCTTTCGGTGTATCAATTTCATGCCCACTCCTATCTGTGTTTATCCTGGCTAGTTCCTCTGTCTTCTTCCCTCTTATCGCCTTAACGATTATAGATTCAAGGTGTCTCTATCAACCGGGTTCGCGTTCTGTAACCGTCTGAGATTGTTATTTCACTGCGCTGATGAGAGCCGTAAGCTTGAAACGACGTCGTCCGTAGGTAAACATTAAAAATATAATTTCATATAGCATAGTGAGCACTATCTTTATATTTTTCTCTCGCGAAATCGTATTGTTACCATGCCCTCAAGCTAATAAATCCTCTATTTAAAAGAAGCTTTATGAATCGATGTGAATTAATCAGAGACGAGACGCGGGGTAACAGCAACGATGTGTATAATCAGATACACACGCCTCAGACGACACGAGTATCCAACCATTGTCGTATCGGAAATATGCGCCGAATAATAAATACACAAATGATGATGATGACGGTGAGACGTGAAAATATACAAAGAATTCCCATATATTTGGGAACAAAAAATAAAATAAAAACGTCTGCTCTGATATCTAGACGCTCCACTAATTAATATTGTCCCCGCCAACCAAGATCCAGCCTAACACATATCGGAACGCCCCCGAGAGACACTCTTTGATTTTGTGTATTCGTTTCGGATGAGAATATGCACAATTTGCAATTAAGTCTAATCAAAGAGATGGATCGGAGACGCCGACACGGACTGCAGCAGAAGATGATGAAGATGATGGAGATGATGAAGATGTAGATGAAGATGATGTAGATGATGATGATGTAGATGATGATGATGATGATCTAGATGATGTAGATGATGTAGATGATGATGATGATGATGTAGATGTAGATGATGATGTAGATGATGATGATGTAGATGATGATGATGTAGATGATGAAGATGATGTAGATGATGTAGATGATGATGTAGATGATGAAGATGATGTAGATGATGAAGATGATGTAGATGATGAAGATGATGATGATGATGATGTAGATGTAGATGATGATGTAGATGTAGATGATGTAGATGATGAAGATGATGTAGATAATGAAGTTTGTTGCTTCTGACAATAATTCCGACTCATTTCTACCCGGCAAGAAAGGCATATATCGATCAGGCGTGAAACTTCCAGTCAGTAAGTTAGATATGTGTATACGTTTATATATTTATATATTTATATGTACAGAATTCACTCCTAAACTAATTAACCGATCATTATGAATTTTATAACACAGCTACTAGATGTAAGGATGAATAATGTGGGCTATATTTAACTTAGTATTCTGCAAAGAGTGAAAATACTTTTCGTGTATATATATATATATATATTTAGATTTTTCAATTAGAAGATTGTTTATTCATTGAAGACCGGGATTAGGCCAATAAAAAAATCAGCTCGATGATACTCGATTACAGGGTACAGAGTATTTATATGTGATTTTTTGAAGGCTTACCAAACCATTCCGTTTTTATTTTTATTTTTTAATTTTTATTATTTATTTTATTTTATTTTATTTATTTTTTAATTTTATTTTATTTATTTTTTAATTTTATTTTTTTCTTCTGTCCTCTTCTTAAGTGACCTCAATTAAGACAACACCACACTGTGTATTGCCGGTTGTTGAAACTCTTGCTCCGGGTACTTAATTTCCCTGATGATCCTCCAAGCAAGGACCTGACTGGTAGTGAAACACGTGTAGGAAAAACTTTAATTTGGATACATATGATATATAAATAAGCTTTCAAAGAAAAAGTCTTTTGTGGTGATGAATGATCTTGGAGAGAAAAAAAATAATAATAGTGAATAAAAACTGAGAAAGAATAAATATGTCCGTTCCGTGTGTGTGTGTTCTCTTTGAATAGCGGTGGGTGGCCCGTTTCATGCACATCCGGTATGTATAAAAAAATAAACATAATTATTTCTTTTCTTTTCCTTCCTGGTACATGTGTACCTGAAATAAAAAATAGAACAAGCACCCCAATATGATTTTGAGGCGACCCCTGGTGGCCGGATCGTTAAATATTAATAATATTAATTTTAGTTCGCCGTTTTCAAGCACTGTTTACACTTCATAGAAGGCTTGAAGAAGAGAAATGATTCCCGAGAATTTTCCTACAGACTATCCCAACATAAAATAAAACAAAAACTGAAATTGGGATTTAACAAAGTTAAATCCCAATTTCAGTTTGGCTTCTAAAATCGTTCAATAAACTCGTTAGAAAAGTTTAAGTTGCACGTTTATTTGTGTATTCTTTCTTAGTTTTTATTTATTTACTATTATTATTATTATTATTATTATTATTATTATTATTATTATTATTATTATTATTATTATTATTATTATTTCCCCCCCCCCACTTGTGCGCTTATGCTTTTCTGTTGACTGATTACACCTATATACACATAAACATACGTCTAAAAATGAAGTAAATGTGGACACGATACTCTCTCTCTCATATATATATATATATATATATATATATATATAAATGATAACTTATTTCATTTTGACTACAAAATTGATTTTGTTTCACGAGAGCAGCTTGAGGGACTCCCGATCTTCAGGTCACGAAATAACATTTTATTTCAAGGCCTGATGATCGGGAGTCTCTCAAACTGCTCTCGTGAAACAAAATCAATTTTGTAGTCAAAATGAAATAAATTATCATTTATATTTCTTCTCTATATTTTTTGAGCACTAGGTTCAACTCCCCTGGATTTATACCCTGTGGATCTATACCATACTCGGATTATATATATATATATACACACACACTAGCCGGATCAACCGCCCGTCGGGTTTCTCAAACATTTCTCTTCTGCACCTAAAGACTTAAATTTTAAAAATTTTCTAGAAATTCTATTTCAAATTTACATTTGACAGACCGACGAAATTCTATTTCAAATTTACGGATGGACAAAAATACAAACTGTCCAACGCCTGGACCCATCTAAAATGTCTTGTGAAAAGTTAGTTATAATGACATATTAATTTACCAATTTCTTCTAATTTAATCGTAATCGCAAGACTTCAAGATTTCTTTTCTTTTGCCGTTCGTGCTTTTGCTCAAAGCTAGCAAATAAAACAGTAATCGAAGGATGTCATTGGAGAATGTACCGTTGGAAAGTTGTGCAAACACCGGAATAAGGGCATCGTACTTTATTCCGAACAGACTCGGATCTTACAAACAGCTTTAGCTTTCCGAATAAATTGGAAAAGCAAATCAAGACGAGATTGATACTGAAAAGATTAATGGCGATGAAGGTTGTTCGATCACTTGTCTCGCAGGGATTCGTGTCGGTTCTTTTCATTAGCGAAACGGATCTAACCGGAAGTGAACGTGCTAAACGATTATGGCGCCAACTTAGAGGACGGCGAGAACTAATCGAATCACTTACTTTCCGAGGAGCAAAAGAACTCTTGCACGTGCACACTTCTCGGCGGGCACAAGAGGGAGGGAGGGAGGGAGGCGGGGTGGGGATGGGAAGGTTCAATCATCTGCACCCTGTCACCTTCGTTTCCGTTGTCCGTTGGGAATTGATCGGCAATGGCCACAAGCCGACTTCCTGTTCCGGTGCGGTAACCTAACGGATTCTTAAAGCGCGGATGTAGGTGTCACATTAACAGCTGCTTGACGACGGTATCGTCATTGCATACCAACATCGTAGGATTGGGGAGCCTGTTCGCTGTCTATTACGCTTACAGTCATATCGCGTTGAAACATCGGTTCATGTCGAATCACTGAACATTAAGCTGATGGGTAATGGTAAGGGTTAGGGTCAGTTTGGGTTAGGGTCAGTTGGGATTAGGGTTAGGGTCAGTTGGGATTAGGGTTAGGGTCAGTTTGGGTTAGGGTTAGGGTCAGTTTGGGTTAGGGTCAGTTGGGATTAGGGTTAGGGTCAGTTGGGATTAGGGTTAGGGTCAGTTAGGATTAGGGTCAGTTGGGATTAGGGTTAGGGTCAGTTGGGATTAGGGTTAGGGTCAGTTGGGATTAGGGTAAGGGTCAGTTGGGGTTAGGGTTAGGGTCAGTTGGGATTAGTAGATTCCATAAATTTGAAACTGGAAAGTGTTGGAACTGAGTTTAGAAAAAAAACATTAACACCCAGAATAGTTAACAACATGTTTTATTACCTTATGTACATGAAACTATAACGAGAAATAAGAATGAAAGAAACGGATAGTTCTTGGTTTAGAAGTAAAATGTTGTCAGTAAGGCTACTACTTCTACAACTTCCTCCTCCTCCTACTATTTAGTGAAGTCAGTGTTGTTATGCCTTTGTTCGTCAGACAAGTCCAAATTTTATAGGGAAATATTCTCTCACCCCGAAAGTAATTGTACATTTTTTTTAAATAGAATAACATTCTTTTTAAAGCCGAAATAATACATGTTGTAAACGTCTTAAGGAAGATAAGTTGCTATTTCATCCAGAGATGATTAGAATATCGAGTTTATCTAAGTCTTTTTTTGGATAGCAAAGTTTAGTATCTGTTCCCATACTACACTTCACCGTTTCTGTCCTAGATCAGTGAATGAGAGATCATTCTAGACTAAAGCTATTTTTATTTTTGTTCCAATTTAAAGTGACTCTTTTTGGAGAGGTGGATGTTCCCAGCATTAAAAACCAACCTTGTGTCTAACTTTGCCGTCGTGAGGAGGTTAGGAAATAAGAACTGAATATAATATATGCGATATGATTTTAATTCGCTTCCGGAGTCGCTTACCGTATCCATTATATCGATCGCACCCCCAGTTTGAAAGTGAAAGTACTATTTTCTTTCATATCCCTTAGAGAGGTATTAATCCATCTCTCTTGTTTGTATCTATGTGCGTATTAATGGGCTAGACTAGATTTTCAATTCTTTGTAGGGTACCTTTACTTGTTTCCCCACGAGAACAACGTTCAAAATGAAATCTGTTTTTAATGTGGATCACAAATGATTGAGCTCCCGATATGACACAAGCGAAAAATGCCCTAGTATAGAACTATTTCACTTCCACTGAGCCACAACAGCATAGTAAGATTGTATGTTGTATTACGCAGGAAGGAAAAATCCGCTTACAAATTAAGTTAACGTGTCAAAAAAGTGACATAAGAAAACAGGAACCGAAAAGAAGTACGTGGCAAAAAGTCTAGCCTCCTTCGTTTTGGGTGTGAAAGAGAGCCCAGAGCGAATAATAATTAATTGTTATGACGAGACGACAACTATTACAACTGCTGCTATAAAAAAAGACACAGACATACAAACTGCTACTAACGAGAAAAGTAGAGAGGCTTACAACTCTATACCGATTGCTATGACTTCTACTACGGGCAACCTTATACGATACGCACGATCAGGTGTTCACGTTGCAACAACAAAACATATACTGCACTTTTATCTAAACATTTTCTCCCGATCGTTTTTCGAATGTTTTTTTCTCTTTGGAGCCGATATTTGTGGAAAGATGTATTAGCTATTTTCTGATGTATACTTTTGAGGTGTGACTTGCATGTTTGTGCTGACGTTATTGGTTGATAAATATATATGATTGGCGAGTATGTTTATCATATAGTGTAACGAGATTGCCCACGGGGCTGGGGAATGTTGAGGTTACGAAAAGTACGTTGCTTAGAATTCAGCTAAGAATGCGATGTTGGAATTCGAATATATAGTGGGAATATTGTAAGTTGTTGGTTGATTTTGAAAGTAAACAATTGTAATTTGTGCTTTAGTTAAGTAATACACACCCACACATCAAACAATTTGACGAGATATCGGCCGGAGAAAACCATCAGATCTAATTTGGTCACTGGGTAGCTTAGACATCATCTTTTTATATATATATATTTTTTTTTTCAGAGTCTTCATTTATAAAGTGAGATACGATCAAAAATGCTAGAATTCCTGGACGGAAGTGTTCCGTTTTTGTGTTCCGTTTTTGTCTTATGTAACGTGACATAGTCAACAAAGATGATGGCTCTGTGAAACATCATTAGAACAAACAACGTCACGCCTAACTAGTTAAGGACCATCATAGACTTTGACATGAGTCTACCCCTAACCCTAAAGCCTAACTCGTTAAGGAGCATTATAGACTTTGACATGAGTCTATCCCTAACCCTAAAGCCTAACTCGTTAAGGAGCATTATAGACTTTGACATGAGTCTATCCCTAACCCTAAAGCCTAACTCGTTAAGGACCATTATAGACTTTGACATGAGTCTACCCCTAAACTCGTTAAGGACCATTATAGACTTTGACATGAGTCCACCCCTAACCCTAAAGCCTAACCCCTAACTCGTTAAGGACCGATATAGACTTTGACATGAGTCTACCCCTAACCCTAAACCCTAACCCCTAACTCGTTAAGGACCGATATAGACTTTGACATGAGTCTACCCCTAACCCTAAACCCTAACCCCTAACTCGTTAAGGACCGATATAGACTTTGACATGAGTCTACCCCTAACCCTAAAGCCTAACCCCTAACTCGTTAAGGACCGATATAGACTTTGACATGAGTCTACCCCTAAAGCCTAACCCCTAACTCGTTAAGGACGATTATAGACTTTGACATGAGTCTACCCCTAACCCTAAAGCCTAACCCCTAACTCGTTAAGGACCGATATAGACTTTGGCATGAGTCTACCCTTAACCCTTGCCAACAATCACCCAACTTGTAACCCTACGTCGTTCCCACTTATTTTAAATAGCATTATTTTCGGTCCGTGACACTTTAGTTTAAAATGCATTTTAATAACTAAACAAGCATACTTATGGCTATATAATACAAATATCCGTTCTTGTTACTTTTAGAAAGAAGACGAATTAGCCCAGAAACTAGATTTATTTCATGGAACTTGATGTAAAGAGCTAAATAAGAATTTATGCAAAGACAGGAGATGTTTATTGACCATAGTCTTGAAATGACTAAGACTATAGGAAATAAAAAAACAGTCAGCAGGAAGAGAGTTCCACGAGTCTGCAGTTCTCGGAAAGTAGTTACTGGAATCCGAAAATATATTACAACGAGGTCCCTGAACGGCGAATCGATGAAGACCACTGGACCAACGAATCAAACGAGTTGGAACAAAGGAAGCAGCGAATAAATCAGACAATTCTGAAGAACACATGCAAGTATTTATAGAAGAGACTGAGACTAGCAACATCACGTCTGTGAGAGAGAAAGGTGCAGAAAAAAGAAAGAGTGGCGCCAACCAAATTGCAGATACGCTTCTGAACCTTATCAAGAACCCACAAATGGGGAATAGTTCAAATATGACAACAGTAATTTATACAAGCTCGGATAGTGATGTATGAGAAAGTGCTTCAGTTTATAGAATCTGAAAAACAAAACATTCGCATCTAGCAATAAGACTCCAAACCTAATTAGTCAAGGAGCCCTACAAACTTATGGATTCCAATCACTACTTTCCAAGAATCGCAGACTTATGGAATTCTCTTCCTGCTGACTGTTTCCCTCCGACCTATAGCCTTTTAAGACTATGTTTAATAGACATTTTATGAACATCACAAATTATAGAATTTCAAATTTCCTTTTACTTGGCTTAATTCTTATTTCATCTATTCGCACCCGTGAGCTTCTACTTTTACATATAAAGTTATCTTGTCGGATTTTCAAAGTCGTGCCCAAATAGTATTCAAGCTTTCAAATCAAACTTTGTTTCTGACTAGCCAATTTACATTTGTTATTGTTGTACCATGTTATTGGCAATAGAATAACGTACTTCGTTACACGAGAAAAACAAACATTGTTTAATCCGACTGCTAATATAAAACATTAAATAATCACCTAAAAATGAAAATCAGGAAAAGGGTAACTCATTTTAAATTTAAGAATATAATAAGAGTTTTCACCGTTTAGTTTAAACACGAGAAAACGAATAAAAATTAAATTGACTATTTTATAAAGAAACTTAACAAGGAATATTTATTTACAAAGACGACTTATTTACAAAGACGACTTATTTACAAAGACGACTTATTTACAAAGACGACTTATTCACAAAGACGACTTATTCACAAAGACGACTTATTTACAAAGACTACTTATTTACAAAGACTACGGATTTACAAAGACTACGGATTTACAAAGACTTTATTTACAAAGACTATTTATTTACAAAGACTACTCATTTACCAGTAAAAAATTGTTTTATTTTTTTTGTATAAGTTTTCAACAAGTGCAAACAGATAAAATTAAAAAAAAATGACTTCACTGTATTTCGAGAAACACCAGGTACGTGCAACTATTTTCTTTTTCATAAAGTCACTCAAATAAGGAATAAAGCGATCCATTTTTCGTTTATCACTTGTTTTCTTCTTCCCCATTTGCTTCTTAAGGGCAATTATTCGTTAGTTTAGCGGGTTTTGTTTTTCTTTACTTTTCACGAAAGCTTGGCTTTCTGCATTTATTTTCGAAAGTTACAAGTAAAGACGGAAACAAGCTAAAAGAAAAAATGGCGGACGCGCACCTGCTTACAGGCTTTGGCAGCCATTATCTGTCAACGCCATCTGCAATAAAATGAACGAGCGAGCTGCATACGCAAAGAAAATAAAAGAGCGAGACGACACAGTTGGCACCGCGAAGTCATTTCAATGGAGCGACAATTTGAGGACATGTTTTGGCTACAAGGGTCAATGCAAAAAAACCAATGACACGTTCTTTTTTTTAACGCATTAATTTCATTTTTCGTAGGATTTTTTCAACTCGTAATCTATCTTGTGACGTTCATCATTTTTTTTTTCGGTAATTCATTTTAGTTTTATGGTATTTGTATTTTATTCATATGCGTCGAATTCATTCCCTTGTTCTCATTTTGTTGTCTGTGGTTGACCAAATGCATACCGTCGAGGAGTATGGGATGGCGACATCGTGTTCAAATCCACATTCAAATGTACGTGTAAAATTTATATATATATATATATATATATATATATATATGCGGGTAAGGTGCACGATAAGCCATGAAAATGAAATGCCGTGGTAGACAAAATGTGTGAAAAAAGAGACAAACGGAAAACAGATTAAAATGCAGGAGAAAAACAAAAACAAGAGATTTGACCGGTTTCGTTCGTATCACTTTATCTGAAGACGTTCGTTAATACGAACGAAACCGGTCAAATTTCTTGTATTTGTTTTTCTCCTGCATTTTAACCTGCTTTCCGTTTGTCTCATATATATATATATATATATATATATATATATATATATATATATATACACACACACAGGCAGAATCTTTTCTTGAAGGCAAGTATTGTTAAAAATAACATACAACTTATGTCTGGATATCCTTTCGTAACTCCTTTTCATTATCCGAACCAGAATCTTAGTTTAGGGGTGAAATTGGCCGATGAATCTGCCATAATTTTTATTTGTGCCCCTAGTACTTTCCAACCCATCCGGACCCATCTAATATATATATTATATTATATATATACACCCATACATACACACACACACACACACACACACACACGGCTTCACTTCAAATACATATATTAATAAATCCGATTGCGTTTAATGTGCATAAATCGGACACAACCAAAACAGTCCCAAGAAAACTCAGTATTTTATTTGCCTGATTCCGCTCCCTCAGCTTGAAACCTAAAGTACCATGTTGATCTTGACTTTTGTAATATAATATATATTTCAGAAAAGATCGCAGCTGAAACATGTATGCACATATGTAGCCAATAATGTTTGTATAGATAAAGGAATTTATACTAAAATACAGCTGTTATTAGACACTATTTTATAAACACTGGAGTTTAATTGGATTAATATATAGGAAACAATAATAATACAATTTGTGTACACAGATTATACGCACACAGAAATGGTGGGGACTTATGGGAGCAATGTTGTGAAATGAGAGTGTTACCCTATTAATGACTGGAGAAATATTTTGGGGAAAGTTATAATTATTGCAGATACAAAAACAAAGCAAATACAGCATTCGCGACCCGGATATGGCAACTTAAAGATGAAAAGACACCCTTCACCATCAGATGGAAAGTAATTGAGAGAAGACTATCCTTCTATCCAGCCATACATAGATGTCCTCTGTGTGATGCTGAAAAATACTATGTATTAAGGGCCATCATTGACCCAAATACAGTCTGTTTGAATATTCGAGATGAAATAAAAAAAAAATGCATCCACAGGAGACAAGCACTACTCATAAACTGGACTTACCGATACACATAAACGCCTAGCTATACCCCCTCTGCCAAATACATAACCCCATAATTGCACCATTAAATACCGACTTCCACCCCGGAAAATTTTCCCAACTATCATCCCTCATAAATATAAATAAAATTAAAAAATACAAACAAATGCCTTAATCAACCCATATCCACACTACTTTTCAAGAGCAATAATTATAACTTTCCCATAAATATTTATCCAGTCATTAAGAGGGCAACACCCCCATTTCACAACATTATTATTACTCCCATAAGTCCCTATATTCCTCGGTCATAATGCTAATCTCCCATGTCTCACAAACAGATTCAATCTTCCCGACCCAATCCTTACTCTTATCTCTAAACCAGTTGTTATCAGCATACCAATTTTATCACCCCATAAACATTCAGTATACCTTAGTTAATAATGTTAAATCCCGAATAAAAATCATTCAAAAAAACCCTGCAGAGTTACTGACCTTAGACCGCCCGGATGATATCTTTAAATCAATCCCAAAGGAATTTAAATAAAGTACTTTATCCAGGATTTAAACTTGAATTTAATTAATGTTGTTCCTTTTAACCTTTTTATGTCTTCATAAGTATAATCCTTAAACCCAGTTTCTCTTTCTAATTCCTTTAGAAGACACATCATTAAACCCTAAAACATTAACGGCCAAATATAAGATATTCATAATATTGGCTCACGGGATTTATATAGAAATATTTTTTAATTTTTTAATTTTTTATATACCTCTTTAAATCTTCTCCGGCTTAAATCTCAACTGTTACCCCCCCCTTTTCAAACCTTATTAAACCTCCCTTACACTAAATTTAAACAAACATACATAACACTCTAAGCAAATAACGCGTCCAAACGAGAGTGACACGTGACTTCACATTTCCGAAACAGAAGACAACAGAAGCTGAAGAGAGCCGGATGGCTAAGTCCTTCTGTGCTTTAAACCGACGGTACGAATGTTGTACAAATTTTTCTGTACCAAAATAAATAAATATTACGCTCTTAATTTTTAATGTTAAACTTTAATTCTCAATTAATCGAGCACTCTGCTGGGATTTTTCCTGCTATATTACAATAAAGTTATATACATATATATATATATATATATATATATATATATATATATATACACTTCACTTCAAATACATACATTAATAAATCCGATTGCGTTTAATGTGCATAAGCCGGACACATAACCGAAACAGTCGTAAAATGATGCACGAATGCGCTCAACCTTTGTAAAAGCAGATCGCTGTCAGCCATGATGCGCGAATCCGCGTGGCCGGTATTAGTGTTGAAAAGTACGCAAGAAATAACGACAGACGCCGACTGATTCCAGTCTTTGCGCAGTAATGGACAGGAAGGTTTCCAAAATTCGCTTAGGAAAGTAGGATTTTATTAGTTATCTTCATCATTACAAGTAAGGTCTCGGGTTCGATAAAACACGGACGGCCCTCATTAGCAGGCGAACTGGAACGAGGGCGCCAAGCGCGTGGAAAACAAAGGATTTATCTCTTTTCTCTCATTAGACGAACTAGTCGGAACCAGAAATTTTTTTTAGGATGCGCCCATTTAATCTGCGCGTTTAGTGATGGAAGTGCCCTTTCAAAGCTAAGCGTGACAGAGCAACGGAAATGCCCTTTCAAAGCTAAGCGTGACAGAGCAACGGAAATGCCTTTTACAACTGAAGCGTGACAGAGCAACGGTAATGCCTTTACAAAGCTAAGCGTGACAGAGCAACGGAAATGCCTTTTCAAAGCTAAGCGTGACAGAGCAACGGTAACGTCCTTTCAAAGCTAAGCGTGACAGAGAAACTGAAATGCCTTTTCAAAGCTAAGCGTGACAGAGCAACGGAAATGCCTTTTCAAAGCTAAGCGTGACAGAGCAACGGAAATGCCCTTTCAAGGCTAAGCGTGACAGAGCAACTGAAATGCCTTTTCAAAGCTAAGCGTGAAAGAGCAACGGTAACGTCCTTTCAAAGCTAAGCGTGACAGAGCAACGGAAATGCCTTTTCAAAGCTAAGCGTGACAGAGCAACGGTAACGTCCTTTCAAAGCTAAGCGTGACAGAGCAACTGAAATGCCTTTTCAAAGCTAAGCGTGACAGAGCAACGGAAATGCCTTTTCAAAGCTAAGCGTGACAGAGCAACTGAAATGCCTTTTCAAAGCTAAGCGTGACAGAGCAACGGAAATGCCTTTTCAAAGCTAAGCGTGAAAGAGCAACGGTAACGTCCTTTCAAAGCTAAGCGTGACAGAGCAACGGAAATGCCCTTTCAAGGCTAAGCGTGACAGAGCAACGGAAATGCCTTTTCAAAGCTAAGCGTGATAGAGCAACGGAAATGCCCTTTCAAGGCTAAGCGTGACAGAGCAACTGAAATGCTTTTTCAAAGCTAAGCGTGACAGAGCAACGGAAATGCATTTTCAAAGCTAAGCTTGACAGAGCAACGGTAACGTCCTTTCAAAGCTAAGCGTGACAGAGCAACGGAAATGCCCTTTCAAGGCTAAGCGTGACAGAGCAACTGAAATGCCTTTTCAAAGCTAAGCGTGACAGAGCAACGGAAATGCATTTTCAAAGCTAAGCTTGACAGAGCAACGGTAACGTCCTTTCAAAGCTAAGCGTGACAGAGCAACGGAAATGCCTTTTCAAAGCTAAGCGTGACAGAGCAACGGAAATGACTTTTCAAAGCTAAGCGTGACAGAGCAACGGTAACGCCCTTTCAAAGCTAAGCGTGACAGAGCAACTGAAATGCCCTTTCAAAGCTAAGCGTGACAAAGCAACTGAAATGCCCTTTCAAAGCTAAGCGTGACAGAGCAACTGAAATGCCCTTTCAAAGCTAAGCGTGACAGAGCAACTGAAATGCCTTTTCAAAGCTAAGCGTGACAGAGCAACTGAAATGCCTATTCAAAGCTAAGCGTGAGAAAATCGGTTGACGGACAATGCCGCCAATAGAGATGGGAGAATGCATCTGAAAAAAACTCTTTTCTGTATCCCCTCCGCTGTATTTCTTCTGCCTACTACTATGTATTTCTCGCTTCTGTATCTCTCTCTATTTTTTTCTGTCTATCTCCCTTTCTCTATTTTTTCTGTATGTGTACGTCTCTCTCTCTCTCTCTCTCTCGTTTGTCTGTGTGGTGTGTGCACGCCCCATCTTCTCTCTTTGTGCGTACGTCTTTTTCTCTCTCCTGTATTTGTGCCCCCTCCCTTCTTTCTGTGTGCCTCTCCTCCCCCTCTCTCCGATGCATTTGACTCAGAATCAACAAATAAGACAATCTGTCTACTGTGTAAATGCTGTTTCAATATTGAGTTTCGTTTAATACTTAAACATTTTCTATATTTTTATGATCATCGGAAACAAATCATAGGTTGTCTAGAGAAAGATAAGATTTAGCATATCACGAACAAGTTTAAGGTAAATCACCAACATCTAAATCTTGAAATTGTTCAATGGCCGATAAAAATTGCTTGTAAGAAAATTGACGTAAACATCAAAATACGCGTGATAACTTGATTTTGAGGTACGGATGTTCAGATACGGTATCCAATTGAACTTATCATCCAAATTGTTTTGGATATCGATCGTTCTATTATTATTATTATAACAAAGCTGAGTTAAGCAATCCTCAAGTTACTACGATGTTCCTGGGCGGAAGAGCCTAACGAAGCCGACGGTCAGCCCTGCTACAGTCGTTTATGGTTATCTCCTTGTGTTTGAAAATAGAACCTGGATTTGTGTAAGAAGGTTTTACCCCGCCTAATAAACCGGTATCGTCCGGGCCTTTGGGTCTGGATTTACGCCGGTCTATTGGGGGTTGTCGGTCCTGTGCAGTTCTAGGAGGTGCACCCTCCCAGGCTTTGCCTCCCTTCTTTGGGGAGGAGTAAGTTTATTGCTTACTGTCTGAGGCGCCCCTACCGGGGAATGTCGACGGGGCTGCCTTTAATTTTTAAACAGCCAGAGTGCTCAAATTCTCGAGCGCTGGTTCTTTCTTACTTTCCCGACCTTGTGTCACATCTTACCTTGTGGAAGGAAGATAAATAGAAGAAGGTGTGTGCGCGCGCGCTCTGGTGTGCGACATAGCGTACACGTGAAAATGGGGGGGGGGAACATGCACAGGCGTCTGTGTCTTCTGGTCTTGAACGAGAACACGACCGCTACCCTCACCGATGATGGATGTCGGTTCATGCTTTTACCAAGTGTGGAAGAAGACATTATGTTTGCCAAGATTTGCACTTGGCACAGCTGGTTCCTTAGTCTGTAAGAATTAAATGCATTTACTTATTATGGTGGTTGAATTTTTCTTTTTTTTAAAAACTGAGTTCACCCCAAACTAGGCAAGTTTCCACTGTATACGTAATGGGCTACTGGGTGAAATTTAGGGGGGAGATCATCCTAAATTGGGAGCTATGCAGCGAGATGTCTGTTTACATCAGTTTTACATCTCTGCATGTCGGTACAGTCGGGGGAAACAGTAAGCAGGTAGAGAGTTCCAACGGCAGGCAGCTCGAGGAAAGAAGCTATTGGAGTAGAAGGCTCTTCGACATATGGGGGCCTCCAATGTGAATGGGTCTAGAGCTTGGTGGATAGTAAGGGACTTACCAGATTAGATAATCTTTTTTGGATCTTGTCTGAGAGGGAAAGACTAGTGGATAGTGCACAGTCCCAGATGTGACAACAATACTCCATGCATGGGCGAATGGTGGCTTTGTAGAGATATAGGATACTGGCAGGTAGAGGAAGCCTACCTTCTTTGCA